>JAOTRS010000044.1:27686567-27701572 GCA_028565755.1 Dinotopterus cunningtoni
TCCCATGCTTCCGATCTGTCCTTCCAGACGCTCATGCGTGCACTTTCATGTTTTGACTTGTATGCCTCAACGTCTCTGTGTGTGTGTGTGTGCGCGCGCGCGCGCGCGTCCGCGTGAGCGCGTTCCTGTTATGGGCTCCAGTTGCAAAACAACCCCAACCACAATAAAACTTGCTGCTTGAGTGAATGAAATGATAGTTTGTTTTCAACATTGTCTCACACAGGTGTGTCCAAATGCATTGAAGAATTTTATGGGTTATTTAAAATATTACCAGGAATGTGAATTAAAAAAAAAAAAAAAAAAAGAAACAACTGCATCATCAAAAAAGTTTATTTTAATTTGCTACTTGTCAATTATGAACTAATAATAAAATCGAAAGAGTTGGAGTTTGGCGAATACAGGCGGTAAATGCGTCACAAGACTGCACGCAGCCGAAGTAAAGTGAAAGAAGTAGAGACTTCCGGGTTGGCTAGTAAATCCCGCCCACCATTAATATTATTGGCTGAGTTGATGCATTACTGCGTCATATCCGGCAAATGTCCCACTCCTATTGGCTCTGAGGGGAGCTCAAGTTTCCTTACAAGACACGGTTGTTTTGTGTATGGGTAAAGTCTATAGAGGCAAAGGGTGCATGTTTAATGTTTAAACTTTATTAAACCATCCGCTGGTTTGTTATTCCTTTTACAAAAATGTTTTAATTTGCAATATAATTTTCTCTTTTTTAAACGTTATAGAGTTTATTAAGGACTTCCTGCCATGCCGTGGTATAACATCACTCCCCGCTACAGTAAGGTGCCCTCGGGACATGAATGACACACGCTTATGTTTAAGAAGATGCTCTGCTGAAGTTAACTTCTTGGATTCATTCAGACGCAGTGCTAAGAAGGTAAGCCTTCTAATTTAATTATCCCTAATAAATGTAGAACTGATTCCTAAACCATATTCATTTAACTGAGGAATGAAAGAGCTCCATGTCTAGAGACATAAACCAAAGGTTACAGGGAGTTCAGTGACCCTGTGTGTCAAAGGGAAGTGATACTCAGTGATGAAGACTTGGGGTTACTAGTTAGAAGGCTGTGAGTTTAAATCCCATCACCACCAAGCAGGGGCAGGTTCGGAGATAATGGATGCACAAAAAGAACCATACATTTGAGTCTTTTTTTTTTGGTCTGTCTACGGGGCTTAGTGATTAGCACTGTCGCCTTGCACCTCCAGAGTCTGGGTTCGATCCCTGCCTCGGGATCTGCATGGAATTTGCATGTTCCACGCGCTTGGTGGGTTTCCTCTGGGGCATTCCCCATTTGCCAATAATGTACGTGTGTGTGCACCCTGCTATGGATTGGCATTTTGTTCAGGGTGTATGTACCCCGCCTTGTGCCCTAAGTCTCCTGGGATACACTCCAGGCCCCAGCGGCCCTGTAAACAGTTCAAGTTCAAGTAGGCTTTATTGTCACTTCAACTATACACAGTTAGTACACAGTGAAACGAAACAACGTTCCTCCAGGACCAAGGTGGTACATGCAACATAAATTTACAACATAAATTAACAGAAAAACTAAACTAGCTAACTAAGAGGCCTAGTTAGCTGGCTAGCGGAGACAAGACAGATTGACCTGACAACATAAATTAACAACATAAATTAACAAAATCTAATTAGCTAACCCAAGAGAGGAAGACTATCCACGGTTTTTTTTTTTTTTACAGACAACAAAGTGCACGTGCAAATATGCAAACAGGAGCAACAAAGTGACAATGCGACAAACACGACATATCATAATAACAGGATAACACGGTATAGACAGTAAGTAAATGGGTGAGTGGTTTGTTCACTTGCCACCGGGCAACAGATACTCCCCAACCTGGAGAAGATATAACCGTCATTTCTATGGGAGTTACTTAAGGTGTCTGGTTGCCAGCCCAATTGAATTGCATGAGCTACATCGAGGAAACCGGAGTATCTGGAGGAAACCCACCAAGCACGCGGAGAAAATGCGAACTCCATGCACACAGACCCTAAGGCGGGAATCAAACCCTCTCACCTGGAAGTGCGAGGCGGCAATACTAAACACTAAGCCACTGTGCTGCGCTCTTTCTAGTAATCAACATCCTTCTGATGAGAAACTGGCCCCCAAGTGGCACAGTGATAAAGTGGTTGCCCTAGGGTTACACATCGAGGAGTTACACACAAGTTACACATCAAGGAGATTGCTGGTTCGATTCCCAGGTGATGCAGTAGCTTCTCGTAACCGAGGGACTAAAGAGAGCTGATTGGCTGAGCTCTCTCAGCGGGGTGGTATGGGAGGTACCAAAGCTTACAATAATCACGACTCTACAGCCAGTCATTGGCATCTGTGAGCTCACGCCAGCGGAAGGAGCAGATAGCGCTGTCCTCCGAGTGTGTTACACCACAAAAGGGCACGGTGCAGGAGTGAGCAGTTTAAAAAGATGCGCTCCACTGGCGTCACGTGATTCGCCTGAAAAAAACGTGATAGTCTCTGGCCCTCCCTGGCTGATTAGTTGTAATAGCCCCTTTGTGATGGGGAGGAATTGGATATGACTAAATTAGGGAGAAAATCTTGGGGGAAAAAATAACTATAGGCAGAGTCTCTGATTTTGAGAGACCCAGTTGATGCCCTTTGCCCAGTTACTTAAGGGGTTGGGTTGCCAGGTTGATGCCCAATTGCTGTTCACAGACTACGGGCAATTTGGGAACCCCAGTTAGCCTAAACTGCATGGAGGAAACCGGGCGGACCCAGAGGAAACTACAACAAATATGGGGAGAACATGCGAACTCCATGCACACAGACCCAAGGCGGGAATCGAACCTGACCCTGGAGGTGCAAGGCGACAGTGCTAACCACTAAGCCACTGTACCGCCTTTGTGTCATTCTAGTCATAAACAAATTTTTCATTCTGGACAGAAGTGTTAGACTACACATCGTCAGTATTACTAACCGGGAGAATTGAAAAAAGTAGACTTCTGATATCTTCAAAAAAATATGTAGTCTATTTCTTTATTTTCTGTTTAGAGACTTTGGCCTCTTGACTGCGGATAGTTAATGAGTGATTATGGGCAGAGTCTGTGGGGCCCAGTTGAGGCCCTGGGCCTTTGCCCAGTAGCTCCGCTTGGTAATCCACACTTACTGTCACTGTTATTTTTAAGCAAGACCCTTAAAAATCATCTACTCGGGTGTATTTATTTTTAATAATGTAGGTTGTCTTGGAATTTCTGGTTTATAATGCTGTATATATCACCTGTGTGTGTATTAGCAGTAAATCACTGGGTTTGTCTAATTCTGGTGAATTCTTAAAAACAAGTCCCGCAGCTTTGACTGTTATCAGATTTTTTGTGATGACTGGAAGTATTCATAGGAACAATTGCCTCCCACAGCCTTTCTCCCTCTCTGTCTTTTGTGTAGCTTTCACCCCGGCTGAATGCTTCAGGCTTTACCTCGTCTGAGCAGGGCTGTGGAGAGGATTCGCCGTGTGAGAGCTCACCTCAGCAGTATGGCCCAAAATGGCGGCACAGAGAACGGAGAAGCTGTCACGGCCGCCATCGTCATCGTCGGCGACGAGATTCTTAAGGTGAGGCGGTGAGACACAGCGGCTGTGGTGTGATATTCAAGTTACACATCGAGGGCCATGGTGTAATGTGTGTGCATGGATAACTCTCAGTGATTGTGAAGGTTGAAAAACCTCTCCTGCTGTACATCAGTGGCTGAGCGATGATTTTTGTTTTAAAAATTAGCGATTTATCATATTTAGGGCTTTTTTCCCCATTGGTCTTACTAATGTGAAATACATCATATTTTAATAAAACTCCTTGTCTATACAGTATGTAGTGATTGACTATAAATCAAATATAATTTATATAAAATTCCCAGAGATAAAAGGGCGTAAAAGTGCAATATATGCAAACCAGATTGAATGACTTTTATCAGTGGTGCATTATTTTATACCTTTTCTTTTTTTTTTTTGCTTTTCTTTAAGGGTCACACAGCAGACACCAACAGCACCTTCTTGTGCCGCGGATTGCGCAAACTGGGGGTCAACGTCCAGCGCATTTCGGTGGTCCCTGACGTGCAGGAGGTCATCGCTAAGGAAGTGGCTGCACTCTCACCTACGGTAACGCACCTGATCACGGCAGGTGGCATCGGACCCACGCATGACGACGTGACCTTCGAAGCAGTCGCGTTGGCGTTTGGCGAGAGTCTGCAACCCCATCCAGAGCTCACACGTCTCGTCAAGCAGTTCTTCGGCAGCGTCGATTCTACAAGTGCCCCCATGAAACTTGCCACGGTGCCTTCTTCTGCAAAGCTGAACTACGGCCGCGACCCTCGGACCGGCGAGCCGATGCGATTCCCTCTGGTCAGCGTACGCAATGTCTACATGTTCCCTGGGATCCCTACACTTCTGGAGCGTTCCTTTAACGGCCTGCTGCACCTGTTCGCCAGCCCGGGAACAGCTTTTCACACATGTGAGGTGTTCGTGGACGCCGATGAAACAGAACTCGCACCCATCCTGACGAGGCTGCAGTCGGAATGGGGAAGACGCGTAGCACTCGGATCATATCCTGACTGGCTGAGCAACTACTACCGCGTGAGGCTGGTGCTAGACTCGAATAGTTCTGACGAGGTGGAGAGGGCACGGGCCCAGCTGGAGGAGGAGCTGCCTAAAGGGAGGGTGGTGCAGATGGTCACTGATCCTGTAGCCGTCGCTCCCCATGAGGTCTACTCACTCGCCTTGAATGGTAAGTATCGGAGAAATGAAGAATGACAGGAAAGGATACAGACCATGATATTGAAATGGAAATTGAACTAATAAAAAAAATACTAATAAGAGGGTGGAACAGTGCAAGAGTGTAAAATTCTGAGTATTTTAATTGGTTTGAGCATTAATTTGAATAAAAACATCTAATAGAGTGATTGACTAAATTAGAAATGACAGGGATCACTGAAATAATGCACAAACAACCGGTTTCACTTCATGTTTCTTTGGTTGAGTCATGCTCTGTTTTTGTATTAGATTGAAATGCAGGCATATTGATGAACAGCTTCATAATCGGAAATTACTTGTTCTAATCTGTGGCTACCACCACAAGTATATTCGCACCTGTTGAAAACAGTGACGCAGGACAGATGGTTATTACCTGCCAGCACAAGAGTGGCCACTCCTCATCCAAAAAACAGCAAATACATATGACACTTTTTATTATTTTTTTTAATAACACACTATTTTGATTTGTTTATTTCTATTCATTTCACATTTCAGAGCTCCAACGTACAAATACTGCCCTCACTTTACCCATGTGTGAAGTGAAGTGTAAGAAAAAATGAAGAACTAAACACTCTTTGTTGTACAAAGTTGGCACTTTTTGTCGGAGCATGTAGTCCTTAACAAACAGAGCATTTTTAGCCATGTATTGCATTAATATATTAATAAATATATATAGGAGTCAGGATTGTGCAATATAGAGTGACATCCTTTTTTTTTCCCGGCACAACCAAAGCAATAAGATGAACTGAATTTCATTTTATTTTAACCAGCTACACACACACACACGCACGCACACACACACACACACACGCACACACACACACACACACACACACACACACACACATACACACGCAACAGCAAAAAATGAAATAGTTAAGATAAGCAGAGAAATAGCACTGATTCATAAGGTCACATATTTTTATAGTTGTTTTCTGTGATCTAATCATAATAATAATCATACTAATAATAATCATAATTTGCGGGTTTTATTTATTTATTTTTTACTCCAGCTGGCATCCTCTGCCTCTCAGTACACCGCTCTCGCGCTACCGCTCCTGTACCTAGAAGGAACTGTCTTCTACTAATTAATCCATCGATGTTCTCCTGGACAGATTTTTAAAAAGGTGCCCAAATGTACTCAGGCGTCCGTCACTGTAACAGAATCACAATACAAATAGACACCCATCATGATGATCGTATCTGATGGTCCTTGGTGATTTCCATCTCTAATGTCAGTAAATGTTATAACATTTGTTTGCAGTAATATACTCAAATTTGCACCCGACAATGTTATGTTTATTAAGTTATTCAAAAATAAGGGTCTTAAATATATTTCAGGATCACCCTTGGGGGAGAAAGTAGCTGAAGCTCTGAGGACGATTGAGAAGGCCCTGGATCATTACAAACAGAACGAGATCTGCATCGGTTTTAACGGTGGCAAAGACTGCACGGCACTGCTGCATCTTTTCTACGCTGCCATAAAACGGTGAGAAAAAAAGAAATGAGAGCGGAGTGTGTTAGCTCTGTGCCACTTTGTCAGTCAGTAAACATGC
Organism: Dinotopterus cunningtoni; assembly: GCA_028565755.1. Taxonomy (NCBI): domain Eukaryota; kingdom Metazoa; phylum Chordata; class Actinopteri; order Siluriformes; family Clariidae; genus Dinotopterus; species Dinotopterus cunningtoni. The sequence goes on from JAOTRS010000044.1 coordinate 27,692,900, forward strand.
TATTAAATAAAGTAAATCTATTTGTTATATTTTATGTGCATTGTTGAATACTAATATAAAAAAGACCTGATACAGATTTTACAGTTACTGTAAGGAAATTGGTCAGGTCCAGGGTTAACAAGGTTATGGGGCAGTAAAATGAAGTCAGCTGACTACCTGAGCGTGCCGAATGACCGGGTGGTAACATCAATACATTTTCCTCCGAGAATATTCTAGGAATAAAATTGTGTTTCCTGGAGCACGAGGAATCATTTTCACGCACGCATTGACGACCACATTGTAGGCCATAATCATAGCTTAAAAAATTTTTAAAAATATGCATAGGAATATTATGTGTGTATGACTTTTTTTTTTGTATGTTTGTTTTTGGCCAGGTTATGTAGTTTTTGCTTGTTTTAGGGTTTCATGTTATGAAGTTGGAACCGAGGTTGCAGGAAAAAAAAAAAGCGCTGAAATGTAACAACAGTCTATTCCTAGATTTCAAGTGCTTCTTCGAAAGACGATTCTCGAAAAAAAAAAAGTCTGTTGAACAATCATTATTCAGCAGTTCTGTTTCTAATTAAAACCCATCCAGTTTCTTTTCACACGCTTCAAGCTCTCACTTCCTTTTTTTTGTTCTATACTACAGTGTTAAAGTAATGTTTTTTCCTTAAGCTGTAAAAATTAACATCTGTAATCAGCACGTGGCGGACCGGGGGCTTAGTGATTATTATTGTCGGCTTGCACCTCCAGGTTCCGGGTTCGATTCCCCCCACCCCCCCGGCTGTGTGCATGGAGTTTCCATGTTCTCCCCGTGCTTAGTGGGTTTCCTCCGGGTACTCCGGTTTCCTCCCACAGTCTAAAGACATGCAGATTAGGCTAACTGGCGTTCCCAAATTGCCTGTAGTCTGTGAATAAGTTTGTGTGTGTGCCCTGCGATGGATTGGTACCCTGCCTCGTCCCCTATGTCTCCTGGCTCCCCTGCGACCCTGTACACAGGATAAAGCGGTATAGTCGAATGAGTGAGTGAATAATCAGCACCTGGTCAATGCCATTGCTTTTTCTTTATCTTGAAGCACAACTGTTGACCTTAATGTTAACAAATGGTTGTTAGTTCAGTTATCTGACATGGACTTGGAGCATATTACAGTTATTGCAGCTAAATAGTTACAAAGACATTTTGATTATGAGAAATTGATTCAGCTTTAGGACACAGAAATTGTCTACAAATGCTGATGTTTCATGTAAAAGCCTAGCTGATACACTGAGGACTGTGTGTCTATAATACAGACGTAAATGTCTGAAAAAATCTGCATAGGGCTGTTTTCACTATGGTGAATGCAGCATGCACTACACTAACACATTTATTTAAACTATTAAACCGTTTTCCTCCTCAGCCGCTATCCAGACAGTAAAGACAAGGTGAAAGCTCTGTACATCCGAATCGTCTCCCCGTTCCCTGAAATGGAGAGGTTTCTCCAGGACACAATTAAAAGGTAAATTCTTTGTAACTGATTCATTATTATAGTATTTATTCTTAGTTGTGCCGCTGCCTAAGTTACTAAGAAAATTGCAACGCCTCTAAAAAGGACAGTAAAAGCTAAAAGTATTGAATGCGTGTAGATCACCAAGGTGTCTCAAAAAATAAAGGTTACCTGCATGGTCTAGGATAAAACACCAGCAGTGATGGTGTGTGTGTGTGCAGATATGAGCTGGACCTGTTTGCTGTGGAGGGCAACATTCGACAGGCTCTAATCGAAGTGCAGGAAAAGAGACCCGAGCTCCGTGCCGTTCTCATGGGCACCAGAAGCACTGATCCTTACTCACACACACTCACTGACCTCTGCCCCACAGACCCAGACTGGCCTCCTTACATGAGAGTCAACCCATTACTGGTAAATACACACCTGCATGCGCATACACACACACCTGCATGCGCATACACACACACCCATGGAGCATTGAAAGTCAAGTGTACCACCTCTTCCTTCTGGGTGCTTGTTATGTCTCATTTGTCCTTCTCTACAATCAGGATTTTCAATGTATTTAAAATGATGAAAAGATGATTGGACGAGGATGGAAAATATAATCGAATTCAAGTTTAAATTGTATAGTATTACAGGATTACGTGCGGAAAATCCTAAAAAATCGACTATATTCAGGTTTATTATGAATTCCTAAATCTGATTTTAGGGGTGTCGGAGAAGGTTCCCATAAATCGGGCCCATCCTGATGACGATTTTAATCTGGCCCAGTAAATGAATTTAGATTCCAAAATCAGTCAGTACCATGGCGTAGTGTTTAGCATTTAGCCAGGAGGGTTTCAGTCCCGCCTCATGTCTGTCTGCTTGGAGTTTCCATGTTCCCCCTGTAATTGGTGGGTTTCCTCCGGGTATGCCGGTTTCCTCTCACAGTCCAAAGACAGGCAGATAAGGCTAATTGGTTCTGCCAAATTGCCCTTAGTACATGAGTGTGTGTGTGTGATGGATTTGCACTTGAGTCCCACTGATCTCCAGGCCTCCCATGGCCATGTATGCTGTGAACTGTAAATCAGTTACCTGTTTAAAAAAAGAGCAAGTCTTTCTTGTACCACTAGAGCTTTAAGCCATTAACTAGAAAACCACTTCTGAGAAAATGTGCACAGCTCAAAATGTGTTATATCATCATAATTATGCTCATTTCAGTTGCAGGTTTTAACAATAGGAAAAAGTCCAAAAGGTACACTTTGTGCTACACACTGTATGATAAAACTGTTTGGTAAAGAGATGATATGCCACAGAAAGTGACACAAGTAAATCGCCATACATGTGGTGTACGATGCACACACAACAATAAACCCTTTAAAATAAGAAAACACAATAAATACAACACAACACAACCAATATAATATTTATAATATTTATAAAGAGTAGAACATGCTGTATTCATGAGAATAGCAACTCGGTCCTTATCAACATACCAACAACTCTGAGTTTTAACAGCGTAGGGTTTATCATGCTGTTCCTGTGTGATGGGTAATACAGCTGTAGCTATTATGACATTCATAATGTGGTGGTATACAGTTGCATGCAAAAGTTTAACCCCTGAACAAATTATATATTTAGTAATGGGGGGAAAAAGTAGACACAATCTCTACAGTAAACTAGTTTAAACAAGTAGAACGGAAATTCCTCTACTGTCACGAAGTCTAATTCTTCTTGTTATAAATCTGTTGCAATATATTAAAAAATAGGAAGGAAGCTACTGAAGAAAAAAACATTTTGGAAACATTTAACCGAGCTGTGATCTTGACTGATCCTGTTTGAATCAAAATGTGTTTAGTTTATTTGTTGGATACTGTGATAAGTCTATAAATCCTACAGATATTCTTGAGATATTTCGTCTGAGATGCAGATATTTCAACAGACTGAAATATTTCACTCTGTTGTGGTATGTGCAAAAGATTTAGCACCCTACTACTGTAGGTCAGTACTTAATAGCACCCCACTATACCTTGCAGAATGTTTTAAGTCAAGGAAAGAATGAGGGTGATTACAAAAATCTTTCAGATTTAGTTTCTTGACTGAATGCTACATTTATTATATATTAGTCCATCTACAAATGCCACAGCGATGTTTGTCACCAGCTACTAGACAACCCCAGAACACAGTAGATCCACCTATAATGCATAACATTTGGCAAGGTGTTCTTTACATGGAAAGACACTCCTACATTCCCTTTTCCCCCAGACATGCCTTTTTGTAGTTCATTCACATTTCATTAGTCCACAAGACCTGCTTCCGAAAAAATAGCTAAAAACACCTGGATTATCTATATAATTGTTTTTGCAGGTACAGTTTCATTCCATACAGATCAAGTTTGCGCAAGCAATGTACTGTAAAAGATTAGAGATAAATATTCCTGCAAATTCTTGCTGCCATTAGGGGATTTTGCTTTGCCATTCTGCTCACGTAAGGGCCATTCCATTGGAAAGTATTCTTCCAGATCATGGCTTCACGGGTGCATAGAAGAGTCTGTGTTTGTCGAGAGTTAGCACAATGTATGAAGAGTCTGAGAATTCATTACAGTCTCAGCTGAGAATCTAATGATTATCCTAATGAGGTTGTTAACAATTAAATCCTGAGGTGTGGATTTGGTTTGGGCGGTTTGGAATGGAGGCTTTTTTTTTTTTTTTTTTTTTTTTTTTAAAGAGATGTTGGAAGACGTCATTCTCATCAGTACACTGAGGCCGTGCCTGTGGTAGAAAGTCAAGATAACGGATATCATCACTATGTTGCTCTGCCTCCAATGCAGGACAGAATCTGACACACTGCAGGTCCCATGGCAGACAGTAAAGCCAGTCTTCAGTCAGGACACTCTTGAAGACACTTGTGTAGAATGTGATGAAGGAATATGATATGGTAGTATAGATATTATCTTTGGGAATACCTCCGAGATCATAAAACAGCATTTACATAGACATGGTACAGTGAACAAAGCAGCTTTTTACTTTTTTTTTTTTGACTTTTGGGTTGTCTAAATTACATTGTTTTGTTATACATGTTTATGAATTTTAAACTACAATACGAAATCTGAAAAAATTTCTCACTCTCCACATTAATGTAATTAGTCAAATATTTGGCACAATTACGTTTGTATTGTTGCATCATCGCAAATCGATGCATTAAATGTGGGGGAGATGTCAAAATGTGCTTGTCCAAGAACTCCTCCATGTGGCCGATAAGATTATTGCAGTTTTGAGTTAAAAGTGATTATGTAGACTTCCAGAGTGAGCTGTATTTGGTTGTATTGTATTCAGCTTTTTCTTTTTTCTTCTTCTTCCCAGAGGAAGGTAAGGGGAGCCATCAGTAATAGAGTTAAATTTTATTTCCCAAATTAATCAAACCCATACTTGCATAACAGTAATGAAACAATAATATGTAAAGACCGACAGTATTGTTCTTGCATCAGTAACAATAAGCAAGTCTTGGTTTAACATATGTAATTAGAGCCCATTCCTATAACCCATACAGCACATGCCTGGACAAGTAGCTGATTAGATTAATGACTGGGTAAACTAAGTGCTTGCTGTTTCTTAAGAACTGGTATTTTGAACCAATAAATGCAGAAGGATTCAGTTGATTTGACCTCAACCATAAATTGTAAGGAATTGTTACATCCGTAATTGTAATCAAATCTCATTTAATCTTTAAGCTCTCTTAGAGCCCCAGAACAACCTTTGATACCTTTATTATAGAGCACTGTTATATCTGTTCCTCTCTCTGCCTATACATATAAACATATAAAACAAGGTGACAGCAGATGATTAAAATGATGAATAGGCTTTCAGAAGTCATTGAGCAGCAATTCAATTATCTTTAATTAATAATCTGAACTGCTTACGTACAGGGCATGAAACAACAGACTCGTGTAGCTGTTTGATTTTAAAGCTTCGTCTGGACAGGTTTCTTGCTTTTGTTTTAATTTATCAAGAGGTTAATTCATTTGTTGTGTGTATATAAGCATTTATTTATTGATAGGAATTATTTCATACAGTATTTGCTGTAAGTCAGAATCAGATGCTTTCAATGAGTTGAGTTTAGCGGTTCAAGGTAAAAGTAAAAAAAATAAAAATAATTAAAGCTGCACTGGGATATAAAATTTTAGTTCTGAAAAGCACTAACATTCACTTTGATTTCACTGGTGGCTGATTTTTATTTAGTTATTTATTTTTTAAGATAAGACAATCACATGTAATTTATTATTATTTTTTAAATTAGTTTTTTGGATTTTCCCCCGATTTTCTCCCTAATTTAGTTGTGTCCAATTCCTCCCTGTCACTAGGGCGCTTCCACATTAAGACTACTACTACCACTCAGTCGGGAGGGCCGAAGGCAGTCAGGTGGTTCCCTCCCCTCTGAGAGAGCTCGGCCAATAGAGAGCTCTCTCTAGGCCTCCGGTTGCGAGAGGTTACAGCATCACCCGGGAATCCAAAAACCTCGCGATGTCCGAATGATAGGACGAGCACTTTACCACTGCGCCAAAATGTTTTGTCAGAATAAGGTCAACAGAAGTAATATCGTCTGAAAGGATGCACAAAAAACTAAACCGCTAAACACCCAGATAAAAGTCATTGAAGAGGTTAATGACAAATGGTTAACCGTAACTATAAATATAGTCTACCTATAAATGTACTTAATGCTTAGAAAGTATTTACCCACTCATTCTCTATATGGCTTATCTTATACAGGGTCACAGGAGGACTAGAGACTGTCCCTTGGCACACCCTGTATCGGGTGCCAGTCCATCACAGGGCACACAAGCCTACACACACACTCGCACACACGCTAGGAGCATTTTGGAATGTCTTTGGACTGTGGGAGGAAACCAGAGTTGCTGGAGCAAACCCACCAGCACCACATGCAAACTCCATGCACGCAGACCCTTGGTGGGCCTTGAACCCTCAACCCTGGAAGTGCTAACCAGTATTCTACTGCGCCGCTGAACATATTTTCAGTATTTCCAAAGTACAAAAATAACTATATAAAGATATTTATCTCCCCATGAACTCTGTGCACTCTGAGTGTAGTGCTGTTGTGTTGACGTTTGAGATCAGTCATGATCATTACCATTTTAACGATTGGTCATTCGTTTCAATGTTCATCTTGGGCAGGACCGTACAGTAAATGACACCAGATGGGTGTACTTTCTTTTTTTTCCCCCGTCAATGCACCATTGGTGAAGCAGAATGACCAAAAGTCTCACAATCCATCTTTTCCATAGGATTGGACATATCATGACATTTGGTTGTTCCTGAGGAAACTTTATGTACCTTACTGCATTCTCTATGACAAAGGGTAAGGTCTCATGTCCCACTTCTATACACATACACACTCATTCCATTCGCTCATAAAATGTGGCCTTGCATTTTCTCCCCTCTTTAAAATCAGATTTTTTTTTCATTCTTCTTTTCATCTTTGTATCTACTACAGGTACACTTCACTTGGCAGCATGGATAACACTTTTAGGAACCTTTCTCTTCAAATGGTGGACAGCAGGGGTGTAACTCGTTTTAAACCTGCCTATCAGCTGGAGAATGAGGAAGAAGAGCGCAGCTCAAGAACGTGATGATGTGAAAGTGGTGGTCCAGATAAATCCACCCTCAAGGGAAAAGAGCAGTAATCATAGTCAGATCGAGATGACACGGAAAAACTGGCAGACATCAGCATTTATTTTTATTCATATTAAGTAACTGATCTGTCCTGCTCAGGGATGTGGTAGTTCTGGAGGCGGAAGAATTTATCCCGGATTGAAGTCCAGTCCAATTCCAAACTAGCAATGTAAGATAAAATAATTAATGTCATTATTAGGAGAAAGGGACATGCGTAACTGTATGATGAGATCTGCAGTAAAAATGTTTGTCTTTTTTGTCCCTCATTTTAAATACAGTTAAACCTTGGATCGCGACCATAACTTGTGTGAATTATCAGAGTGAATTTTCCCATAAGAAATAATGGAAACTCGGATGATTCGTTCCACAGTCCAAAAATATTCATATAAATATCTGAGAATAATACAAAATATAAAGTAAAAATCAATCAAATTAACCTGCACTTTGCCTTTGAAAAGAATTGGGCTGGTGTGAGGGAGAATGACTGTCCCTCGCACATACACACTAAAGGAATCACTGCTCTGTCTGGTCACTTTTTGTGTGACTTTAACAAGGAACTCTCTAATGACCTCTTATTTTTGCCTCCTTTTAGGAGTTTCGCTGAAATGTGACATTGAGTTTCCGTTAAACAGAATCATCGCTCGCACTGCTACAGCCTTTTTAACTTTTTCTTCACAGGGGTCGTTGTTGCAGTACAGTTACTGAAGAAAAGTCACTACACTTAAAACAAACAAAAAAAAATGCTTTTCTTGCACACACATGGTCGTAATGTTGTAGTAAACAGCACACGTGTGCACGGAGGTTGACTATATGAGTGACGCATGCGCACTGATTATCACCTACAATCCCATAACGCGCGCGAGAGAGAACTGTTGGCTCAGTTGTGATCATGTGACTCTCGGCAGACAAAGTGTATAAGTACTACTCGTGTTTCAAGACCTCACTTCATTATCAAGTTAAAATTTATGAAAAAATTTTGCTTGTCTTGCAGACCAAGTTACGCGCAATCCAAGGTTTCACTGAAATTGAAATATTTTACTTGACTGAATGTTGTCTAATGTGTGTACGTTAGATGTGAATGAACAGAACACTGAATGGATTATGTAGTATGTCATTAAAGTTATAACACTTTGTCTGTCATCATCAGTAAAGATTTCTGAAAAGCTGAATGTGAGAATGCATTTAAAAATTAGATTTGAGTAGATTTATAAGAGAAATTACGCTTTCAATGCCATATCTAAACAACAAATATTTCGCTTCGTGAAAGTTCTAGGTGTACCTTGTGGAATATGGTTAGCTGAGCTCAAAATTTTTTTTCTCTGCACCTATTATTATTATTATTAATAATGTACAATGCATTCCAGAAGTGTTTGGGCATGTAGGTCACATGACAGTCATGTGACCTACATACCCGAGACTGCATCTTGGATACACCATTGGTTACTTACTATTGGTTATTTTGTGTTTCGGACAGCTGTGCTGGTATGGAACTCCAAAGTGTTCAAAATTAAATAAATAAATAGGACATGATGAAATAAATAACT
>JAOTRS010000044.1:27733029-27747986 GCA_028565755.1 Dinotopterus cunningtoni
AACCTGAAATTTGCAGGACTGCGGCTCTCTATGACTGAACTTGCCTACCTCTGGTGTAGATTAAAGAAATGGGAAGAACTGTTTGACTGCGAAGTCCCTAAATATACAATTTAAAAACTGATTCCTGTTTTAAATCAGCATCAACCTTGTTTCCCCTCTCGTCTGTTCCAACCTCTCAGCATTCAGCATCACCAGTAAACTAATCACCAGCCTGGTCACCTGTCATCATCTCCACCTGTTTCTCACTGGTTCATGTCTTAAGTTGGACATTTTTTAAATGATTCATAGGTCAAAACATTACTTAATCTGGTCAGGTACGGGGACTGTACTGAAAACTTAGAGCCAAAAACGTGGCAAAAGTTAAAGTCAAAAAAGTCCTTGAGGAAGCCTGGAGAACTATTTCTCAAAAATACATAAAAAACAACAAACAAGAAAGTCTGTCTCTGAAAGCAAAATATATATTTAAAAAGAAATTGGGACGGCTCAAAACTCAACAGAGCTGTCTGTTAACTTGTTAAAGAATTAGTAAAATATGGAACCGTTAATTCAAACGATCCATTTATCTGATAGATTATTGCAATACATATTGAAATTCATGAAAACCATCATATAAAAACAAACCAGTTATAAGTAGATAAATTCTGTTAAGTTACACATAATAAACTGTTAGCAGCACATACGTTTTCATTCATTTTATTGGGGTTGTCTTATCCCGGAACACTAGAAAGGAAGATACGTCATTAGCACATAACGAGACTTCCCCCAGTTAATTAGATCATTCAGATCATTAGGAGGAGACGTGCTTCTTCCCAGCACCAACACAAAGCTGCTTAGCATAAACACACTTAACTTTAACTGACAACCATGTTGTTCCTAATGTTCGATTGCTTAATTTTGGTGCCATTTTTGAGACCATGTCTTGATTTCTGTGACTGACCGGCTAAAACAACTAACAAAAAACAACTAACTAAGGAATAACCAAGCTAAACGATGCATTTATGAAGCATGCTCAATATAAGCTCAGTTATATTTAAATGATGTAGATAATTCTCACTAACTTCATAAAAGGAAAATTACTTTATTTTTATTAATTTTATTAATATAAGTGCTACAAATGATTCAGGGAAACTGAATGATTTCAAGGATAAGAGCAAGACTGTGAAAGGAAGAAAAAAATCTAAAGATGTAAAACAATAATGTCACACTTCGCCTTTACCCGTCTTTTTGAAGGGATGTTGTGAATTGGGAGCGAGTAAAAACGTGGGTGTGTAAGTAATAGTCTGTTGGATCAGACACTGATCAAGCAAGCTCGCAGCGTTTCTGTCAATCTCAGCATTTCCTTTTCTTCTACAGTTTCCCTTTCGTCTCGCTTTATCTTTCGCTTCAAAAGCTCTTCAGATTAGCCACTCCAGACGTCCTCAAAATAGTTTGATGCTCCACTCGAGGACGTAGTTAGGATGTGCACTTGGGTCAATTCGACGGCTTGAGTACTCGTCGGGGAAAATGACTGAATACTTGAGAACTCAAATTCCCAAGGAGGATTGTGCTTCTACAATTTTACAAACTTTAGCTTAACAAGAGTTGATCAAAATTGCCCAGTGAAACAATTTTCACAATTTTGCCTCTGTACATATCACTAAAGTGAAAATACTGGAAATACTTCGCTTGGCTTTCCACTGACACAAACAAGTCCCAGGTCTTGACTGTAACTTCCTTCAGCTGCTGGTTGTCTGTGGGTTTTTCTGTATTCATTCTGTTGCTTAAGAAGCTCGTGAGCTGCATCCAGTGTAGGTTTTGCATTATTATGCATATGGAACTGTCTGCAGTGTCGGCCCCAAGGCCAGTTAGAAAAATGGGATGGTTACATTAGGAAGGGCATCCTGGTGTAAAACCTGTGCCAAAGTTGTGTGCGGATCAGATGGTCCGTTGGGGTGACCCCTTGATGGGAGCAGCCGAAAGAAAGAAAGCTACTGATTGTGCAGCACCAGACTATTAGTTTTGCAGCGATAGCTCAAAACTAGCAAATCTGTTTTCTAGCAAATCTGGCCTTTGTGTTTTTGGGTGTTCTTAGTGGTTTGCATCTTGAGATGTGCATGTTCAATAGTGGAAGTTAATCCACATGTCTGGCGTACCTTGTCGCATGCATCCCAGGATGTCGGAAGCATATAAGCAGCAGCGATGAAGCTGGTACTGCTAAGAAGCGGCAAGTAATAATGATGGTACCAACCATCAGCACGATTCTAAAGAACAAGGACAAGATCATGTGCCAGTTGTGTTAGTATCCTAGTACCTAGACAATGTTTGTTGGACTTGCGAACAAATTGGATCTACGAACGAGCTCGAAAAAGGAACTCATTCATATGTAGGGGACTCACTGTATACTTTGAGAGTGATACACTACCTTCTCCAGAGTGTTCTTAAAAAAAGTCTACATCTTAACCACATTTTGATCACTTCATTTCAAATTCATTGTGATGATGTATAAGAGCAAAATTGTGAGAATTGTGTGACTGACCAAGTATTTATAGACCCAACAACTTTTGGATTATAACAACAGGCTCCAATGGTATGGTTTGGACTAACTGGCATCTAAAAGCTAAACAGCCTCTGCACACCACACATTTAGTTTTTGCCAGGGGATTGCTGAAACCAAAACATTATTGCCCCATTTCTGGAAGAATTTCAACTTTAATTGTTGGAAAATGTTGCAACAAAAGTTAGAAGGTCATCATGCACTACAGATTATTCCAGGATGGGATGGAAATATTCTGCCCTATGCAAGAAGTCTACTCACACACAGCAACGTAGTGGAGCCAAAACGGAACCATTACAGGGTAAGCTACATGGTTTGAATAATGGATAAACATTCATAGTAAATGTTAAAAAAGTGTGTGAACGTGAGTGTGTGTGAGAATGAAAATGGAAAGCTAGCGGCAGCACCAGCACCTTTGATCCCTTTATAAAAGAGAATAATTAAAGCATGAACAATTCCATGAGCATAGTGGAGGAATACAAAACAGGCCCGAATTGCATGATTACCGAAACAAGCAGTGCTCTCGAGTCTTCGTTGTTCTGTAAGCGAGGGCGTAATTGCTAAATGGGCCTCATAATTGAGGAACAATGCTATGTTGTCCACATGAAAACATATAAACATGGTGGAAAGCTTAGTAAATTGTAAAAAAAAAAAAAAAAAGGGAGATGTGGGAGAGCTAGAGAACAAACAGTGGGGTTAGAGTACTGTTGGTTAAAAGATGAAGGAAAAGAAAGTTCTGTAAAGGAAAAGGGTGATGAAGAAAACAGTTTACGGATGTATGGCTGTAGACTTACAGTACCATGCAAATAAATGTTGTAGAGCATGGATGCCTTCAAAAAAACACACTATGAATCTCGGTAAACAGTAATTAATAAATCAAAGTTTCTATTTGGCATGGCAATGCTTTGAGGACCCCCTATTTGTGCAGTTTTTTTTAAGGAGATTAGCAAGTAATTTTAATTGAGCATCCTGCAGAACCACCCACAGTTTTTTGGGGACTTGGCCTGTTGCACCTGATTATTTATTTATTTTTTGCATACAAAACCCATAACGGCACGGTGGCATAGTCGACAATTAGCACGGTTGCTTTGAACCTCCAGGGTCTGTTTTGCATGGAGTGCGCATGTTCTCCCCGTGCTTGTTGTGGTGGGTTTCCTCTGGAACCTCTGGTTCCCTCCCACAGTCCAAAGACATTTGGATTAGGCTAATTGGCGTTCCCGAATTGCCCATAGTGTGTGAACGTTGACTGGAAGTCCTACTACGGACATAAAATTGGTCGCCATTGGTCTTCACAGTCCCTAGTTGGACTACAGAGGTTCCTAGATGGATAGATACACACCCAGTTTGTGCCCACACAGGGTTGCCCAAGACTTTTGCACAGTGCAAGCCAGAAGCAGCAGTGGCAAGAACAAGCTCCCAAAAATAACACAAGGAACAAACCATGAGAGAAACCTTTATCTTTTTCTTTAAAAGCCCTTAAGATTAGCCACTACAGACATCCTTAAAATAGTTTCATGCTCTTCTTGAGGATGTACTGTAGTTAGAATGTGCACTTTAGTCATTTTGACTTGAAAACTCATCAGAGAAAATGACTAAATACTAGAGAAATCAAATTCCCAAGGAAGAGGGTTGGTTGGTGCGTCTATAAAATAGAACTTTAGCTAGCTAGTGGTACAAGCTTTGGGGTATAACAAAGATCTCCATTGCTGCAGTCTCTATAAATAACAGCCACTGTAGGGCTTATGTGGGCTTAAAGCCACTGCCATTACAAAATTATCACCCCATTTTTAAAAGAATGAATGTTTCGCTGTGTGTACGGAGCAGTCTGGATCTATGTAGACTTTGATCCCTACTGCCCAAGCCAAAGGTGAAGGTGACAAGGAAAAGCTTTTTGACACAAGAAAACATTAGAGGAACTTAAATGGGAATCCTTTCTGTGCAAAACCAGTGCAGGTATCAACCATTGCTCACTAAAGCCATTTGTTTAAAAAAAATAATCATATTTGAGCATCTTATATTGATAGGTTTCACATTTCACATTAAATTAAATTAAAGAAAACTGAAACAAAAATTTTTTTTTTTTTTTTGGTCATGCCAACTTCAGGATGCAATCAATCAAATAGAAATACAGCTCTTTTGAGCAGGAAATAGATATACAGTAGATACAGTAGCAACCATATTTCAATAACTATCTTGGGCATGGGGAACTTAATATGAGTACAGCAGCTGTTCTTGGTGACAAATCCTAAACTAAGAGATAGAAAACATTTATAGTGTAAGAAACTTTACAGGTATCAGTACTCAATGGACCACAGACACAGAATGCAATAAGCACTCAAAAAATCTGAGTGTATATTCCAATGTCAGTATCAATATCTGCATTATTGTCTTAAAGCAACCAAAGAAAACAATTACAGAGATTCTGAAATTACTGGAATTGGGCCAAGAACCATCCAACACAAAACCTGAAAGGATTGTGGTGAACCATTAACTTCATGTCTAAACATATTAAACAGGTGTGTGGCCATAAGGAAACCATTTGTTAGTCAGGCTAACTGGGAAAAAGTCTTCAAATTGGCTTTGGAGCAATTGAATAAGGTCATACCCTATTCCAGAGTGATGGGCGTCTCAGGATATGAAGAGAAGCACATGAAGCAATGTACCCATCATGCATCGTGCCCACTGTACAAGCCTCTGGAGGCAAAGTTGTGATCTGGGGTTGCTTTGGTTGGTCAGGTCTAGGCTCAGCAACATTATGTGGCAATAAATGAAGTCAGCTGATGACCTGAATGACCATGGTATCACATCTATGGAGTTTTTCTTCCCTGATGGAACAGGAATGTTCCAGGATTTAAACTGTGAGCAAGTAATTCTGGGAGTATGAGAAATCATTTTCATACATGAATTGGTAACCACATTGCATGTTGAAATCAAAGCTCAATCAAAGGGTTCAATCGAAATATTACTCAGTCACTCATTGCCTATATCCTGTATACAGGGTTGAGGGGGGGCCTGGAGCCTGTCCCAGGGGACTCTGGGCACGAGGCAGGGTACACCCTGGACGCGGTGCCAGTCCATTACTGGGCACAAGCACACACACACACACACACACACACACACACACACACACACACACACATACACACACACTATGGCGAATTTGGAATCACCAATCAACCTAACCTTCATGTCTTTGGACTGTGGGAGGAAACTGGGAGTACCTGGAGAAAACCCACCAAGCACAGTTAGAACATACAAACTCCACAGTTTGTCTATACACAGATGTGAATCAGGAATAGAACCCGGGCCCTTGAGGTGCAAGGCAAGGCAAGGATAAAAAATGGCCAGTGTGTTATTATCCCATTTATTGTAAGAGTATGTGATTTAGGACACACTACCATAGATACCATTTTCACATAATTTTACAAAGCTGTTTAAATGCTTTGCTTGTAGTTTACACTGTTTCTGGACTGTAGACATATTGTGAGTTGCTGAAAATAAGAAGACAAAGAAGAAAGGAAAAAGAATAAAATGAGAATGACTCCATTTTGCTTCCTTGGATCACTTTAATTTTCTGTCCATTGAGCAGTTGATCTGAAAATAGTTTTTGCCAGACTTCAGTGCTTATTTAATGCATTTAATCAGTGCCAACAGTGTAAAACACACTGAAAAGGTAGAGGCAATGTTTGGCTCCTTGATGCCAGCCAACAGTCAGCTTTGTGTGTTACACCATGTGTCCACTTGAACAGATTGAAGCCGAACACCACTTGCACAGCCTCCCTCTGCTCACTCTAGTTGGCTTTCTTTGACATTGATATGGATTTACATGAAAGATGCCCTTAGAAGTCAGAATTCTCCAACGGAGCACTTATTATCAAAGGAATAAGGGATGGCAATTACAAAGAGGAAGTGCTAAAGCAAATATTGATGTGAGAGATACAGAGAGAAAGATGATTTGTTTTCTGAGGGCCGAAGGTGTGCAGACATGCTCAGTCGAGCTCAACCTCTCTTTCATGGCGACCTCCAGCATGGAATCGGGGATGCACTGAGAAGAACAAAAAAAAAAGGGGATGCAGCATGGCACAAAGTTGGTGAAAGCAGGGGGCACCCAGTGTGATCTGCCGTAACAGGGCAAAACTGGACTAACAAAACAGGCAGTGCCACTAAAAAGGGAACGTTATTGAAGAAGAGAGATCATTTGAAAAGTGTGCGTGATTCTTCTTATCAGTAATGATCACTTTCTCGTATAACGCTTTGGAGAGTGCTCCTTCTCATTCCTGTCCTACTGAATATTCCATGTGACCTTCATCAAAGCCACCCTTGCCTTTCCCATTAACCCTCAAACCTCTCCCTCCGCCCCTCTTTCTTTATATCTCATCAGGTCACATTAGTCAAGATGTCGACAGGCATAGCACAAGATGATGACTCCCAAAAGTTCTCTCAACATAAAACAGCATCATGAAAAATTAAAAAGCAAACTAAACCAACGAATTACCTAACTAACTAACTAATGTTTCTAGGGGGTTAGTTGCCATCTCAAAAATCTATGGTTGAAACCTGAGCATGTTCTGTGTGGGTTTCTAACAGGTTCTCCAGTTTCTTACCAATTACCCCAAAAAACTTAAGTGAGAAGTTGAACTGAGACTTGATTGTGCACAGTCACGAGAGTTAAAACTACCTTTATTTCTTGATATAATTCCCTGCTACCCTAATGCACTTATCCCAGCGTTTCACTAGTGCTTGCACACCATCAGGATAAAAAGTTTTCTCTGTATGCTGGAGCAATGATCAGACTTCCTGCTTCACTCTGAAACGCTGGCCTCCCAGGAACTCCTTTAATTCCCAAAACATGTGGAAATATCTTGGTGCGAGGGGACAGGGATGCGGCAATAACTCCCAGTCATGTTCCTGTAATGTGTTAATGGTGCTCTGGAATCATTGTGTGTGCAATTCCCATAGACAGATGTGTCCCCCTTCATGAGAAATTTCATCATAAGTCCCAGTTTGACTTGAATGCCTCTCTTGGGTAGTAGTAATCTACCATTAGGTAGACGGACTACTTTAAAATGTCCCCAGGTATAAATGTGTGCGCACGCACGCTGCTCAGATGGAAATCCCAGTGTTCCCAGAATAGGCCCAGGACCCACAACGACTCTGATCGGGGTCTCATAAGTGTGCATTCACATATGCAATATTTGGTTTCTACAAATCAACCCATGCTCCATTTTCCCTTTTTAGGCAAATGAAAGCACAGCAATCACACTTTGGTGTGGACATGTACAACCGTTCCGAGAGCATCTGAGCGAGGTGATGTCGGGCCAGTTCCAGTCTAATTTTAGCACGATCCAACTGCAATGAGAAAGCATTTCACCTCTGAATTGACCCGACTGCACGAAGGAAATCAAACTTGCTGTGTTGTAGGCAAAATTTTTCTGTAGATGTGAGCTGCCAAACTGAGCTGCTAAAAGACCAATAAATGAATGGAGTTTTAGGTTTGCTTTTTCTGACCTACAACAGGCCTGAGCAACCATGTTAATTTACTTATCTTTTTTTACCCCTCACAATTTTTCATAATTTAATTGCAAGCAATGAATAAATTAACCAAATACATAATCCAAAAGTAAGTAATTTTACTCTGAATCAGACAAGGCAACCAAACTAATAGGTGTAAAAGCACCAAAGATTCCCAAAACCATCAAGTTTATGTGGCCATTTCAGAATTTCAGAATGGACAATGGTCTATAGCTGAAATATCACTTAAATGAAATTAGAAGGACACCTATAACCTATAACACCTATAGTACATCAGTAGCAGAGTTTATTCAGGTATTGGATGTTGGATTACTATCTCAACAGAACTCCTCTAAAGAGTTTAGGTTAATGCATTTTTATATCACAAAGTCCCTCCGTTTCACTCTTCCACCAAACATGCTGATTCAGTTTCTATGTAAATAAGCTCCTCACAGGCCACTCCCACCAGGAGAACTGCAGAGCTGAGGAACGAGATGGGGGAAGGACTTTTTCATATGAGGTCACATACAAGGGGAAAAAAAAAACAACTGGTATTTTTAAACCCTGGTCAATAGACCTGTTACACCTGAGGTTATGACATATGTCCGTCATGGTCCCGCCCACATCTGGACAGCAAAAGGGACATTGTTTACTGGATGCCAGTGCCGAAACCCACATACGAAACCAGTCACAGTAGCATGAAGAAAACCCATCTGATGATGTCATATTAAACAACACTTTATCTCCTTAGTACTGTAATTGCTTTTAATTCGTTCCAAATTGCCTCTAAACTGTCTTTGATGTTCTGCTCATACAAAGCTAACTAGATTTGAACACAAATCTCTTCCTAATCCAAGATCACAACCTAACAAAAGGTCACAACTTGGTGTGTGGAACAAGTGATCGTACACCCTACATAGTTCCCTAGCTCTCCATTTTATGCTATTTGTGATTCAACCCCAGAACAATTAGTTCGCTATTAATTCTAAAGCTTAAAATGTCAGTACTAGTTAACGTTACCTGAACATCATGTACGAAGTGTAAAGCATGGCATGTTCCATAGCATCGTCGCATTTGCAACAGAAGCACTGAATGAGCTAACGCTAACGCTAATGCTAGCAAACGCCAGAAAATCCAGGAGGAATCACATTTTTGTACACCTTCTGAAACTTATTTAAATTAATGTCCTTATTACCTTATTCATCACTTTTTTAATACACTTGTTTCTCTTGAATAAGTTGTGTCTCATACTGTACATCCACCAAAAAAATATGATGTGCAGAACAGAAGCTAGCAATTCGTAGGTTACTCTTTCATCTGTGTAACAAAGCATGTGCTAATCTAGTAGGTAATCAGGTAATACAGTAAGTCTGTTATTTTATTTATTTATTTATTTATTTATCGGCTCTGAAATAAATCTGGAAGGCAATCATCAACGAAGATACATAGCAGCCTAACGTCGGTTAACGATATACTTCTCCTGTCCACTGTCGTGATTGACATCATTGAGAGTCACATGACTCCGAGAGGTCTATACATTCAGTAAATGAAAAAATGACAAAAAAGCAGGAAACGTTTTTCTTTGTCATGTTCACTTTTATTTGATGAAAAACTTTTTTGAAAAACTAATTTCGCGTAACAGGTCTGCTTCTAATTTCCAATACACAACTTAAATGCATAATATTCAGATTAAAAATAGAATATTAATTCTTCTAAAATGGGTTTCTTTTTTAATAAAAATCTTTTTATTGCATTAGTTTTTGATAAATTCCTGAAAAAGAATAGTTCTTTGTACTGGACAGTAATTAGCTTTCCACATAAGCCCTCTGTTATTCCACACTGTATAACCCTTGTGTTTCCACTTTCTCTCTGCGTCTCCCTTTCCTGCGCTCTGTTCAACATCCGTCCTTCATGCCTTTTGTAACCTTAAGTACCCTCATGCCATTTCCTTTACAGCCACTCTTGTTCTCGGTGCCTGTTCTCCCTTATTTTGCCACACTTAATGTCCTCCATGTACGATTGAGGAACTTTTCTCACACACTGCCAAACGTGTATGTTTGTGTCTTTGAGAAAAACTTGACCCTGGATAGTCTGTCTAGTCTACACACTAGGTTGTTTTTGGGTACGCTCTGCTGTCTTGGGCTTCCTCGCTGGCCAGGTGTGACGTCTGGAATGAGAGCTCTGTCTCCCCAGCTTTGACTCCCGCTTCCTGTAGACGAGCTGGATTTCCTCTCAATGCAAAAAAAAAAAAAAAAAAAAAAGATCATCGCTTAACATTCAATTGTAAGCTTGTTTAATACTCTCGAGCAACTCTCTTTGTCTTTATGTATTAAGTGCATCGCCGTTAAATAGCTTTGGCTCGTCTTAATTCCGTTTCGGTTGCCAGCTTTATTGCTTCGGGTGCAAGGAGCTTGGCTTAGACAACAGCGCCTGAGATTAAAACAAAACTTTCATTTGTCCACTAGCAATATGAAGAAAAGGAAAGTGCATTGCAGCGGTTTTCATTTATGTGACTGCGTTGCTGGAAATACCACAAAGACGTGCTTCTTGTCCCTGGAGAGAGCAAGCGTTTGTGTGTCTGTGTGTTTGTGTGAGTGTGTGTGTACATGTGTGTGTGAGACACCAGTAAAATCCAAGCGCAGTCTTTTCAAGGGCTGCTCAACGAGTCGAACTGGAGGTCATTACAAATTCTTTATAACTTCTTAACGCATTAATATTTTTAAAAACAGTTTAGGTCAGTGCAACCAGAGCAGATGGCACGTTTCAATTCATACGTCCATGTCAGGCAAGAAAGAAAGGGTGTGTGCTTGTGTGGCAACCTCACCAAACTGCCCCTTTTTTTAGTAGAACTGCTGGGCAATTCTTCTATAAATGCAACCATTTGGGGCTGGCTGTGTGTATGAGTGTGTGTGCGCTTGTGTGTAAGGTAAGCAGGTGGTTAGCATTTAGGAAGGCACTGAAAGCCCCCGGAGTTTAAATGCGTTTATCAAGCCGAGAGCAGTGGCTATTTTCTGCGTGTTAGCTCTGCGGCCCATTCACCGAGAGTCAGCAGGAGCAACGGCACCACCGAGAGCAGGACATGTTCACTTTAGAGCGGTCTACGTGAGGAAGAGGGTGTCAAGCTCTGAAAGATTAGCAAACGGCCATCGAAGCCTCGGCGCCAGCTTGATCCGCTGACACAACACTCCTGAAGTGGACACTCGGAGACTATTTCGTTGCTAAATGCAGATATGAAAATGGCTTTCTGTGCATTTTCCTCAAATTTTTCATTTCAAAAGGAGAAAGAAAAGCATAATAGAGGTCTTTTATAGTGGACTATAGACTTTTAAGACCGTTACGCGTATCCTAAAGAAATTCCTATTCATCCACAATGAAAAAAGCAAAGAGCAAAAGTTGAGGCACGCGCGTGTAAACTATAAGAATGTGCCGTGGCGCTGCCGCAAATCTGCATACGGTTCTGAGTTTACATACGTAGCACGCAAATGTAGATTATGTGGCAGCTTCAAAATACACAGAAGCTTTTTTTTTTTTCCCCTGACATGTGTTTAGAGCTCTGTGGGTGTGCTGGGGTAAACGGGGCCAGAGGTGTCGTGGCCTGGGATCAAGCCAGTCCGGAACCGGGCTCCGTGCCAGCGTTCACTCCCTCGCTCGCCCTACCCGTCTATCCATATCGACTTCCAAAACCTCAAGCTAATGAGAGCTCTGCGTGCCTTAAACACAGCCTCGCATCCTGGGCCTTAACCCTGGCCATCTCTTTCAAATGACTCACTTTAGGTCATATCTTTACTGAAGCTGAATTTTTTCCCCCTCCAGCATACTTAACTTTCCTAAACATGGAAAAATGTAAATATAAAATTATTAAAAAAAAAGAAGAAGAATTACTCCCAGTCACCTTCTGTTTATCTATATAAATAAAAAAAAAGTTTTGTCTGTACATTGGTCAGAACTTTCAATGATCGCTTTATGCTTCATACATTGGAAGACTTGAAATCAGTCTCAGAAAATACTCTGTCTGTATGTCTGTATGTCTGTCCAGGCAGATTTTGTTACAGCATCATGCTTAACTGTCTGGACAGAATTTAATGAAACCTTGGCAGTACTTACTGTATGTATTTTGCTGACGTTAAACACCTGTGCCGTATGAAATGAAATCAAAATGTTGAGTAGAGGTGAAGTTATGAACAGTTATGTGCCAAATTATAAACCGCAAGTTTTGACACCGTCCTGTTACACTATAAAGTCGATTAATTTCTAATAACAGCCTTTTTACATTTTTTACTTATTGATCTTTCGCAGACACGCGACTACCGTAATGTCAGTCCTAATGAGAGACCGCAGACGTACCGTGAATTGACATTAGGCTCCTATTTATTTTTGGTGATCATTTTGTTAGAAGTGTATTTTGGAGCCAAAAAAAAAAAAGATTACCTGTTGATTACAAGATTACCTCCCAGATTACCTGATGTTTTGTCTGACAGATAAAAGACTAACCTGGCAATTGCCAACTTCTGTTCTGCTAATTATTTTCATATGCACTATGTTGTAATATTCAAAAGAAAAAATAAAAGTGTATGAAAATGGATAAATGAATAAAGAAGGCAATAAAGATATTCATGTGCAGAAGTTTCAGTTTTTATCATAATGTGATTACCTCAGACGGTGCACAAATATGTGATTCCTCCTGGATTTGGTGGCGTTGGCTAGCGATAGCGTTAGTGTTAGCTCATTCAGTGCTTCTGGTGCAAATGAGAGGATGCTATGGAATATGCACTGCTTTACGCTTCGTAACGTGATATTTAGTTAACGTTAACTAGTACTGACATTTTAAACCCACTTGTTACACATGCTTACACAAGTCCACAAGCGCTAATTCATCGAAAACCTGTGCGTTATAAGCTGCAGGCGCATGCATGCTCGCAGTCACTCAACCCGTGCGATGACTGCTGAGTTGACTTTTGAGACTTTGGAAGCATTAAAGGAGGTAAAACGTCACCGTGAGAGAACAATCATTATAAGGAACAGGCTACATGTAATTAATTAATATACTTTTTTTAAAAAGGTTTAAAATTGCAACAAAATCGGGAAAAAAAATAATAAAGAATCAGGATATTTATAAAATCATGATATAGAATCGCAATTTTAATCAAATAAGAACCTGTGTATCGTGATAATATCATCAACTTTATAGCTTGTGTTAGCTGTAAACAGAACAGATTCAGAGGCAATTCAGAATGATTTCGAAGCCGTTACTAGGAGAGAAAGTGATGTCATAACATCATAAAGAAATGGGCATGAAATGGGCAAGACCATGGCAGACAGACATTTTTACATGTCATGCAAAAGGTCAATACTGAAACAATTTGCCACTCATGCATTCATTGTGTAACATTATAAAAAAAAAAAAGTTAATACAAATTTGTTCTCATCATTACCAGCCTGGCCTTTATCTTTCTCAAGTTATGTCCAAGATGGACAAAAGACAGGTTGTCCTCCGTCCTCAAGACTTTCCTTTAGTGGAAAAACCTACTGACTTATGAAGCCAGGAGACTAATGTCTGCTCCCGTAACTAATATTAACTAATGTCTCCTAATAGAAAGTTTCACCATATCAATAATTATATGTTATTTCGTTTTAATAACAGCACATTATTTAATATTATTATTAGCCTTATTCATCTGAGACTGCAAATCCCTGTGAACGAGCTATAGCTATAGAAACAATACCGTTACTATAAACCGGTGGTTTGTCTTTCACCCAGGTCAATCTATTAACCACTGGTTTCTCAACTACTGATAACAGACATGAATCTAAAGAATGTTTTATTTAAAAATTTTTTACTACTGCTCTAAAATAAAAAAGGAATGGCTAAGGCAGCTATATATTGCACAGAACATGAGGGTTAGATAAGACCTAAACCTGAGATCTTGGTCTGATCAGAAAACTGGAAAAGGTGTGATCCGCCATGCCAAGACCTGCTCTTGGTCAGGATGCCTAGCCTGAATAAGTTGGTTAGGGCGGGTACTGAAAATGGCGCCTGCTAACAAATAAGCGTTACCGATAAATCCGAGCTGCTCTGGGCATCCATCATCACTAAACTGGGTCACGCTTTGGATATGCTAGCATCAAACTGCCTTTCTGTGTGTCTGTCTTTCTTCAGTTCTCTTCGCCATCGGCTCTTCGTTTTTTGTTTTCTGACAGTCGTGTCATCTCGCGCTTTCATTATTTTTCCCCTCTCTGTAGTCTCGAACTTCGTTCAGAAGCGCGAGGTTTGTGCGCGGCAAGTCCGCAGGTTTGTGTAGCCATTAGCTGTACAGTAGCTTGTGTGTAAGCCCATATGCGCAGCAAAGACTAAGAGACATTTCGCACTTCTGTTCACACTTGCTTTCATTTGCATTCTGTCTTTCTTTTTGTAGCGTTCGTCACGTCTTAACAACTTCTCTTCACTCCCCTTCATCAGTTGCCCTCTTCATCAACGGCCCGGCTCGCTCCCTTTTCTCCCGTCAACCGCGTCTCTCTCGCTCTCTCCATCACTCTCTCACTCCTTTCGTCTCTTCCCTCGCGCTCTCTTACTCATCTGTTTCCCAACACTCATCCATTCCATGCTCAGCATTTATTTAAACTCTTTCACGGTCAGTGCATTGTAATCTTTGGGGATAAAAGTGCCTTTTACACACTCTCTCTTTCCATCTCATGCCTTCATTTCCCTCGTCCTCTCTCCCTCCTCTCCATCTGTCTCTGTCCAAATGCTTCCAATTCAGACTGCCTGATTGGGTTTCGGCGTCCAGCCGCTGCACCTCGGAACAAGCTCGGGTCACAAAGGGCCCGGCATCACAAGAGCTCAGAGCCTGCGGTGCACCAAACAGCAGCAATCCTGCTCTACAGCGCGCTACACGCACACACACACACACACACA
>JAOTRS010000044.1:27835835-27848897 GCA_028565755.1 Dinotopterus cunningtoni
TGGCTTTTATGTTAGAGCTGGAACTACTGTCAAAGCCGCTCTTGTGTTTAAAAAAATAATTCACTTTTAGACCAATTCAATTTGGCAATTCTACATCGCTGTGGTATAAAGACATTTAAATAAGTAATTATATTTAATCGTAAAAAAAAAAAAAAACGTCTTCTGGAGGATGTATAAAAGACTACTTTTATGTTCATATACAAGGCAGCAGACAAAAAAGGGCACAGGGGTGAGATGAAGACAGCAAAGGTCAAGCCATTAACGTCTTGTTACGAGTACGTTTGAGACTGGCACAATAACAGATGTGTGTGATTGAGGTAGCATGGAAATTCTTCATATCTCTGCACTAATGTGTTCTCGTAAAGCTGAAGATGTATTAAATTAGCAGCTAGACGTCACGATCGTATTTTGTCCTGCTCTAGGTATGGTTTGCATACCTAGGTATGGTTTGCATACCTAGGTATGTTTGGTTTGAAGCAGTTGCTTTTGTGGAGGTAGGATCCATAGCTGGTAGGGGTTGAGGTGATTGTTTGGTTTAATGAGCTCTTCTTCCTGATGGCAGCATTATCCAGATGCTGTGCAGGATACGAGCGCTTTATTACCCACAGCAATCCAATTACTCCCCCTCTCCGTGCTTGGAGGCACAGCAGTGTTAAAACTGCCTTGGGCATTAACTCAGGGGTGCGGTACATAAGCAGGAGCGCACGTGTGCATTTGTGTGTGTGTGTGTGTGTGTGTGTGTGTGTGTGCATAAGATAGAGAGAGAGAGAGAGAGAGAGAGAGACAATGAACGAGTGTGTTGTTCTAAATCCAAACAGCTTTGTTTTGTACAGTGCAGATTTGGTGTAAACAAGAAGAGGTTTGTTGGCCATGAAGCAGACAAAAAAACAAAACAAAGGAACCGGACCACACTCTGCTCATTCATCTTATCTGAGGTTTATAGCAGAGAGAGCATCTTTTCTATACACACACACACACCACACAGCACACACATACACATATTTCTGACAATTACCGAGTGCTGGGCAGTCCGCGATGCTAACACCGCTACATTCTCGCTTCACTGATGCAAGACCCTGAGAAAATAGACGTAAAACACAGGTGAATAAATACATACGAATAACCTGCTGATTTCCTTTGTCTCTCATTCTTAAACACACACACTCACACACACACATCATTTGGATACAGCATTTGTTGATCCAGCTACTTATAGGCATGCCACCAACCAGGAAGGAAACTGTATACGTATGTGCATGTGTGTGTAAGAGGGAAAGAGAGACAGAGTAAATTCCTTTGTGTGCCTGTGTTTTGGTTTATTATGAAATAAACACTCAGCTTGAGAAAGCCTTCCTGTTGCATCGTGGCCTCAGAAAAAAAGAGTTAAGATAAAGAATGATGGTGAGAGATGGAGAGCGGTCCGAGTAATTGAGGGGTTTGACTGCACGGCGCTGCAGCACTCAGCTTCCGGCCACTGAGCTTTCGCAGAAATCAGAAAACAGAAAAACAACAGACGTTGACATGATGCCACCAGCAGCGTCCAAACACAAAGCTCTTGCCATCACTCCTGCTATTCCCAGAGACACATGATAAACAGATTCACAGAACTAAATACAGTAATGCAGAACTGAAAAAAAAAAAACACTCAGCTTGTCATTTGTTGGAGCCCAGCTTTCAGAGAAGGCAGCATTTCTTGGCCAACTTTATAAGCAAGATAAGGACTGTCCAGATTGGAAGGAATATGCCCAGTGTGATTCCTTATTTTTATCAAATTTTTATTTCATCACATCTTGCCCCTAAATTGATCTTGCCCAAATACCACCCAGCTACTAGTTACAACCTGCGGTGGTTAAAGTCACTATCTGCCCTCTTTCGTATACATAAGCTCACAAATGCCTGAGATTGTCAGAGGTACATTATGCCAACCATTCCATCTGGACAAACCCTCCATGATGTCACCCATCGGTTTCCTGAAAAGGTTTTTTTTTTTACAGGGAGCTCTGGTTGTCGCCATTTTGACAGACCCCAGTTAATCCATAAAAAGGGCAAATGAGAGAACAAACAAAGCCTGGCTATTGGTTGGAACATGACTATCTTACCTCAGTTAATAGCTAGCAAAAATATTAAGGAGGCTTATATCAATTTATATATCGCGTTACTTTGCATTAGATTGAGCTCCGTCCTCCCATCTTCTACACGTCGTCCTGTGTCACCTCATACATTTCCTGCTGTGAGATAAACTACGACAATTCCAGTTAGCTAGTTATTTAAAGTGATACACTAAAAACATAAAAATCCACCTCCTATACAGTTGTCATGAATGGGAAATCAAGCTTTGGTGAAACTTTTTTTTTTTAAAGTTGGGCATTTTAACAGGGGGGTCTATGGGGAGTGGCTCACTTTTGGAGCCTAGTGGTAATTCGAGGAACTGCATGTTTTGGCACTTCCACTTCAACTCCAGAACCAGAGGATGCCCCTTGATCCCACCCAAAGATAGACCCAGTTTCACTCTCTCAGGCACCACAGAAGACCGTAGCATTGCCATATTTTGGCCGGGTGAGAATACAGCCGAAATCGTATCTACTGTACTCCTACACATTTACATTTACGGCACATGGAAGGCACTCTTATACAGGGCGACTTTATGTTTTATCTCATTAGCAGGTGAGTTTAAGGGCCATTCCCAAGAACCCAAAATGGTGGGGCTGGGGCATGACCGTGGGACATTTCAATTAGTATTCTAATCCCTTAATCACTGAACTACCCCTTCCCCCAACACTAGAGGTGAATGCCGAAGTGGTTGCTTGGTCTGTCAGACACATTGAGTGCTGGTAATTCAATCCGAGGATCTTTCAATCTGCGGTACCTCATCTTAACCAACTGAGCTAAGTTCCACAGTGACTGTTTTGGACCTGTCACTCTGACTGCACAGTATGCTTACATAGCATACACTGTATGGATAAAAGTATGTGAAAACTGACCATTATATCCATATGTGGTTCTTCCCCAAATGATTTGAAAGCACGTCATTGTCTAAATTGCCTTCATATACTATTGCTGTATATTTCCCATTAGTGGAAGTGTTCCAGAATGACATACTCCTTTGTACAAAGTGAGGTCAATGGAAACATGGCTTGTCAAGGTTAGTGTGGAAGAACTGGTGTGATCTCCACCAAGCCCTGACCCCAACTGCACCTTAGGGGTGTTCACTTACCATCAACTCCTGCCCACACTAAAGCTCTTATGGATAAATGGGCAGAAATGCCCACAATCACTTTTACAAAATCTAGTGAGAAGACTATCAAGAAGATTAGAGGGTGTTACAGCAGGACATTTGGAATGGATTTTCAACAAGCACATACAGTATGGGTGTGATGGTGTGTCATGTGTCTATATACAGTTGACCTTATAGAGTATTTAAGTGAATTCCTTGTTTTTGTAGGCTGTATAACAGTTATAACAGCAATCTGGCTTCCTCTGGGTTCCTGGTTTTCCTCCCACCTTTCAAAAGCTGTGCATCTGGCTGGATTAGCTCTACTTAATCGCCTGTAGGTGTGAACAAATGTGTTGAGCTGTTATCAACAGATAGATGTCAAGTTGTGTGCACGATAGTAAAAAGTGATGATGTATGACAGCTCGGATATGCAACGCTCACCATTTTTTAAAGAAAGACCACAGTTTTTATGGTGCACGTACAGTAGCTGCTGGCATTTGTTAAAATAATAGACCGCTAGCTATTTACCAATGCTTGGACCCACTGGCTAGCTATTGGTGATGGATGGAGAAGTTTAACAAACGTAGCACATTGGAAAACACAGGAGCAGGTTTTCACTAAGGAGAACACTGATTACATGCGCTGTAGCGTTATTACCTCCGTATCACTGACGATTGCTTATTGGCTGATCCTGTACATTCTGTGGCTAAGTGAATCAGGTTCATTTGGGGATAGGATCCTCAGGTTAATATTCTTTGTCTGGGGATCTTGGTTCATTTGGTTTGGTCGCACTCTAGCTTCATTTGATTATATGTTGTTAACAGTGCACAAATACTGTATGTATGTGCATGTTTTTAAATCTGAATGTCTAATAGCAATGTTGCCCAGGAAAGTATGGAAACAAGAAAGGCAGTGACATTTATGATGTTATTTAAAATAGATTCAGGTTGCAAAGTTTTTTTTTTTTTTTGCATATATGTATATGAATGTGCATATTAAACTATGTAAATTTAAACTGTGCTGCTAACTGTGACTTTGTTGGTACTGTATTGTAATTGTTCTACACATCTGATTATACTCATTGTAAAACAAAGCATATGTCAGTGAAAGTGAAAACACAGGTGGCTCCAGATGTTAAGCAGATGTCTAGTTAAGATGATGTTAAGTTCAGATGAGCTCATGCTTTGCCACTGGTTAGAACAACCCAAACAACCCAAAAAAGTTTCGTCCGTCCCATTCCTACAGCTTACTTTATGAAACATAAAGAGCTCTCACCTGATCGAACATTAAACATGCCTCTTTTTTTCCCTTCCTGCAGTTATTAACGGCACATCAGAACGCTGATTGACGGAGTGACTGTAAAGCCCGTATATCAGATAAACGCATGTGTTTTGCATATGCAAATAATCCCGTGCATATTTATGAGTAAACAGCAAGATGTATCTATGTGACAGCGAAGACCCGGCGCTCATTTATCAAAACACTGTTATCACAGAGACGGCCTGTCAGGCAGCACGTCACCCTGCGTGTGTGCGCGCGTGCACTTTCGGGTGTTTGCACCTCGCGATGCTATGCCGAGCGAAACGCAGTTAATTAATAACAGCGGTTAAGAGGGACTGTCGAGGAGGAGGGTGTGTGGAATCACCTTCACTTATCAGAGAAATCAGTGTTAGTTAGTGAAGCGCGATCACGCTGATCAGCGCCTTTGAATACAGGAAATGGGGGGAGAGGGGTTACTGTACTCAGGACAAGTTACTATTTTATACACTCAAGTTTCAATACTTCACTACACAGCTTATTTACATGTTTAATCCTCGATCCTCATTAACAGTAATACGAATTAAGCACTACCTGGCCAAAAAAAAAAAAAAGTTTCTGTTTTAGAAGGGTCTAATTATTGGGCTGCATCAAGCAAAAAAAACAACTAAGGAGATTTGAAATTCCTGGAACTGGGTTAAGAACCCCCTTTAACACATTATCAAAACCTGAAAGGTCAGTGCTGAACTGTCAACTTTGTGTAAGAAATGTGGTTTGTGGAATCACTTAAACACTTGGTAAAATTGAATGGTAAAAAACAACAGTAAAATCCATAGCTAATTATTATTATTTTTTTTTTTTATAGGATCAACTGTAAATAAGAGATCAAGGGCACATTTAAAATCGCTATTAATTCGTTCTTACAAGTAAAGTTATTTGAAAAATGCATTTGACCTGATTTATATATACTCTTTAGATTGAGAGTATGAGAAACAAACATTACAGTATAAAAGGTTGAAAGCAGCTCATACTGACTTAAGCCTTCTTTACTTTTTGGATATCGGGATGCTGTGACAGTTGTGAGACACTGATGATGTCCAAAAATGACCAGGCGCACAGAGCCCAGACAGCCCAGTGTGTTAATCTCAGCCCACAAATCAAACAAAGAGGAAAAGCTGCTGAAGGAATCATTGATTTTAGGGTGTTGATAAGAGCATTGAGCTGTTTTTGTACCACCTCTGGTCTGATCTCAAGCACCAACAGTTTGTTTGCATTATACATTTCTACTTGTTAGTTTTTTTAGGTTTGATGACTACACAAAAAAATACATAAAATTAATAAAGAATATTACCTCAGCATATTCTTTATTCTCTCCATAGGGAACTGTAGACCCATGTAGTCCACCATAGATCTGTTGTTAAGTAATTGTCATTATCGCTTTTCTGTGCCTTTATGTAGCGTGGGTGTTTTTTCCCTTAGCTTTGCCTTTTAGCGCTTTGTTTCTACGTTTCCATAGCTAATGACATCAGAGCATGTCAGAGTCACAGCAGGCTGCGATTTTGAATCCATAGCAATCATAGCAACCTACAATGTTGGAACCGGGCTTAAAGCCATTTCTCCCACCCAGAGAGCATTTTGCTTTCCTGGAATCCCGCCCACAAACGGCTGTGCCTTTGCCAAGTTTCGAATACACAACTCTCTCCCAATAAAATGATTCAAACCAAGCATAAAACATCGATTAGATATTATAGTAGATATTATGGTTATCTCGAAATAAATATTAGGAGTCTGTTACACACTTGAAACATTTTGCATGGGAGCTCAGCATATTAACCTTAATGCACACTAGGTATGCTACTGTAGGTAAATATCACTGAAATCACATTTGTCATCTGTGGGCTGGAACACTGACTGGTCAAAAAAAAAACTAATTAAACGAACACTCTAAGATTTCATTCA
Organism: Dinotopterus cunningtoni; assembly: GCA_028565755.1. Lineage (NCBI taxonomy): Eukaryota > Metazoa > Chordata > Actinopteri > Siluriformes > Clariidae > Dinotopterus > Dinotopterus cunningtoni. Next base: position 27,842,266 of record JAOTRS010000044.1, read on the forward strand.
GTAACCTTCAGCTTTGATTACAGCACACAGTGCGGTGGCCAGTTGATGTGTGAGAATGATTCCTCAAGCCCCCGGAAACACTCTTTCACAGTTTGAGTCCTGGAGTACGCCCGTGCCATCAGAGAAGAAAAACTCCCTTGATGTGATAACCTGGTCTTGAAAGTCCAATATTTATGCTTCCTAGCAAATTGAACATGATTATTTTCTGATTAGTCTCATTACAAGTGGTCAACTTATGGCCACACAGCTGTTTAGTCCAAATCTTAGTTTTCATCACATCACAATGCTCTTACTTTCAATATTAAACATACTGTAGCTATGGTGTTACTGTAGATTTTTTACCACGCAACTTTACCAAGTGTTTAGGTGATCTCAATTCATTGTTCTTTTTTTTTTCTGACCACATTTCTTCCACAAAGTTGACCGTTCAGCACTATCCTTCCAGGTTTTGATTAGGTTGTGAGGGGTTCTTAACTCAGTTGAAATCTCCTTAGTTGTTTTCTTTGCTTGATGAAGCCCAATAATTTGATCCTTCTAAAATGGGGATTATTATCTTAATTTCTTTTGGCCAGGCAGTGTATTTTTAGTTAATAATGGGGGAAAAATCTATCAATGCTTATTTGACTCTGCTAACATTAGGCTAGTGTGTAATTAACATCCATTAACTGTATTCATTAGGAAATTTTAAGCACAGGAAATTTACAGCTGAAAATGGTGCAAAATAGTTAATCTGTTTTAGGCAAAGAGAGAGAGAGAGAGAAAAAAGAAAAAAGTAATGGACAGAAAAAGAATTTAATAGGCCTAAATGATGTGTCAAATGTAATACGACTAATAAGTGTTTAAAAACCGCTGTTTCTTCGCTCGTGCTCTTCTGTTTCACTCAGCGCAGACACAGGCCAACATTTCGAATTGCTGCAGTTAAGTAGTATAAATGGCAGCTGTATATGTGTGTGTGTGTGTGTGTGTTCTACCATGAGAGGAATGTAGACAAGTGATTTGTAAAAAGGCCTCTATCAAATATATACTGGGTTTATTTTGTTTTTACTCAGCCCTTGCCTTTCTCTCTCTCTCTCTCTCTCTCTCTCTCTCTCTCTGGAGAACTATGCATTATTCTTCATTTTTTGCTTCTTAATATGCCTCTTGTTTCTTTTTCTTGCACTGTGCTGGAATCATGGGATTTGTGGTTTCTAAGCCTGAGCTGGAGGCAGTGCTCAGTGAAAGAGAGAGAGAGAGGAGGATATGGAGAAATATGGAAATGAAGATGGAAATGCTGCATCTTTTCAAGCGCTTTCAGCTCAGAAGTGGGCCAGATGTGACACATGTTTCATTAGACCTACTTATAATGATGTAACACCATCACAACTCTCGCTTTCCTCCCCTTCCATTTTGGCTCTCGTTCCCTCTCCTTCTCTTCCTTTCGCGTCCTCTCCGGCGAAGACGCGCTTTGTGTTTACACAGGGGGGACGTTAGGCGAGGATCAAACTTGTGCAGCTTCTAGTGACAAAGCTGAACATTATGCGAGTCTACAGTGTGCTGTCCTGTCTGTCTAAATGTTTGATTATCTAATCATACAGTATCTCCAACGCTGCTTTGTAAACCTTTATGCTTTAAAGATACAGTCAGACTCACAGGATGGGGAAAAAAAAAGGGAAGAAACATTACCTCTCTCTCTTTCTTTCTCTCTTTCTGTATTCGTCTTACACACACAAAAAGCACCAAACACTCCCATAGTGCTGTCCTTTTTCCGAGCTTTGACCCGCGCACAAAACACCTGCTATCTCACACACAGACAGCCACAGGAGACTGTACACACAAACACACACACACACACACACACACACATAGAGTCATCCTCCTCAAACACACAGTGAAAGACACCTGGATGGTGAAGAGAGGAATTCAGAGAAAGTGCACAGCTGGCCAGGATTTGGGAATTGGTTCAGTTTGGTGTATGTGTCTCTGCTCCGTCCTTTTATTATTGTCCCCGTAATCAGCCGAACACAGAGGGCAATTTCAACAAGGAACAAGGAAAGAATATGCAAACATGAGTTTGACCAAGGCATCTCCCTAATCAGGGTCGGAGGTTTTACCGATTCGGATAGGAACTGTTGGAAGCGAATCGATCCCTGTATCGCTTACTCGCTGAAAAACCTTATCAAATTAATTCTCACTTGCGCCATTTCTCTTTCCCGCCGAAGGTGTCAGTTCAGATGAAATGGGTGTGACCTGCGTGCTCACCAGTTCCAGGAACCCACTTGCTGAATCATATGGCTTTTTTTTTCCTTTTCTTTTTTTTCCCCCTGAATGGTGCATCTTCTATCCTTCTTTTGCGGAACATTGTACAGTGTGTATAGGTACATACAGTGTATACAACTTTTTCTAACTACCTACAAACAATCAGACAATCAGCCCGCACGTTCCTAATTGCCGGCGACACCGCAATTACGAACAACAAACGAACGAACAAACAAACAAACAAACCCCGAACCGGCGTCGTACGCACGAATCAATTTGCTTAGCGAACATGTTAATACGCGGAAGTGCCGCTGGTTGAACAAATATCTAATTTCATACCTCGTTAACACAGCCGCGAATGTAGCAAGTGACTGTGAGTAACGTGGTTGGCCTCCTTAATGAAATGCCGCAAATTGGAAATGTAATTTTCATAGTCGATTATAGATCGGCAGCTGCAGAGGCGCTCGAGCTGGAAGATGGAGTTTTCTGGAGAAGAGAAGAAATCCCACTGAAATCCCCCCACCGCTCACCCCGCTAAGGCTCGCTCTCCACAGTTCACTCCGACTATGGCCGAGGGTTTCGTCCATGTCACAGTGTGTGTGCGAGAGAGAAAGAGACACAGAGAGAGAGGTTGTTAATGGAGGTTTTGGCCATTAAAGCCATCATTAGGTAAGCCAAGTGCGCACCAGTTCACCCTAATCATGAACATAATTAGAGAATTAGCGGGAGATGATGTGTGTGTATGTGTGTGTGTTTTAATGATGAGATTTGAAATGGACAAACTGGACATGGAGTTATGACCTTGTCTCACAGCCGGCTTCATCAGGCAATGTCAGACTATTCATTTGTTCGTCTGGGTCTGATTGTTAGTCAGAAAATAGCGTGCGTATATGTGTGTGTGTGCGTGTGTGTGTCTGTGTCTTTCCCATTCCCATCACACAGCATTTAAATCTATTTATGTAATCCAGTAGCATGTCTCTTTCTCCCTTCCAGTTTTCTGATTTGTTTGAGCCAGTAAATACTCTTGGGCAGTCATCTAATAAATATGACACAGGATACAGAGCATGCGTATATGTGCATGTGTGTGTGTGTGTGTGTGTGTGTGTGTGTGTGTGGAGAAATGCTCAGCTGTAAAATCTCTCTTCTATGAACGTGGCTGTACTGAATATCAATGGCGTACTGCAGCTCTTATTGGGTGTGTGTGTGTGTGTGTGTGTGTGAGTATGTGTGTACGTGTGCACATCCTGTGAGGGAATGCCAAAGGATACAGAGGAAGACAAGGGGCTGTAAAATCAAGGTAGGAAGGGAAGATGGTGTTTATATTAAGTAGTAAGAGACACTGATAATCAACTATTTGTTATATCACCACTCACTTCATGTGTAGGTTGAAAATTATGCTGTGTCATGTGTCGAAAGATGTGAAATATTTAACGTAACGTGGATAATGGTGAAATAATGATGTTGCCTACTTGTAGTAGAAATTAAATGTTTTGCCTCTCGAGGTGTTATGCACACTTCTGCGCCAGGGATCATGTTTGTTCTGTATAGGATATTATAAACTTGAACGTAGTAGTAGTAGTAGTACCCCAGTATCCCACCAACACTGACACCAGCAGCATGACCACCAGTCCCCAAATTCTCCATCCACAAGCCAGAGTACCTCATCGTACAATTGCGCCCAACCAGGGAAGCTGCAGTCTTAAGACATGCTTACACTCAAACATGCAAAGCCAGTTTTTTGGCAGTATAACACACTCAGAGGAAAGTGCAGTCTACCCTCTTCTGCATACATGAGCTCATAGAGACCTATGATTGGCTAGGGTACCTGTGATTGACAGGGAAGAGACAGTACGTCATCCCTCCCACCCAGAGCACACGTCCAATTTAGCGTCCTTGAATCCTAGCCACGGGCGTTCGGGATTCAATGTCAAATGCATATGTACTGAATACATATTAGGGCTGTCAATTTTGACGCATGTGATTAATCTAGACTGTTTAACACATTGCTATTTTTTTTAATGCTAATTATTCATATGACCCAGTTTGACCCTAACAGCTTTCCGTACCCTACCCAGCTCTGCGTGATAATGGCACGTTTAACACGGATAATAAGATGACTGAGGAAACATCACCAGGTGAACTGTCATTATAAAAAGCTTCAAGGGAAACTATTTTCACAAGAATACATTAAATGTAAGATGTGGGTAGTGGTGGTACAGGCAGCTAAGGCTTTAGGTTGTTGATTTTTGGATCTGAGGATCAGTGTTCGAGCCCTGGTGTCGGTGCAGTGCCCGTCCCATTCGAGATATTAAACAGTAAAAAAAATTAACAATTTGTTTGGTATGTATTTATTCCAACATTGCACGTTTAAAATACAAGTAAATCTGAGTAATTAAAAATTGTGATTAATCGTGATTAATCTCAGACTATGACTAGGATTAATTGCGATTAATCACAGTTTTGAAGTACTCAGATTTACTTGTATTAACAAGTATTTTTAACTGTGATTAACTAGATTCAATCGTTCAACAGCACTAATAAACATCTACAATTATTGACTGGACATGCTGATTACTGGTTGAACCTGTGTTTGTTTTTTGTTTTATTATTTTTATTATTATTATTATTATTATTATTATTCTTTTAGTAACCTAGCTTGACAGATTATTTTATTATTTAATATGTTTCCGTACCAGATGCTATTCTCAGATGATGCAGCTTTATTATTAAACAAACAAAAAAAAAAGAGTCAAAATCTGGATAAAAAATACAAAGCAACACATTGTGGCATGAAACATTGCAATGCATAAAAGATTAGCAACTGAATAAAAAAAAAAAACAATACCTGCGTTCTGTTCCACCATGTACTTAAACCATACTTCCTGCTGGGTTACTGTAAATGTCAGTTAAGCGACAAAATTCCTCCATTCGGACTTCCTCCGTGCGTTACCCTGGTAACGTGAACACTTCTGAACACATCATACTTCAGAAAAAAAAATACTGAATGTATATTAAAACAAAAACTGATACTATTCTAAAAACTATTTAAATAATGTGTTTTTTTATTAGTTTATATATATGTATGTGTTATTTTTAAAAATATTCACATTATGCAGAATTAATAGGTGATGCAAAAGAGACGGGGGGGAAAATTTATTCAGTTCCATATCATGATTGATTCTTTTGTGTGGCAATTCATGTATCATTAAACAAAGTATTTTTTTTTTTTTTATTCAGTTTTAAATGTATACACCAATCAGCCATAACATTAACATCACAACCACTAAGACATTAACAGTGGTTAGCACTGTGGCCTCACACCGCCAGGGTCGAGGGTTCTGTTCCCACCTCGGGTCTGCATGCATGGAGTTCTCTTAGTTTACTTGGCGTTCCCAAGTTGCCTGCAGTGTATGTGTGCACCCTGTGATGGATTGTTAGCCCATCCAGAGTGTACCCCGCCTCATGCAAAAAGTCTCCTGGGATAGATGCCAGACCTCACCGTCCTTGTAAACAGGATGAGAGTTATAGAAGATGAACGAATGAATAAATATATACGCTCATTATTTACAAATGATTATTATATAATGTTAATATTATGTTGTCTCTGATGATAATAAATGGTACACAAAAATAATGTCAGGTCTAAACTTGTTTTTCGCTCCAGCGAAGCGCAGTGACTGATGGGTAACCTCGCTCATTCATTTCTGGAGGAGTGATGAACCGTTGTTCAGTCGCTCCCTACACTGTTCACTGTTCACAGCAGTTTCACTCCCTACAGTCTGGAATCTTTACATGGCTGAGTAGCCCGTGCAGTCCTCCTCGCAGGGAAACTACTAGCCACAGCCAAGGACGCATATAGAGAGAGGCTAATCACAGGTAATACAAAACAGGTGAGAGGGAGAAAGGAGGTGTGTGATTATAGGGCTGATGGGAAACGGCGTCCATGAGTATATCTATACACACACATACACAGTATGATATGGAGTGAAATGCTTATACAAATGCCTATGTGACCTACAATGGAAAGATGGAATAGAATAGAAAGATTTCACTACAATAAAAGGAAAATCGCACTAGAAGAGTACAATTAAACTTAAAAATGTTGTATTGTACAATTTTAAATTGAAATTAAAAAGAATTTGGGATGGAATGTATATAAATTTACAATTTACAGATTTACAAAAAATACTAATAAAATAGAATTATATAAAAATGTATAAATTACACATAATGTGCAAAGTGTAACTGTGAACTGAGAGGTATGAAAAATATAACAGATGGGAAAGGAGTGCTGTTAAGTACATCGAATGATTTTCATGTATTCATGTATTATTTTAAAAAAATGAATTCATAATGTCAAATTCACTAATATTAATATTTTGTATTCAGGACTAGGC
>JAOTRS010000044.1:27858711-27877181 GCA_028565755.1 Dinotopterus cunningtoni
AAAATGAATAGTCATTTTATATAAAATTTAAATTGGCCAAGTTTCATCTGAATGACAATTAATATTATTGAAAGATTTGAATTGAAAAAAGTTATGGACACTACATAAAAGAGCATGAAATTGTGTTTCTTTTTATCTGATAAAATCACATATGTGTATGCATATTTACAAAAAATGAAGCATTGATCGGGAAATAAAAAGAATTAAGTATTGAGAAAAATGGGGTTACTGTATATGATCCTATCTAAATATTCAGTTTTCCCCCCCAGGTGAGACACTTTAGCACCAATACCATGTTTTGGCTATGTGGCTTTCAAACACTGCTCGACTAGCATTAAGAGGCCCAGTGTATGCCACGTTTTGATGGCTTGTGCATTCCGGGATGCTTTTCTGATTCAGCTTGCACCAGATTAGCTATTAACAGCAGAACTGTTTTTGCTTAAATTGGAACCAACACCCATGCCGCAGTAATGTTCACCGCATTTTTCTCAATTTTGATGTTTAATGAGTTTATTTACTGAAGTGCTCTGCACTTGATTCATCGGATTAAGGCATACAGGTTTTTCATTAAGTGGCTGGTGAATGTATACCATCTTAGCCTGAGATAGAATATTCCTTTTAGTTTCTTTTCCTTTTTTCTATAAACTATGACCAGCACGGTCTCATGAAAAATGATGATAGTAGTCTGAAAATTGATAAATACACGATTAAGTCATCAAATATTTAGATGAATGGTGTTGAAGTTAATCAATAAAAAGAGTGGACTCAGTTTGGTCTCTTTGGGTCTCATATTTATCTGAAGAAGTGCACACACCAGTCCACCGAATAAAGTAAAAATCACATGCATCTAAATAGTTTTGCCCCTAATTCGTTTGGTGCCTGTGGTTATTTTTCACATTTTGTTCACGCGCGGCCGCTTGCGATTTATGACGCGCGGCAGTCCAAAGCATTCTGCGTATTATTTTCACCCCACCAAGCCTGTCCTTGGGTTTATTGTGTCGATAAATGAGGCATATCCTTGCTTGTGATTCCTCACACACATTTATATACCGAGGTGATGATTGGAAGTGAAGCGGTTATGCTGCGGGCTAAACCTTACTTTAATGTGCTCAGCAGTCACCTGTGAGTGATGCATTATAAACACACGAAATGTTATTATTGAGCACTCTTAAAAATATCGCAAGGAGAGGTAATACGTTTCTATATTTACCTGCCCTGGAATATGGTAGGGCTTTCTGCATTGACTTGGCTTATTTTGTATCCTTTTATACACTGTAAAATGTTCCTTTAAACTTTTAATACTAAAATACTTTAAATATGGGTTTGATATTAAAAGCTTTAACAATATCCACTGTGAATAAGTTGCATTTTTCCCCCTTTGCCTTTTATAAAAGGAATATGGTGGTTGAAAATTTTTTTATTTTCTTTTTTCAATATATATTAAATATATGATCATATGATTCATGTAGCATCCATGGAAAACTTGTTTTATTTTTAGTGGATATTATTTATATTAAGAATAGATTTTTATTGACATGATTATAAAAATACATACTTATATTGAGTCCTAACTCAACACGCTGTGTGACTTATATGATTTATACATATTAACTCTTTACATATATTAACTCACATTTTCAAACTTGTTTCCATATAAAATATATATTCCGTAAAGCTGCTTTATGACAATGATCATTGTTAAAAGTGTGATATAAAAAAAAAACCAAATTGGAATATAAGTAACTGTTAGCATTTGAGTGTTTGGTCAGCTTATGCTTTAAAGGTCCGATATTTTATTTTATTTTATTATGTTACTAGATGTGCCCGCAACTTCTTACGTATGGAATTTAATCGCAAACGCATAAACCATCTTGATGTGTTTTATTACTCATCTTACGGTCCCCCTAAATAATTTTTTTCGCAAATGTATGCAATGTACAGACACACCAACTTTACAGTTTTATTATATGCATAGATTATATTTTTTAAGTTAACACAGGTCCCAAAACTTGCCCAAGTTCTTGACCAAAGTACAGTATGTGCGTGTGTGTGTGTGTTAATGTTCCAGCTAAAGTACCCCTCAGATAATGCATTTATTTTTATACAACTCCCACTGTTTCGTTTCTTTTCCAAACGCACCCTTTCAGCGTTTATGTAAATAAGCTCATGTCAAGCTCCGCCCCTTCAGAGAACAGCAGAGCTAAACAAGATGGGGCAGGGTATATTCTTCTGTGAGGTCACAGTGGGGGAAATCTACTTGGCTTGTTTAAGTCCCAGATCGGACTTTGTGCATATGCACATTGAAGACCAATTTCAATGTGTGGAAATGACTGAAAAGTAAAATGAATTTTACATAATACGTCCTCTTTAAGCTACAGGCACATTTTCTTTAGAGCAGAGCACATCGGATTCACAAAAACACTGACGTTATTATATTACTTCAACAATTTAATCAAAGTGATTTAAAAAAGTTATGAAGTAGCCTGCATCCTGCACACACTTTATTATTTCAAGACATTGATCAAGTGTCTTGTGGCTAGATTAAATTGTGCACAATACACAGGCCGGTCCAAAAGTCTGGATCAATACCCAAAAATACATTTCGAAGTATAAATGAGATAGGAAGATGATAACTTTATCATGTCTCAAAGTAGTGCTACCTACCATACATCAGTGGCATGATTACCTAATGAAAGTGTGTGCAATGGAAAAGACCATAGCGAAACTCCGGGTAACGATGTAGCATTATACTGATTTATTGTAACTCCTCCATTTGTGGTTGCACAAAAGGCCAAAAGTAACAAGGTCAATATGTTTGCCTGGTTGTAAATAGGTTTTTCTGTCTACGTGTGTATTATTTTTGTATCAGTTTCCTTTTTTGAATAACAGAGTCAGATATATGAATGTGTAAATTTAAAGTGCACAAAAGCATCATTTTTTTATACTACTGTACTCATCCTGTACAGGGTCACGGGGGGCCTGGAGCCTATCACAGAAAACTAAGGGCATGAGAAGGGGTATACCCTATACAGGGTGCCAATACATTACAGGATACACACACACACATTAAGGGCAATTTTGGTTGATCTGCATGTCTTTGGACTGTGGGAGGAAACCCACAAAGCGCGAGGAGAACACGCAGAACTCGGGAATCAAACTCTCGACCCTGAAGATGTGAGGCGACAGTGCTAACCGCTTTGACACTGTGCCGCCACATCAATAAATGTGCTCACACTCTGATTTCTCAGAACTTGTGTATACATTGAATCAGTGGTGGGTAGTAACGAGTTACATTTACTCCGTTACATTTACTTGAGTAACTTTTTGGAAAAAATGTACTTCTATGAGGATTACCATAATTTAATTAACCATAATTTTATTGCACCATAATTTTTACTTTTACTTGAGTAGATTTGTGAAGAAGAAACGCTACTCTTACTCCGCTACATTCGGCTACACTTGACTCATTACTTTTCTACCATTTATTGTAAACATGCAGCCGGTGGATCTCCCGCATGACTGTTTCACCAATCAGACGCAGCAGCAATAATCACATGACTCTGTTTGACCAATCAGGTCAGGCGGCGGTGATCGTTCCGGGTTGATTTTAAAAGACTTGTGACTTAAGATCTGACCAAAGAAAAATCCAAAATCGTGTTAGATTTGGTCCTGTTCCATCTTCTGTTTTTAGTTTAAAAAAAAATTAAATCATGACAAATCTCTATGGATCTAGATTTGTTGGCCATTCTGTATAAATAAATACCTAATTTGTCTTTCACTCTGAACACTCGCCTCTGCATAAACTTTATGTGTTGGATCAAGTGCTATTTTATAAGCAGTTAAATAATAAGGATGGAAGGCATATTGTTCAATTAACCATGTTTAACGATTAATGCGATCATTACAACCGTGATTATCCTTGCAGCGATATACAACCAATACACCAGACTGCTATTAGACGTTTATTTCAGCGTTCGCCATATTCTCATTCGTATATCATCCAGTTAGTCTTTTCCTCTTTATGAGTTTTATTTTTAACGGCCTTTTGCTTTCATCATAGCTTTAGCGTTATGTAACCGTTGAAAGTGATTTTCGTTCTTCTTCTGGTTGCTCAGTGTAAACGCTTGTGTTTTTAGTGTGTTGTGTTGAAGTGCTCTGGATGCCAGTGACTGAACACATCTGAAACGCTCAGAGTGGAAGAAACATCTGGCAACCTCAGAGACATGAAAACCTACACACAGGTATTTTAATAATACGACCGGGCAAATCGGTCGGTGCAACTTTTGAATTGACTCGGCGAAAGTAAAAGTAGAACATGAGATCCTCCAACATTCCAAATTGAATCCGGGTGCATGTCTAATCTATATATTGCTGTAGATGATAAGATCCAGAGCAGATGAGCGAACGCTTCTTTACGGAATAGTAGTGTAGATTCCCTCATTGTCTCCATCGCGTGCATTTTGAAACGGCCTGGACATTAAGAAACCGAACGCAAGCCCATAATGAAATAATAAAACAATTTAAGTGTGGTTCCACCAGCAGGAATTGCTTTTTAAACGAGCTTTTCATGCTCGGCTCGGCAGCCACTGCAACACAATTCCACATCATTACCACGAGCCTCGGCTCTCAGTGTCACGGCCTTACAAGACAATTACATTACAGAGTAATCACCCACCCACACGCACTCGCACACGCACGCGCACACGCACACACACACATACTCATGCATGCATGGACACATATGTATAATCATATAAACTGTGATCAGGGTAATTTACTCAAACAATCTCATCTCTTGAGCACCCACCAACACACACATATGTTCACGTATGCGTAATCACATTAACAGCGATCAGGGAACTTTACCTTTTAAGCAATATCATCTCATTCTCTTTTCCAAACCACACACACACACACACACACGGTGTCAGGTTTGTTATAAGGTGCTGAAAGGCTGAAACAGCTGATAGCCGATTTCCTTCCAAGCTGTCAGTGATGTTTGAGGCTACAGTGAGAATGTGTGCCAAGATGAGTGTACCCACACACACACACACACACACACACACACAGAGTGAAGGTAGGAACCAATGCAGTCTGCAAGCGTAGACCTATTCACCCATTTAATTTCCACAGTGTATGTGTATTATGACAGACAGAAATGCTTCTCGAGGATTTGCACGGATATGAGATGGATATGAATGCGAGCGTCGCCGCGCGCATGCTTATACTGGCATCTGTCGAGAATTACAAATCGAAACCTATTTACCCAGCTTACGTGCGTAAAGGCTGCCTGTTTGCCTGACATGAAATCGAAGCCTTATTCACCCCCGGCCTCTTCCTCACCACGAGGACGGAGCAATGTGTAGTTCTGGGCAGAAGTGCAAATCCACTCACTTGGCCAGTTCTTTACTTCAATCACACAACATACTGTATGAGAGAGAGAGAGAGAATGAAATAGAGTAAAGAGAAGACAATGAGAGAAGAAAAAGAGGACAGAGGGAAAGCTTTGTCTGCGATTATGTTCCTTCTCTGTTTCAGTGCCCTGCTGTAAATGATTAGGGAGAAAATTGAATGAATCCCCCCCCCCCTTCCTTCATGGCCCAGTCCTGCCCTCCATGCCAGCAGAGAGAGCAGGAAAGAGGAAGATTAAAGCCAGATAGATGGCGAGCCAGAGATGGATCTGACTGAGTCAGAGGTTATTGCCTCGGAAATAAAGCTCCCAGGACATCCGCGGCAATAAAGCATATGGGGAAATCAGCTTTAATTTGAAAGGTTATTGGGAAGAGCGAACGTGGGAGACTGCAGCAGGAATACAGATTGATAGAGCTGACAGGGGTGGAGGGAGGAGAAGGGGGCACAGATGGCTGAATAAACAGCTTCCAGACAGGGAGAGAGGGACTAACCATCACTTTGTCAAAGCGGTCAGGTACAGATTAAACCTAATGATGTTCACCGGGCTAACACCGTGCCTCTTTCCTGCAAGCGCACACACCTTTCCTCTACTTGTCAGGTTCTCATGCTGAGCGTGCTCTCTTTTTATCTGCTCATACACCATGCGCTTAATCTCACTAACTAATCGATCTAATATTTGCCTCCTTAATACAGAAAACATTCCTGCACACATAAATCTGATAGAAGAGTTTATATATTAGACTTGTTATAAGAAGACCTAGCCTTGTGCTTTTGACACGCCCATCCTGTTCAGAGTTTCAGTATGACATGAGGCAAAGCCCCCCGTTATTTATTGCTAATGGTGCATAACGCTTTGTTTTTATTCTTAATGATCCAGAACCCTCTGTTTTTATTGGTAATGATGCAGAACTCGCTGTTTTCTGTACTTAAGCACTTTCTACTTGCCGTTCCATGCACAACGAATAGAAAGGGTCTTTAATTCAGGTCAGTTCCAAGAAGAACGTCACGCGTTTAATTCGCTATCCACACCTTTAAATCACCCGTATTTAGTAGAAGTTACGGAAAGCCGAAACTAATTGATTTAACATTTAAAATAATAATGATAATAATAAGTCCCATGAGCTCATGTGTCAGGTAAATTACGGACCTAGCGAGTAGTAATGCCGAGCAAACACATTGGACACAGAGCTTGAGCCTTGAGAGAGAATATATGGATTGGAAAAATGCAAGACTAAAACAATGCATTCAATTCAAGTCAGCCAAAATGTCACGGCAAGACAAAATCCTTTTCTTTTTATGTTCAGCATCGACTTCTTTGCCTTTAGAGAGCTGAGATGGAGATGTTTGTTTTATTCAATTTCAAGAAATATGCGTGGTGTGCTGAGCCAACCCTTCACATGCTCAAATTTTCTACTAGATTGTTTTTTTTTCTTCCTTTTAGACTTTTAAATGTCTATTTTTTTATGTCTAAAAGATGATTTCTGAATTATTATGAAGTGAGCAAATGAACATTTTTCCAACAATTAATTCAGTGTTAGAGAATAAAAAAACAATCCTTGGACAAAAGTAAGAAGCATCACATATTAAGTAACAGACTACTTTTTAGACAACATAACCAACATAATGAAGGCTGTCAGGTTTTAAAGGGATTGTTTAGGTTTTTAAAGTCAGTCTTAAATAAAAATTAAGATGCATATAACTACATTACAATAGGTCGTGATTGTTATTCCTTTTCCTGCTCTGTACACCGACCGTGACCGTACGCCATATAGCAAGTCAGTTTAGCTCAGTGGGTCTGTAGAAGCTTCATATGAGTGTCAGCTGGAAAAGGATTGTGGAATTTGAAGCACATTTGGAGACATTTCATGACTTAGGTGACAAACTTCATGAAAAGCAGGAGCAGGAAAATGTATAAGGACCAATACCTCTTGTAATGTACCTTATATGAACCTCAATTTTGATTTAAGACAAGCTAAAAAAAAAAGTCCCGTAACCCATGAAAACAGAAACATGTGTCTCCAAAAGGGCTGTCGCAGGTTCCCAGAAAAAAAAAGGATTGTATGAGCCAATTTCTGTAGAAAACTGTGCAAAGTGTTCTGAGGCATTTAAAATAAATAAATTAAAAAAAAAGCAGTTTCACACCAAATACTGACTTTGTTTAGTTTGTTTTTGTTTGCTCTTCTTTATATTTCTATCACAGAGCTCTACAGACAGACTCAGGAAATCCTTTGCTCGCAGGGTCATACACTGTTTAACGCCTCTTTGCGGTGCCTGGGGACGTGATCGGGGTTGTTGTCCATGATCCTCCCTCAGCTACTACTCATTCTCAGTTATTCATGTAGCTTTCCCTTCGTAGCAGACTTCTCTCACTCATTATGTACACTAATCTACATTGACCTTCATTATCTCTGTCTTGCACCACTCACTTTTTGCACAGCTGTCACTTTTAATTCCTATATTCCTATATCTCGGTTTTTGCACATCTCAATCTGCACTAGTCTATCCACACTTTCCATACTTACTCGCATATATGTTGATCAGCCATAATATTATGACCACCTGTCCCCATCTCTGCCAAAACGGTAATGACGTGTGTGTTCCGACACCTTTCTATTGGAACATAGCATTAACCTTTTCCTTAATTTGAACTACAAAAGCGCTTCTATTGGATCGGACTGTACAGGTCAGCCTTCACTCCTCATGTGCATCAGTGAGCCTTGCCCACCCATAACCCTGTTGCCAGTTCACCGGTTTTCCTCCCGTAGATCACTTTTGGTATGTCCTGACCACTGTAGCCTGGGAACGTCCCACAAGAGCTGCGGTTTTGGAGTTGCTCTGACCCAGTTGTCTAGGCGTTACAATTTGGCCCTTCTCACAGTAGCTACATTTTTAATATCTCGTTATAATGGTGACTGGAAGTGGGTGGGATATATTAGGCAGCAAGTGAAACTTTTTTTACCCTGAAGCTCATGTGTTGGAAGCAGAAAAAAAGGCAAGCATAAGGCTTTGAGTGACTTTGACAAGGGCGAGCCAATAGAAGCATGAGTCTAGATCAAATTGAGGAACTGGTTAATGCTGGTTGTGATAGAAAAGTGGCAGAACACACAGTGCATGACTGTTATGGTGGCCGAAGCGGGGGGGATACTCAATATTAGGCGGGTTTTTATAATGTTATGGCTGAACGGTGTATATATAGTAATGTCAGTTAAAGCATAGTTTGACAATCCTGCTAGTGCAACTACATGTCTATTGTATCACTATCCTTGCTACTGGGTGTTTGTAATTTTCTTGAGAATTAATAAAGTATCTGTCAATCTATCTATCTATCTATCTATCTATCTATAGACTGCACAGTACTGCGGTATTTCTAAAAAAAACAATCATTCAAGAACGGAAATACGTTTCCCTGTTTACCGACTAGAAGAAACGTAATTCAAAAAATTTAATTAAAAAAATTCATGTAAAAGGCATTTAAGCTTTTTTTCCAGTTTAAATGAGTGCGCTAATCTACTGGAAAAAAATAACAACAAATTCTCAAGAATTACAAAAGTGTATTTACACTGGAAAATGAGTTCTCATTTTAATTTTCAGCCTCATGTACATCAGTCTCTGTTTTAACACCTGACAGAAAAAAATGCTCGAGGCATTTAAACACAAGCCTCATCGCCCCCTTTTCACTCATCAGTGTTCACGCGAACGTCGCCCCATTGCTTTCTGTTTCAAAACTTTGTTTGCTGTACAGAATCTGGAAGTGCTCGTCTCTCTGTTATGAGGACGAGCATCCCAGACATTCTAACAGTCGATGTCTAATAAGAATTCAGAATTAACTAGCTAGATTTTAAACATCTTCAGGCATGCTGCGTTTAATCCATTTAGTGCATCGTTAAAATATAGAGAACATTAATGTATAAACGTTATTGGCATAAAAATAAATTTTGGTTAAAGTTTTACAAGTTTTACACCACGCTTCAACTCTCGCATCCTGACAAGCTTTCGCAGGTTGATACATGTATGTATTGTAACAAATAGAGGAATTATTAATTAGTGTTTTTGCAAACCATACCTCTGTTAGATGTAAGTTTTTGCACTCCTAGACAGCCACCAACCCCTAATCCCCACCTCCTCATGCCTCCACTATGATGAAAACAGTTATAGAATTAGATTACATTATACCTAATGTCTGTCTTCACCATTTGCATTGCTGAAAGTGAGATTTCATCACACATGTGAGTGACTGTGGCGGGGAACTGTGTGCATGGAGTTTCTCCCTGTGCTTGGTGGGTTTCCGCCAGGTACTCCTGGTTCCTCCCACAGTCCAAAGACATGCAGATTAAGCTAATTGGTATTACCAAATTTCCCGTAGTGTGTGAATGAGGGCGTGAGTGTGTTTATGTGCCCTGCGATGGATTGCCACCCCATCCAGGGTGTACTCCGCCTTGTTCCCTAAGTCTCCTGGGATAGACGCCAGGCCCCCCACGACCCTGTGTACAGGTTAAAGTGGTATACTCGATGAGTGAGTGAGTGCATGTGCATGTGTGTCCATCTTCTTCCTCCGTGTTGCACAGCATTGGGGTATTAATACAAAAGTAAAAGTTCCAGCTCCAAAGTTCTCTTTTTTCGTCTCCATGAATATTTCACATGCTCTTTAACACGCAGCTTCAGTTTCTCTCTCCGCCCCATCGGATTCAGCCGATCGCAGCCCCTTAGAGTCCCAACAGCTCTATCTGCATACAAACCGAGGGATTGTGGGAAAACAGCTGGGGATCAGGGATCCTGCTGACTCGCATTGAAAACAGAGAAGCTTAATTTCATTTGTAGTGCTGAGAACAGGTAGGGTGTTAAAGGATGTTCCGGCAAGTTGTTGCTTGCGCTTCTAACAGGCGAGGGAGAATCGGAATCGCATTGCAGGTCATGACTGTAGCACCGAGACGCAGGAGAGCCGCTGCTCCACTGATAGTTCTTTTGAGCTTTAGAGCTTTGAAGAAACGGAACAAAGCAGTGTTAAAATTCATACAGAGACAGCGCATGTGTCTGTTAGATCTGATTGTGTTAAAATTAAAAAAGAAAATTAAGGTTGGTTTATATTTCTGTGCTGATTGATGTTATATCATATTTGAACATATTTAAAAATCAAATTAATGCAAAATTGGGCTTTTGTAATTTTATTTTTACGGTCAGATTCGTAAAAGTTAAATCAATATAAAAGCTCACAAACACATTTAAAAATCTGAGCACAGTAATTGCATAGATAGTGTTTTTTTAATTATATTTTCTTTGTTTGTTTGCTTTGTGCACAAGATAATAAAAAATAGACTAGTAAGTTCCCAACATATGAACAAGTTCCATTCGTAGAGCTCGTTCTTAAGTCCAATTTGTCCGTAAGTCCAACAAACATTTTTCAGGTACTAGGATTCTAGTTCAAATGGCTATAATTGTCCTTTTTCTTTAGAATATGGTTGAACGATTCATGTTAAAAGAACAAGCAGTGTCTCCCATCTTTTCGCCTTGCTCCGTTCTCTCAATTATGTTCACTTTTGTCCATATCGTTATTGCTTGGAGCTTCTTAGCAGTACCAACTTTATTGCCGCTACTTTTACGCTTGCTTCCGGACATCCTGGGATGCAGGCTGCACACACGTCACAATGTACGCCGATATGGTGTGATGTGACAATGTGATCTAACTTCTGCTATTGAACATGTGCGCACCCTGTTCGTATCTTCGAATGTTTGTAACTTGAATGTTCATATTGTAGGAGACTTATTGTATATTATTATAAAAGAATGTTGGCATTAGCAAAAACAACTAAAGTACATATCAGATCAGATCACGGTCATGAAAATCATAGAATTTAGAAATCTTTAGAGAAACATCTCCTGAACTTGAAAAAAAGTTTTTAAAAAAAAGAAAAATTAAAAAGTAACAGAAAGTTACTCAGCAGCTCTTTCTGAAAGCAGGTTAACCTGCCACATGGGCACTGTAGGGCTGCGGCTTTTACACAGTGACTGGGAACAATAAGCTTCTACACAAGCACGGCAACTTACAGTATGTTTCTACAAAATCACCTTCAATAAATAAGTAACAAACCAAACACATAATTTACATTATTTAGGTAAAAAGAGCTTAATAGTTTTATAATTTTTAAATTTAAAACTCAATCGCATCATCCATCAAGTTTATTGAGACACTGTGAGGCAGGCAACTTCAAGCAACTTAAAGTGCGACTTGCGATTGTGCAGGATAACAGAACACAGTTATGAGAGTAAAAACTACCTTTATTTCTCTCCTTCTAGTTCTTTATATCTCCTTCATTATATATACCTCTACACTAATGTACTTATGCCATCAATGTAGAAAGTTTCCTCAGTACGCCAGAGACAGGATCAGAGTCATGATCCCACTTCACATCTAAAACGCTGGCCTCCCAGGTACTCCTTTAATGACATGTGGAAATGGCTTGGAGCGAGGTTAGAACTGTAACCCAGCAAAGTGTGCAAGTGGTGTAGTGAATGATTGTGTGTACAGTTCCCACAGATGCGTCTCTTCTGCAAGGAGGGAACAAGTTTTCTATCGATTTTCAAGGATCAGGGGCTCTACTCGCCTTCTGTAAATATCAGTTTAATGCCTTCATCCACAAGAGATTGGTCCCAGTTTGACTTGAACACCCATAATAAAATCAAAATAAATATATAAGAACATATTTTAAGAAAATGTATTTTATAGTAGAGGTTTAAAATAAATGCTTTTCAAATTCACTCGATCTGTCAGTATATTTAGTATATCAATTTGTATACGCTCAAACCCACATATATCACTTTACAGGGACCTACTTTATGTTTAAAAAAAATAATTAAATATTTTGGTGATAGCTAGGCCAAATTACCTAGTCTGGTTAACAGCTCAACCAGCTTATCAGACCAGATGGGAAATAAACAAACTTGTATTGAGTGTGTGACTGAGCAAAAGAGAAAAGAACCAAAATATCTGTAAAATGATAAGAAATCAAATGTTCATCTATATCCAAAGGATGATTGCAAGATAATAACAGCTGGTTCTTCTATACAAGGTACATTTTTGTAATGGTGCCATAACGTGTTTGTTCTTGTTTCCTAAATGCAGTGGAACAGAAAACTGTTTTTGTATCGACTTTTAACAATTTATTTTCAAGCCCATGAAAAAAGCCATGGAAAAGTGTATGGACCGAGTACTTAATGTATTAATAATAATTTCTATTAGTAGTAATACAGGGTGTAACAGTGAATGCACCTAAGATCAATAACCCATTATTTTTAAAAGACGATATCCAATCTTTCCTTTCATTTTTCTTTGTTTGAGTAGACAATCTGATAATCCCAATCTGGTCACCTTCAATAACTAAAAACATAGTATTGATGAGGAGCTACATCTACTGATTCTTATTTATTTATACAGACTTTCGGTAGTAAATCACTTTCAGTGTGTTTAGTTTGGTTTTCTGACCCTAGTGCACACATACGCATCACATGCAGGAATAGAGGCAGACAGCGGGTTAACTTTCCACACAAAACACCCTCACATGCTCCCGAACATGCAGGCATGGCAGTATAAAACAGGCCACACAGGAGCTCTTTATTATTATTAATTTTTATATTTTTAAAACTCCTCACTATACTTACTAAGAGCTGAGTATATCAGGAAGTTAAATTATTAAGGGGTTATGATGAAAATAACATTTTTGATCATTAAGCATATTTGGGCCGCTCTTCGGATTCATCTGTTCTGTTATTCTTGATGCAATTTCAGTAGCAGCAGATTTGTTTTGTTGTTTGTGGATATAAGTGTTATTTTGCAATACTTTTTTAATTATAATAATTTTATTCTGTTTCACGATATACAATCTAAAGTGGGGCTGATATGGAGCTACATTACCAGTCTATCTTGGTTAAAGATGGGTAGATTAGTGACCATTAACGGCTTACATAGCGTTCTTCACCTTAGTTGTGTTTTACCTTTTATAGTGCTGCACATTCAGGATATTATTTTTGAATAAAATTGCTTAAATATATAAAGAGTATTTTGGTTACTACTAAAAAAAAACATCTTAACCAATTGGTTTGTTCATTAGAAATATCTCGGTGTGGAAATGTCTAAAAACAGGTGGGAAATGCTTTAAGCCATAAAAAAGGTCCAGAAATTGAATGGGTGAAAAAGGGGCAATTTTTACACCAGGCTTTTCCAGTCTCTGCATTCTGATTGGCTAGAAAAATGCATTTCTGCAAAGGGCCATTCAAGACGTACCAGAATGCAGGATCTGAGATGCATTTCAGCTTTAAAATGAAGGGACACATTTTAGAGACCTGTAAGACTTATAGCACTGTGCAAAGCGCCAAGTTCTTGTATTTGTTTATGTAGTATTTTAATGTAGGATTCCTAAAAGACTTTTTTTTTTTTGCTCTCATTTTTTGGCAAGTTTTTGCATCTCATTTTCAGTCCAGTCCCTGGACGGAAAATGGAATGTTTTTGTTTGTTAAGCCACACGGTAACCTATGAATCATTCAAGCATAAAAAAACATCCAACTAAAGGCATGTACCAGTGAGAAACAGGTGCAGATGATGACAGATAATCAGGCCGGTGATTAGTATACTGGTGATGCTAAATACTGAGTGGTTGGAACAGATGAGAGGGAAAATGAGGTCGCTGCTGAGGTTAGGGAAATGGGAAATGTATTTAAAGTTTGAACACACCTTATAATTCAGTTGTCTTCCCTGAATTTTCTTTTTCTACATTGTAAAAAGATACTCTGTTAAGCCTTCGTGACAGCTCTAATCTGAGATGCTGTTAATTGTTGATTTTTGAAGCTGGTAACTCTAAATGAACTTCTCCTCCGCAATGGAGGTACGTTTTGGTCTTGCCTTCCTGGGATGGTCTTCATGAGAGCCAGTTTCATCATAGTGCTTGATGGTTTTTGCAAATGCACTTGACAATACTGTTCATGAAATAATTGTTCCTTCGTGTCTTATGCCTAATGCCATATGTGTTATTTCATAGTTTTGAAATCTCCAGTGTTGTTTTTGAATGTAGAAAATAAATCACGAAAAAAAGCACTGAATTAGCAGGTGTGTCCAAACTTTTGACTCATTTGATTTAATTTAATATAAAAAAATGAGAGGTAGCCCAAGACTTTTGCACAGTACTCTGGATGCGTGGCAATAAAAAAAGGATTTATGAAGAGCTCACATGAGCTTATCTCTGCTCAGAACATGCATGTCTTTAGTCTCCCATCTTTCTTCATGCTCCGTCTATTTCTTTTTTTTTTCTTGCATATTTGTAGCGTCTTTACCCTGAGTGACATTTCAGGATTTGGAGTTAATCACTGGATCACACTAAAGGCAACACCCGACACGTTTCCAAATCTTTTTTTTTCTTGCATCACACACAGCTGAAGGACGTCGAACCAGCATTTCAGCCCTGTGAAGCATGAGCGCGCGTGCGTCGTACAGTGAAGTGTGTCATGCACACGGCTGCGCTCCGGGTCTGCTGTGAATTCTAGATGGAGTGTGACAATATTGAGTAGCATTCCCAGTAGTATAATTCATGTTTTTTTTTTTTTTTTTTTTTTTGGCAATTTCGCAAAAGTCGCAGTGTCTCTTCATGTCAATGGAGTCAATCAGCCAAGACCTTCCTAACGTCCGTATTAATGACCAATTAAACTGCAATAAATATACATAAATATGTGTAGTAAAATCTGAGATCCTGTTCTGTCTTTAAATAAGCTGCGTGTGAAGCATTTTAGCTTTGTGAAGTAATGTTTACTTTTAAGCAACATTAGCCTCAGAGAGATCCAGTGCAAAACTAAAGAAGCCATCTTCACACAGTGTGTCTTGATAATTAACGACATCAAGGGGAAGGAAGAAATTGAGGTTATACTTTTTTTCCCCCACTAATTGTTTCTTTTTTAATACATTAAACACTATAGTAAACTGAGCGGAAGAAGCTGCCGCCACTGAGAGCAGAAAGTAACAAACACTGCTTCTTGTCTTGTGATAATACAAAGACATCACATAGCTGAGCTGAAATGATTGTCACCTGGTGGGTCAACACAGACGCTGAGTGAGATTTTTTTCTTCTGAGAAATAAGTCTGTCGCAGATAAACTTTTTTTTTTTGTATTCTTGGATTTCATTTATTTAGTACAGTAATTACAGAAAGGACAGTGAACCTTCGAATATTTAATAGCTGTAATGATTAAACAAGATTTGTCAGAACACTTATCACCTGTGTGTGTGTGTATGTGTGTGTGTGTGGGGCAACTCTCCAGTTCTGTGAATGTTCTAAAATTATGCAATATACAATATAAATGAGGTTTAACGTGCCAAGGAGGTGATTCAGCCTGAGTTTCAAAGGTCACACACGATGCACACACACACTCACACACACATGCCGACAAACAGAGGATGATTCGGAGTGTAGGCCAGTGCATAGACAGGAGGAGAAAGAGTCAGACTGACCTTATTTACTCACACTGTCTCCTTTACTTCCATCACTTTAAAGCAAGCTCCTCTCCCCCACAATGCCTCGCTCTCATGGGTTACATACAGAGAAACACAGGCAAGAAAGGAAGAAGGTCAGAGAGAGAGACAGAGAGAGAGAGAGAGAGAGAGAGAGCGATCATAGATTTTCATAGATGTACTTGTGATGTTCAGGATTTGTCATTCTCACCTGCAGGATTTAACAGGTTTTATAGTATGACCCACACACTCACATTTCTTCAATATGAATATGAAAGATGACGAGAGTGTACGATCTGAAATCATTCTGTTCGTTGATGTCCAAAAACATTTATGTCAGGAACGGACAGGTTTGTACCATATAACAGTTTAATCATCGCTGAGCAATCTCACACCGCCATGATTTACTCCAGTTATATTACGAGACCTCCAATTTAATTTCAATTCTCATTTTATTTGTCACATACTGTACACAACCACACACCGTATGAGATGCAGTGAAATGTTTAACTGACTTGATTACTTTTACAGTGCTACGAGTTATCACTCACACTTTTCCACACGAAAGTGACATATGACTCAAGAATGATTCTTAAAGTTGCAGGACAGAAATATATTATACCGTCTGTAAAACCAGATTGTTATGGTCTAATTGATTGGTTGGTGAGTCACAGCTGTAACTAACATCCCTGTATACTAGACAGTTAGAGTGGATGTTTACATCTATTTTAAATGATGACTTCCACCCTTTGCACAGTAAGTTTCAGCTTCTTCCCTCTGGACAGAGGTTTTTAGTCCCATGCTGCAGTACAAAGCGGTTTTAAAACAGCTTTGTTCCCGCTGTTTTAACTGTGTTGAATAAGATGTAGGTCTATTATATCAAGAACATAATAATGATAGTCACTACTATCATTTAACTGCATAACAAATTTATCTCCGGATATAAATATAGTATGAAGTAACCTAATCTAACCTAACCGTCTAAAAGCCACACCCTCTCATCCCATGCTTTCAACTAGACTAAAAAAAAGGATTTTCATATAAACATATTTAAATTGAGTAGAGAATTAATAGGAAACCGGAGCACACAGAGGAAACCCATCAAGCACAAGGAGAACATACAAATCTCCACACACACACACACACAGAGCAGAGGCAGGAATCAAACTTTCAACCCTGGAGGTGCGAGGCCACAGCGCTAACCACTACGCCACTGTGCTCAGCAGGTTAAGGATCTGGGTTACTGAACAGAAGGGGTGGATGGTTCAAGCCCCAGCTCCTCCATACTGGCATGATGGGCCCTTGAGCAAGGCCCTTAACCCTCAACTGCTCAGATGTATAATGAGTTAAAAATGTAAGTCGCTCTGGATAAGGTCGTCTGCCAAATGCCACAAATGTAAATGAAAATGAAAGACTTTAATTTGTTGACAAATAAAGGCTTAACTTACTTAATTTAATACAATACAGTATGTAAAGTCACCCTTACTGTATACTTGCGAAAATAAGGGCCGTCAATGATCGATCCTTGCTGGATGTGTATCGCTGCTGACAAACGCTTAACCCATTGAAAAAAATATACTTTCACTTTTACATTGGCAACACATCAGACAACAATGGCTGAGTGGCACACGATGTAAACATCCGTCATTTGGCCAAAACAAATATGACTGTCAAGTGACATATTAAAGATTGGCAGTGGATATTTGATGGTCAGTGAGAAATAACTGCCAAATCTTAGAGCTGAACAGATGCTCGATTGACAGCAGATTGACGCCCTGAGCATGTAAGACAGCCAGAGACTAACGCAACAACCGCTGGAAAGGCAAATTGTCAGTAATTTTGATTGCATGCATCAAAACAGCTAGCGACAAGTTTGACAAGTTACGTCAGTTAGTCGAACCTTAGTGATGAAAGATGTACTGTATGTCAGCAGATTCCAGGCCATTCCTATAATTTTACCCATTGGGCATTAGCCAGACTTCATTTTATTGGACATAAAAGCCATTTAAAAGCCTCTTTTTTGAGTGTAGACTCGTAGGCCACTCTCATATCCGTCAAGGCAGAAGGAGAACTTTTAATAATGATGCATGATAGAATCTGTTAGCGAATATGAGAAGTATATACAGTGCCGTTAAAAAGTAAGTTTTATTTATTTTTTTGCTTATTTGTTACACTTAAATGATTCAGATCATTATACAATTAGAAAAAGCTGTCAAAACCTACATGGCCCTCTGTAAAAAAAAAAAAAAAAAAGTAACTTCCCCTAAATCTAACAACTGGTTGTGCCACCCTTAGCGGCAACAGGGGCAATCAAGCGTTAATGATAACTGGCAACGAGTCTGGGTTGCTGTGGAGGAATTTTGCCCCACTCTTCTTTGCAGAATTGTTTTAAATTTGCCACATTGTTTAAGGTCATTTCAGTCGAATTTAAGTCTTTGACTAGGCCACTTCAAAACCTTGATTTTTATTTATTTGTTTATTTTTTTTTTTGCCATTCAGAGGTGGGATCATTGTCCTGCTGCATAAAACAAGTGATCTTTGTGTAATTTTAAAATTTGTTTGATGATCTCAGG
>JAOTRS010000044.1:27885444-27904840 GCA_028565755.1 Dinotopterus cunningtoni
ATTTGTAATTGTAATCTATATTAAACATGTTTAAAACTTATGCAGTAAACTTCTAAAATAAATATCTTGAAGTGCCTCCAAGAAGTGCATATGTTTCACATAGCATAGTGAATTTTACAATTCCTTTGTAGAGCTGTTTGTATTATAGCCATGTCACTGTAATTTACTTGTTAAAATGGATGTGATGCATTCTAGCATGTGGGATGATTTCCTAAAAAAGGTGAGCGCAGTACTGTATATCGTGGCGAAATAGACAGAATCAGATTTCTAGGATGCACAGAGTCCTCCCTTGTTTCTTCATACTGCATACAGAGAAATAAATGACAAAGCAACAATTGTCAATTTTTTTCCTATAGATGTAGGCAATTGAAATGACGACACCGGAATAGCAACTGTGATATTGTAACTGATGTTTTCTACATTTTAAGCAAGTTGGTCATGACATGGTAGAACAACACATTCAGATGATCGGCTTTGTGTTCCTTGGCTAGGCTTTACCTGATGTGTTTTTCACTCAAAGTTTTAGTTTTAGAGAGACAGTCATTGGAAGCAGTCAGTGTCATTTTTGTTATTTCAATATAAACAGTGTTTTATAGCTCTTATAGTAGGTTCAGTTAATGTTCATATCAATCACTCCGATGAGGGAAAATATAAACTGGAACACATGGTTGTTGGTTCAAGACCAGTTGATGCTGACAGAAAGGCTATTGTAAGTAAGTAAGTGAGTGAGTAATAAGCACTCTTTACATTCATGGCGAGTAGGAAAAGTGGTACAGTACCTCGGAATACAAAAACCCTGCCTCACAAATTTTTCACTTAATAAGTGAAATTTTGCAGGTAATTTGCCTTGGCATATGAAGCATGTTTGGCATACGAGTGAATTACCAGAACACTGGCTAAGTTGTGCGTATGTCAGGGAGAAGTTGTAAATTTATAAATGTGTCAGTAGAAAGCAAAGCGAGCTTACTTATTTTTTTATAGGTTTTTTTTTTTGTGAATTTTGTGCATGATTTAGTAAAGATATAGCACCATGGCTTCTAGCAAGAAGAATCAGTAGCAAGAAGAAACAGAAACCACTTTCAGTATCATTTTTTAAATGATGTTAATTCTCCATTTATTTCATATTTTACTTAATGTAACTGTCTGTTCTAAATGTTTTGATTGTTTCTATATGCATTTACTTTATTTCCTATGGGAAAATGTGTTTTGCAATACAAAATTTTAATTCGTATGCCAAGGTACCACTATAGCAGTCACTCACTCATCGTCTATACCGCTTTATCCTGTGTACAGGGTCATGGGGGGCCTAGGACCTATCCCAGGAGACTTAGGGCACAAGGCGGGGTATACCCTGGACAAGGGTGCCAATCCATTGTAGGGAAAACACATACTGTACACACACACTACAGGCATTTATATAACGTCAGTTAGCCTAATCTGCATGTCTTTGGACTGTCGGAGGGAACCAGAGTCTTTGGAAGAAACCCACCAAGCATGGGGAGAACATGCAAACTCCATGCAGACAAGAATCACACAGGCGGGAATCAAACCCGGAACCTTGAGGTGCAAGGTGACAGTGCTGACCACTAAGCCACATATAAGCCATATATATATATTGTAGGCTATAAACTAGACAAGGCTGTCTGAATCCTATCCAGCCAGTTACACTCTGACTGGCCATTTGTACCTCTGTGTGCGTAGCCAAGTTTTTTATCAGCCAGACAGGAGAAATGAGTTTTTTATAGCAAAGCTTTTATTGATGTGTTACATCCATAAAAAAAAAGTTCTGTACTTTTTCTTTTTTTTTTTATTAAAAAGCTAACTGCAAATCTAAACACATTATGTAAAAATGTATTTCAAATCGATCAGGCGTTTCCTCATCTGGTTTGCCTGAGACCGAAGTATCATGGCGTAAAACCGCTACACACCCACACTTACACCCACACCCACAAGAGGCAAACTTTTAGTGATTAATCACTTGCAGATGTGAATTGCTTTGTGTAGATTGTAACATCCACAGTGCATGCACATAATCTGCAGCTAAGTAATAATGATTCGTCTGCAAACTATTTTAGCACCAATAAGCAAATCTGCAGTCTTTGCAGAGCCGAGGCCGTCTGTGGTCCCATTGGACAGAGAAAGTCGATGGACGGTCGAAGGAGCGCGCGTGTGTGTGGGTCTCAGAGAAAGCCCTTTGAGTATGAGCACTTTAGACCATTACACTGCTCCAATCTCCTCCCCTCGTAACCGCTTTATTGATTCTACATAAGAGCCTCCGAACTAGCAATATCCAGGGTTGTAAACATACTCCGCGATCTGTGTGTGCATGCGTGCGCGTTGGGAGGGTCGTAATTCCTACAAAGGTTAAAGGTTAACACGCTAGTGAGTGTTGAGTCTACAGTTCGATAAACAAACTCATAGGTACACAGTAAAGCAGAACTGACTCAGACGGAGAAGGTGTTTTTGTCTTTACTGCTTCTCTATTTGCTTTAATTGTTTACACACACACACACAGACTTTCCGCTCCTTGTTTTGTCTCTGTTCTGTCTCACTAAGGTTTTTTTTTTTTTTTTCCCCTTTGGCTTACAGTCTGTCAGATATTTCAAGCAGCTCCTGAAAATAATTTCTCTGTAACGACCTTATGCGTATGGGATTTGTTTAACATTAACACTACGACACGCGTAGATTTCCTTGGTACAATATGTGTAGTAGTAGTGTAAGACACTAACACTATCTGAGGAAGGTGAAAGTTCCTTAAAGAGAATCATTACCGGTGACAAGGCATGGATTCATCACTACGTGCCTAAGAGTAAACAGCAGAGTATGAAACGGAAACATCCTCAAACGCCGACCAACCAACCAAGAAAAGGTTAAAAATCAAATCATTATCTGGAAAACTGATGCTTATTTTTTACTTTTTCTGGGATTCTCAAGGCCCAGTATTGGAACGTTATCTGGAAAAGGATTCAACAATCAACAGTGATTGTAACAGTGAGATGCGTATTGAAGAGCTGAAGACTAAACTTTGGATTAAACGCAAAGCACTGCTTAGAATACAGTGTTCCTGTCAATAAGCATCCTCTCTATAGTCCTGATTTCGGTCCATCGGACTTTGACCTGTTTGGTCTCCTGAAAGCAGTCGTACGAGGACGAATGAAGAAGTAAGGATAGGGGCGCATTCATGCCTCGCCTCCTAGCCTAAAACATTTTTAATGAGGGAATACGAAAACTTGTTGACAGAAAGACAAAGTGTCTTGCAAAGCAAAGAGGTTTATGTCAAAAAAATTTGTATTTGTCTTTACAAATTCTACAGCCAAATAATTTTTGACACACTTTCAAACTTTGACAGGGGCCAGGCTGGCTCAGAGGTTGGCACTTTGTTATGTGTACAGTTCCCACAGACAGATGCGTCTCTTCCGTAAGTTGGTGACAAGTTATCTACCGATTTTCAAGGATCAGGTGTTCCACTCGCTGAATGTTCACATTCTACATCCTACTCGGCTGGGATCATTATTCACGGACGTACGGACTTCCAACTGTTATACTGTTATATACATTCAACTGTTATACTGCAGCTAAGAGTCTCACCACCGCACTGTGCTCAAAGTCTTCTGTAAACGTCAATTGGTTTTCATCCTTGATGTCCGGTTTGACTTGAAGCCCTGTAATTTTCTTTTGGTAAACATTCATTTAGTTACGTATATTATCTTAGTGTAGTTTAAGTTAAAGTGATAGTTTTAAAGACCTCCAACAGAGATGTGCACAGCATGAGCTGTATACAGCAACAGCTTATAAAGAAATAAAGCCATTTCTTTTGTAAATTCCGGGCCAGTTTGACCAGTTACACGGAAATATAGTAGACATTCGGTTTTGTTTTAGAGGTCAGGCGACAGAAGCGAACCATGAAAAAGCATAAATTGCACCTTCTGTTCGTGAAAAACATGGTGTTATCAGTTTATTCCAAATAATGTATTTGTCTTTAGTCGCAATCCGTGTCTACTGACACATACTTGATTTTTTTTCCCTCTCCTCTTTCATTCCTCTTTTATCCTCCTCTCCTCCTTTATTTTGTTCAACTGCATTTATTTCTCTCTGTCTTTAATCATCTGTCCCCATTAAACACCCCCCTCACACACACACACACACACATACACACACACACACACACACACACACACACACACACACACACACACACAGCGTTAATGCCAAAGTGATTTTAATTCATGACACAAAACCTGTCCTGTTGCCCAAGGCTTTGAAAATTGAACATACTGCTCAACCTTTCTCTCTCTCTCTAATGCAGAGGTGTGGTGGTCCTTAGAGCTCAGGATAATTGGCGCAACTAAAAGTTGCCAGCTAAACAGGACGAAAAAGAGACAAACAAAAGAGGTAAAGGAAAAAAAAAAGAAGAATCACTAAGCAGCAAACATATGGTGAAGCTAGTGAAATGCTAGCTAAGTGTCATTTTTTTCGTTCTTTCTCTCTCTCTTTCCTTCTCTCTTTTAGTTCTTTATTGATAGCATTTAATTCCATCATTAGTTACAATTACCCGTATTGCCGAATGCATCATCAAAACGACAGCTAATAGGCGTTTTTAAAAGGTCCATCTCTCAGCGGCAGGGAGGAACGCATTTTTGAATTGTTAAAGAAAATGAACAACAGTAATAAAAATGGAAGTAATGAAAGTCGCTCTCTCGCTATCGCCAAACACATAAACAACACGGGCAATAACGCGCACACAGCGCCTGCCTTTACTGCTCAGTAGGGTGCTGTGTTCTCTACACACACTCGAGTGAGCATCGCCGAGGCAAGACAATGAAGAAGAGAAAATAGATTACACCCTCAGAGCTGCTCCAAAATAGAACGAACTAAAGACAAATTGCAGGAGTGTGTGTATGACCCTCTCAAAGGAGTATTTAATATTTATTTATCTCTTGACTTGACAAACGATCTCATTTTGCATTATTGGACTTATTTTTGGAATAAAAAGATCTTTTTTGAGATCACCCTTCCTGGTCAGAAGAAGATGGCAGAAATGTGGGGGGAAAAAATAACTGCTGCATAATAATCATCATAACTCATAACTCAGTGTTTAATTGCTCCTTAAAATTGACTCAAAGTTGATTTTCTCTTTCTTTTTAAATGGCGGTCTTTATATACTGTAAGTCTTGGTTTTCTGCCATTAAGCGTTATCAAAGGGTATGGAGGCTCAGCAGTGGCCTCGTTAATATTTATGCAGTCCATTGAGCTTCCTGCTTCTTCAGACAATTTAAAACGCTTTACTTTCAGGTGACACACCCGGCTTCTTGCTTTTTAAGTGAACAACAATGTGATGTCTCCTCTATCGCTACGGAACAAACCGCGCAGAATACAGAGAAGAGGTCAGAGATAGAAACTTTTCCTGTGTTCTGGTCAGGAAGCAGTTTTAGCTTATTTGTGTGAAGCCAGTCTCAATAGGTGCCCTAATATTTAAAGGACACCAATTAAACAATATTACATAAGAGGGAGTGCTGTTGTGATGGGTATCAGCACGGCTGTGAAGGGTGCAGCCCTGAGCAGCAAATAAAAGAACACAGATGGTTCAATGACAATTCGGAACGACTTTGAAGCAATTATTAAGTAGGCAAAGTGA
Organism: Dinotopterus cunningtoni; assembly: GCA_028565755.1. Taxonomy (NCBI): domain Eukaryota; kingdom Metazoa; phylum Chordata; class Actinopteri; order Siluriformes; family Clariidae; genus Dinotopterus; species Dinotopterus cunningtoni. Next base: position 27,891,080 of record JAOTRS010000044.1, read on the forward strand.
TGGTTAAGATGACATAAAATTTTTCGGATGTGTTTTCTTACAAAAGAGTTGGGTTACTGTCTATTATCCCAACTCGTATAATATTTATTCATTCATTCACCTTCTATACCGCTTATGCCATATGGGGAGGGGGAAGGAAACCGGAGCACTCGGAGGAAACCCACCAAGCACAGAGAGAACTTCATGCACACAGACACGAGGCAAGAAACAAGCCCTCGACCCTGGAGGTGCAAGGCAACAGTGCTAACCACTATGCCACCGTGCTACAGAAACACATCATCCAGAACACCTCAGTCAGAACAGTCTGACCCGATCTGGCCTGATCTGAATGAATTTGCAATCAGAATGAGAGTGGAGCTCTTAGCCTTGATCCGATGATTTCTCTTTGTCAGAATAAATATATTCTTTCTTCCTTGCATGGGGTAACATTAGGTGAATTGATGCGTTTCCAGGAAGGTAAGTTAGCTTCCATTTCCAATCAGTAAACTATGAGAACAGCTTTCTCACACGCACGAGTCTTTATTTTCATCCACTGGGCCTCTGGCTGAGCAAGGGGTGCTGATTGACTGACCTAACCAATCATAGATGAGACTTGTTGAAATCTTGTAACCAATCCCCGCAGAAGGTGGGATTAAGAGAAAAGATACAAAGCTTAACCTACCTTAAACCTGGAGAAACATTTTTTTTCTTCTGTAATATTTTCAGCAGATTAAATGCTTCACATTTAAGAACCACTTTGCGCACGTCAAAAAAGTTGCTTTCTGCTTAAATCCTTTGAGCATGTAAGCGCATATCTTGTCTGATCAGTGTCCGTGTAAATAGTTAAGTTGGAATATTTAAGTTGAATAATTTCAGTTAGATTGAAGAAATATTGAAAAGGTATAAAGACTGCTGTTTTTTTCCCTATTTCGGACAGTTTGAAGGCATGATTGCATGCAGTTTCTCAGCAAAAACAGCCCTCTAGTTCTGTTCATCAGACCATTGTTATCTGAAAGGTCTAAAAAGACAGTCCTGTTGTGCTACACACACATAGCAAGGTTGTTTAGCTGTGGAAACAGTGTGTAGAAGTTAATTTGGAAACATTACAGATGTTGGAACACAGTTGGTATTTGGTTATTTTTGAAAGTTGGACCAACTTTGGCTACAAGCATTGGGATCACGGTTAATGAACAACCACAGCACAGTGTTGCAAATAGGTCTTCAAAACAGAATTTAGTGATAGCATTTATTTATATTTCTCCTCTGGAATGTATCCTTGAAACACTCATATTGCTGATGCTAGGGTTTTTTTTTTAGACAACTAAGCCAATTCTCTGACTGGACCTTGAACCCAGGTTACAGTGCAGAATACTAGCCACTGGCCCACCAGGGAACCTGCTGTCCATGCTAGTAAATGCACATATACACAATGACACAAAAAGCTCCTCCAAGGAGAAAAACAACTAGACGACTGCCAACAAACCATTAATTCGGGACACAGCCAACAGAAAAAAAAGAAAAAAAACTACCATCCGCAGGATGAGCAAATAAAGGATGTAGAAGATCCATTCTATGAAACCGGACATAATACATTATGCAGTACCAAATTAGCAAAGCTACATGGGATACTGCAGTGTAGCTGGAGTTGCCGAGTGTGACCTGCCTACATCGTGAGCAATATCGTTTCCTGATTTTCACTGAGTAACATTTTGTTTCACTTCCAAATTCTTCTTTGCCAATTTCTGCTATGACTAGTACAGGTTTTAGTGCATTTGGGAGCCACAATTATAAGAGTTATATTTTCAAATAAAAGAGAGATTATGCTCCAACACTCAAGAGTTGTACTGTAAGAGCGCTTGGTGTAGAAAAGGCAGCTGTTCTATACAACAGTTCATTCAACCAACATTGAATCATAACTAAAACCAGACTAATCTGGTCCTGATGAGTTTTTGAGCAGCCATGTTGCAACCTTAACAACAAACATATAAGAAAAACATTTAGGGTTTTACTGGACAAGGAGTTAGTTGGTTTGCAGATGAAGATGAACCCTATGTTTGCACTAAGCAGTGAAATCTATTTGACCTTAAAGAATTTGCAAACAAAGGTTTTACTGCGAGAGGCTGGAAAGTACCTAAAGACTCGATTTAAATATTGGTTGTTTATATAACAATCTCAGCAGCAGCCTCATTTCCCATCTCATCTGTTCCAGTCACTCAGCATTCAGCATCACCACTATACTTTCATATATCATTGGCCTGATTATCTGTCATCATCTGTACCTGTTTTTCACTGGTTCATGTCTTATTTTAAATGTTTTAAATATGCTCGAATGGTTCATGGGTCACTGCGTGACTTAACAAAAAAAAAAATTAAATCCTCTGAAACTGGTCAGGTAGAGGGACTGACCTAAAAATCAGAGCCGAAAGCTTGAGTGACAAAAAGTCATTCAGGACACCTGGAGAACTATTCCTCAAGACTACACTGAGGGGTGTGAAGACTAAACAAATGTAATAATGCTTTCCAAATGATTGTAAAATGGCACAGGCTCTAGGAATACTGTTAAGTCTGTTAGAAAGAAGTCAACGAGCTAGTTGACAAACATTCAGGAGAAGTTCATTCCAGCACCAGGGAAGTCTCTTAATGCATGTCTTAGTTGTATCTTGAATGATGGTAGGTCAACACTTGACCAGTGTTTGTGAGCCTCACTGTCGTAGGGCTCATCTCTGGTGGAGATGAGTCTGCCTACAGGGACGAGGTGGAGCAATTGACAGCGTGGTGTGGGAATAACAACTTGCTCCTCAACACAGCAAAGACTAAGGAGCTCATTGTGGACTTTAGGAAAAAGGCAGACAACATCCAGCCACTCATCATCAACGGGGACTGTGTGGAGAAGGTTTCAGACTCTTGCTTCCTGGGGATCACCATCAGTGAGAACCTGACCTGGGGGACACACACTGCAAAGGTAGTGAAGAAGGCCCAAAAGAGACTCTACTTCCTGAGGGTTCTCAGAAAGAACAACATCCCAGAGAAACTGCTGGTATCCTTCTACCGCTGCACAGTAGAGAGCATCATGGTCTACTGTCTCTGTGCATGGTTCTCCAGTTGCACAGTAATACAGAGAAAAGAGCTCCACAGGGTCATTAAGGTTGCTCAGAGGATACTCGGCTGTCCTCTCCCCTCACTTGAAGAACTTCACACTGCTGTTGTCTCAGGAATGCAAAGAAAATTCTTCAGGACCCATCACACCCAGGACATGTACTGTTTGAATGCCTGCCCTCAGGCAGACGTTTCAGATCCATAAAGACTAAAACAAACAGACTAAGAAACAGTTTTTATCCTCCAGCCATCACTATGCTGAACACTGCTAAGTGGTCAATTTGAGCTAGTGCACCATTTATGTTACAGTACAACTCAGTCTTATGTTTACATTACAGCTTTAAGCTTCATGCCAACACTGGCTAAGGGACAAGTGCAATATGCTGTATGTATGAATCAAAGACAAAATAGTGTTTAGGCTCTTATCTTGTTCATTTACGTTTATATTTTTTATTTACATTAGCCATTTTAACTAGAGTGACTGTGTTTTATTCTGCGCTGGAAAATTGCACTTTAATTTCGTTGTACAATGTCTCATTGCTGCAATTACAATAAAGATTCAGATTTTAGTTCTGATGCAGAAGGTTTTAAATCTGTTGTGGAGAGATTAGATTAGATTAGATTAGATTAGATTAGATTAGATTAGACTAGACTAGACTAGAAGCCAGTGGATGGAACACAGAAAGTGGACGGTGTGAGAACATGAGAATAAGTCTGGCACAGAGAATTTGGATGAGATTGGGATGAAACTCAAGGGAATATCTGCCAGGAGCAAGTGGCAGTAGGATAGCCTGAAGAACCTGAGTGCCCTCTGTGAAGTGAAAGAGCCAGATCAGTGTGATGTTGCAAAAAAGAAAGATTTACACAGCGAATCCTAGAGGTTACTTGGTTGTCCAGCTCTGCCCCGCATTGTCAGGTTGTGAGATGGTGCGATCTAAGAGTTCCTCGGGGAAGATGTCGGGATGCGTCCCACAGGGAATATACAGCAGCTCAGTCTTGCTGTGTGAAGATCTACCATGCATGAGGAGAGGTCTTCCAGGCGTGCTGAGATCAGTGCATAAGTGTCTGAGCGAGGAAAGGAGAGGATGAGTCGAGTGCCATCAGCATAGCAGTGGTATGAAAAGTATGTAAGGGCTTGACCTTACAGAAAGATGTGTATAGAATGAGAAGAAGCACATGTGGAGAGTCAGCATGGATCAGATGTGGATCGTGTCCATGTCACTTGAAAAAGAGAGAGAGAAAGAGAGAGAGAGGTCCCTGTTGGCAGGACACCAATTCCAAGGCATGCAAGGTTGGACAGGTGATGTTTGGGATTGACAGGCTGCTGAGAGGTCAGTAAGGGTTAGAAGTGATGACTTCTCTTTTTAAACAAGACACAAGGTAGTGGAGTACGAGACAGCGCATGGCAATAGCGCCTGGTAGAAAAGCAAGTCAAGCTGAACGGAATTTACATTGTGTAATCACTGTTCTACACTATCTCTATGTCCCTGTTCAGAATCGTTGGTACACAAGCAAACTCAACTTGAGTACATAATCGGGATACAAATGACTCAGAGTCGGAAACAGAGAGTCTCGCACACACACTGGAGAGTTGCGACATAGCTATTACTTTGCTACATAGTGCTTTTGGGTTTCTCTGGTGGAGTGGAATAGTGGCAGTAACCACATTTGTCATATAAATATAATAAAGAAAAAGTGAAAGCATAAGCTGAGCGAAAAAGAAAAAAAAGGAGGGGATTTGGGGAAAGTACAAAGGGGTAATATGAGCATTAGCACCATGCTGTTCACTACTAACAGCACAGAGAGAGAGAGAGATTTTTAATTGTCTGTGGCAAATAGGCTTTGGAGCAAGGTGAAGATGGGTTGGAGTGTGTGTGTGTGTGAACTCTCTCTCTGTCTCGCTCTAAAACTAGCATCAGTGTTCTTGAGAGGTGAGCACCCCTCTCCACAGACACATATCGATTCCTGGACAGATTTAAACCCTGCAGAACCACACACACTCAGACACAAACACACAAAAGCCATGACTACTCAATCCTTCTCAATTCCGCCTCTTCTAGAAAACAAACACTGTGTATAAATGAACTGCACACCTTTTTACGCCACACTACACACACACACACACACACACACACACGCACACACACACACGATCCTCTCTCCATTAAACCTACCATACATATTTATGTGTCGCCGTCACCTGTACGTGATCAGACGTCTTCTTTCTTTACTGAAACAGAGTTACACAACGTTATTTCCGTTTTGTGTGTGTGTGTGTGTGTGTGTGTGTGTGTGTGTGTGTTACCAAAACAGATGCTCTCCTTTAATTAAATAGAGAGCTGGGGTTAATTAAGAAGAAGGGAGAGAAAATAAGGGCAACAAGGGAAGACAAGAGTGCTGCTTGCTTGTAATGCTGATTGCTGATTCAGCTCACTCTCTCTCTCTTACTCTCTCTCTCTGTCTCTCTCTCATCTCTGGTAGTACCTGCAGTGAAGGTCAGTAATAAATGTAGAGGTTGAAAGCATGAAAGTGTTTGAGAAACAGGACGTTTCAGATAGAGCTTCTTCATCAGCCGTGCAGGGAAAGTGCTTCTCCAGCTGAAAATTACAGTCACTAAATTTACAGGCTCTCATCACGTGTTTCTGGCAAGCTCTCGTCAGGTATTGCCGCATTGCTGCTCTTTATAGTATCTCCTACAGGACTAAGTTTGAGATGTACACCAGAAATTCTCTCGACTTCTCTCTCAGTGCGGTTTATTAGACTACACCCGGCTCATAGCGCCATTCCTCAGAGATCACTCCCAGCATCACCATCCATATAGGACTACTTAATACAATCTAAAAAAGAATGCTGAGTTAAATGTAACCCAGTTTGAGTCATTCCTGTAACCCGGCACTGGAGAACACACTTCAGCAGCCCACACACACACAAAAAATGCTCGTTGGGCCGAGGCACGGGGCACATTCGCCCCCATTTTTGGTTTGTTACATGGTAAAAAAATTAAGCAGGATACACTCAAAAACATTAAAATTAACAATCTGAAGTATATAATTATACTTAGCACTGTACTTGTACAGTAGTTAGCACTGTGGCCTCGCACCTCCCCCCAGAGTCAGGGGTTCGATTCCTGTCTTGGGGTCTGTGTGCGTGGAGTTTGCATGGTCTCCTCCGAGTGCTCCGGTTTCCTGCCACCGTCCAAAGACATACAGATTAAGCTAAATGGTGTTCACAAATTGCCTGTAGTGTGTGTATATGTGTGCGCGCTGTGCGATAGATTGGCACCCTTTCCAGGGGATTGTTCCCAAAGTCTTCTTGGATAAGCTCCAGGCACCATGAGCGGTATAGAAGATAAATGAATAAAAGATAAAAGAAGAATCATTTAGAAGAGATTTCAGTATTTAGAAATATAAGGATTGTTTTTAACTCTCATAACTGCGTTCTGTTATTCTGCACAATCAAAAGTCGTGGTTTGACTTTGTGTATACAAGTGCCTTGGTGTAGTAATTTCTCTAATGATGAGGTTTTTTTTTTTGCACGTGCCACCTGTGGTATCATGCGACTGACATGTGGGTAAACATGTCGAGAGGATGATTTATGTAGGTTAAAGGGTTACAGTTTAGTCTGACAGCTGAGTGCTGACCTGGCGAAGCATTTGATAGCTAGCATTAGCAATATTTGACTTCTCAACCCCTTCAGCAGTCAGCTAATGGACATAGCTAATGATATTCTAGCTGTTAAAATGAGCTTCACCATTAAATTTTTAAGCTGGTTGACCTTCGCAATGATAGTGTTTTCTAATGTGTGATCCTAACTAGATGAAATTAGATACCAAAAAAAAATTTTTTGAGTAACATAACAGTTGATGTTGTTAGCTAAAATTAAATAAAACAAATACTGTAATGGCCATAATGATATTATTTATATTTAAATACAAATTAATAATGTTTTAGGTATATGGTGAAGGAAAGACAGGGTGCATGGGAAGAAAAAAGAGTCTATACACCTAGAGGGTGAACTAGTGAAATAGTGCATGAGGAGATGATGTTTTTAATCTAAACTATATAGTTCAGAGTGAAGTGTGAAGCATGGTGGTGGTAGCATCATACTGTGGTTTAATTTAGTGGTTTTCTAGCAAAATTTCCTCCCCAGCAAAGGATAAATATTTTTGCATTGACAACTTTTTCTTTGCTTAATTTTTGCTACTTATTAAATTTAATACTTTATCACATGTACTTTACAGTTAACCCAGTTAATACTTTTCGGATAACCCAGTTATTACACTGAGGACAGAGCGCAGGGTCAGCCAGGTTACAGTGCACCTGGAGAAGATAGGGTTAAGAGCCTACTTGTCGGTGCTGGGGTTCGAACCCCCAACCTTCCGATCAGTAACTCAGCCTTAACCGTTTGAGCCACCACTGCCATCATTATACTGTATACTTTACACTACACTATATTGACTCCACACTTTAATATAATGGCAGCATTTGTATATGACCAGTTTGACTGCAAAATGAGATAAAAACGCATTTTTGTACTTTTCATTTATTTTCATCAGGCGATCAATTTTTTCATCAGGCGCTTATTTTTTTCCCCTAAAAAATGCTATATAGTCTTCTTGTACAAGCATTAAACTATCAGTAAAACTACTTGTGCTGCATTTTGAAGCCATACTGCACTTCACTGTAATATTCATGAAAGAAAATTAAGCAGAGATATAACTGTATAACTCTACTCTGCTTTCTCTACAATAAACATGAGATATTGTGTTGTGTACAGAAGCTGTTGCATTCACTATATCTGGTTACATTTGCAACATCCTGTTCTCCAGTTGGGATTTCTGAACTTTTTTCTATAACTTTATAAGATCACTGCCCTACTTTACATGCGGCCATTTGATGCCCAAAAGGACATTATACGGTGCATCATTGTACTATAAAGGTGCCGTCTTCAATTTACAAAGTGAAACTGAAAAGACTGGAGGGGGGAACGGATGATGCATTGTAAAACTGAACTTTTTATATAGTTTTTTTTATGATTGTTAACAATCTGTGTAATTAAAAAGATTTTGTGTGCAACAAAACTCAACACATTTCTTTCTTGTTTCAAACTGCTGCCAGTGACTTCTAATAAAAAAACAAGGCATGGGTTTCCTATTGTGTTGTAATTAAAACTTAAAAACAAGGTAGTATTGAAACTGCATTGCATATGTACGGTACATGACGACGAACATTATTACAGGCTGATTGTGACAAAACAGTGGGAGGTGTATTTACGTATAGTGTTTTGCAAAAGTTTAGACTGATATAACCAAAACTAGTTTGACATATTATGGCATTTGTACTTTTTAACCCTCATGACTCTCGTACAGAATATTCTCCATTCACCATTTTGCATGAATTTTTTTATGAAAATTGTCAAAATGGATTTATACTATTTTGTAGTTCATATATTTATATACAGTATGTATATATAATCCCACTTAAGGCCATTCAAGTTGTAGGTTGTAATGTTTAAGGGAATTGATTCCATGCTGCAATGTAGGCCATGCATATTTACATTACTACTGTAGGTCAAAAACAAATGTATAATATACACACATACTGTAGCTCCTCCCATACACACATTTATATAAACAGGAAGACTTCAGACATTCTTATAATAAATATAATGAATGTAAGTATGACACAACCTATAGGTTCTGCCTTCACCTAGCCATGAATATACATATATACTCATATACCAGTCATTCTTGGTCATTTCATTACACCCAGTTGTTAACACATTGTGTGAGGCTTTGGATGATCCCTAAGCTGAAATACAAATTTAAAACAATCAGAATGATTGAGCGAAGACAATGCACCTCTATTGCGAGTGAAGCTCCATCCTGCAAACACACAATTACGCAGAATGAGGATCATTCCAAGATTGTCTTTACTACAAAATCAATTACTGTGTGCACAGAGACACAGAGAAATGGTGTGAAACAGCATTCGATTCAATATCATGGCTTTCAGTGTGTCATTGTATCTGCTTACAGCTTAAACTGATGCGGCATAAAGCTTTACAGCGTAGAGGATAACATTACTGTTAAACTAGTTCTATTAGGAGCACACGTCTTAGTTTTCATTAGTCTATAAAAAAATGAATAATCTGGATTGGCAACTCTGTAGCATATTTCAACTGTAGGATTTACACTTTATTGGAACATTCATGGAATTGTTCAATCAGTGGCACACTATATAAATGATCTCATTAGTGTTTATATCAAACATCAGAATGGCATGATTTGTTGGTGCCAGACCAGCTCCTGATCTCCTGTGAATGATATGACAATCAGACGGACTCAGATAATCACTCTTTACAACAGTGGTGCGCAGAAAAGCATCTCAACTCACATAAGCTGAGAAAATCCCATTAACTGAGCAGAAGACCACATCATGTGCCTGTTCTGTCTACAGTGTTGTCACATTTTTCTATTATTATTATTATTATTATTATTTCACTATTCTGTGTAAACCACTGAGTCTGGAGATCAGCATTTTCTGAAATACTCCCTAACAACCATGCCATGGTGAAAGTCACAGAGATCACAGGTTTCTCCATTCTGATGTTTGACGTGTACCATAACTGAATCTCATGATCTGTATCTGCATGATTTTTCAGCATTGTGTTGCTGCCAACCCTGTCTGACGTGACGTGATGTGATGTGATGTAGAGGTATTCCTTATAAAGGGAACAGTGAGTGTATATTTCAGATTAAATCCTTAAATGTCACACCCCTGGAGTTGTGGAAGACTTGCCTGGATTTATCTGGAGAGGATTTGCATACATTGCAGGCCAGGGAAATACATAGTAGTTATTGTACAGTCATTAAAATATGAGCTTAGTACTGATAAATTGAGCATATTAACGAGGTACATAAAAATGTTTTAAGTTTAAATAACATAAGCAGACAGTGTAAAATAGCCGGAGATAGAGAAAGGACATAAATGGAATGGGAGTGAGTGATAGATGTGTATTGGAGGTGAGTGATGGGTGAGAGCAATCAGAGAGAGAGAGAGAGAAATACAAAGACCACAATTTTGATTTTTCATTTAATAATTGAATAATAATGTCCCACGAGAAGTGACCTAGAACTGAAACACAGAGAGAGAGAACGTCAACATCTTTATACTGTCACCTGCTGGTGGAGCTTGGTTAGTACAGTTGTCCACACTTACAGTATTAACACGGACAGATCATATCTAAGAAAGTCCTGGCAGCTCTCTGGGCCTGGCTGCAATCTGTGTACGAGCGAGAAGAGGAGGGATAAAGTTATTGATGTTTGGCTCGCTGCTCTGTCTGTCTTTCCTGTGATGGATGAGTATGGAGGAGGAGATGACAGAGGGTGCGTTAAACTCCCGCTCTGGAGAGACAGACACCGTGCCGCGGTGCCCGTAAAAACCTCCCGTTTGCTCGGCACCTCGCTGCCAGCCATCTGAACACCTTATCCTGAAGTGATAGCCAGACAATCCAGACGAGATCCAGACACTTCACAGATGGCCAGTAATTCTCTCTCCCTCTCGCTCTCTCTCTCTCTCTCTCTCTCATACAGTCTTGCTTACTCACTTGCTCTGTCTCTGTCTCTCACACACACATACACACACATGTCATTATGCAAAAACGTCCTTTTTGTCCTCATCCCACCTCAAAGCAACTGGCAGGGAATAGATGATGGTGGTTAGATGTGTTAGATGAGTGTTAAACGTGTGTGTGTGTGTGTGTGTGCATGTGTCGAGCTGTTGGCCGACACCGACAGCGACAACCGCATGTATGTGTTTTCTGTCACATGTGACACACATGAATGCCATCAGTAGTTAGAAAAGCACTCGGTCACGGTCCAGCCGTATTCCACAGCTCCAGCAGGAGCGTTAATGTTAATTCCTTAAGTATAATTCGATCCTGTTTACAATTCAACGCCGGCTGATTTGATTCAACTGCAATTTTGCCTCGGCTGAGTGATTTCATTTACTTCAATATCAGTTTTCACCCCCTCGTATAAAGAGAAAACCTCTAAACTCCACTTAACCCTTGCACACCTCCGCTACAGCCCGTGTGAGGTAAAGACAGACTGCCGTCTTCTCACCTGTCAGGCCCGAGACACTGATTCACTCTGATGCATCTAACAAATGAAATCAAATACACCTGCGGTTTTTCGAGCTGTCTGAATCAGATAATAAAAAAATGAGATGCGATTGCCTGTGGTGCACTTACCTGTGCCAAAAAAAAAAAAAAAAAAAAAAAACATGTCTGGTTCAGGAGTGTCCGGTTTCAGTGCTGAAGCACCACAGCTATAAACAATCAGTTCAGACGATAGATTTATAATTAACTAGTGTTGACGGGTAGAGAGTTATTTAGGAATGTGGGAATATTTAAAAGGTTAAAGCTAAAAATAAGCTGATCAGCATCTGCCGTGTAACTGCTCTTAACTTTCCCTTCTACTCAATATTTTGAATAAATTTATGATGCAAGGTTCAGTTTTCATAGTGTAAGTTGCTGTGTCGCACTTTTGTTTGTGTTTGGTGAGAATTGTAGCAGCTTGTAGCTTTATTGCCGTCACTTCTGTGTCATCCGCATACTTTGTCTCTACGTTCTAACCTATCTCAATGATTGGCTTTATTGAGTGACAAGTACAGCCACGCCCACCTTGAGGGAAAAATTGCTATATTCATCCAAAACAGCACTGTGACTTCCCTTCTACTCGACAGTCTGATTTCACTTAGGGCGCAGGTCGAACTCCAAGCAGATACCGAAGGACTGGCAAAGTTACATTAAATTCTATAAAAAATGCAATAAAATCGTCTAGACAGACATGCAGATATACAAACATAGAGACTGAAATTTTCACAAGACTGGTTTCGGGTGCTCGAACACATCAAATGAAATGTAAATATATTATTGAAAGATCAACGTACAGACAAAATCTTTTATATAAAAGAATGAGATGCGATTGCCTGCGGTGCATTTACCTGTTCCAAAAAAACAAAACAAAAAACAGGTCTGGTCGAGAAGTGTCAGGTTTCAGTGCTGGAGCACCACAGCTATAAACAATCAGTTCAGACGATAGATTTATAATTAACTAGCATTGACGGGTACAGAGTTTGTAGAAATATTTAAAAGGTTAAAGCTAAAAATAAACTGATCAGCATCTGGCGAGGTCCTAACATGGTTATAAAAACAGGAACCTGAGGCGGGAATCGAACCCGGACGCTGGAGGTGCAAACCAGTGCTAACCACTAAGCCACTGTGCCGCCAAATTATTATTATTGTAATTCATATAGATTAAAGTCATTATGAAAAAACAAATGTTACAATAAAATCCGTCAGTACGTTTAGTAAGTTTAATCGTGTCGTTTATTTTGACACCTCCTTAACAGTTGTGGTCTACCTCTTATCTCTTACAGTATGTAGTGTACAGTATATCAGTGTGGTATGCTGGTACAGCGGGTCGCATTGTCGCCTTCTACTATAGCTATAACTACTATAACAGGGTGCCTGGTTCAATCCTGAGCTTGGGCTGCTTGCATTTCTCCAGTGTATTTTTTTTTTGTGTTTCCTCAGGTTATCTCGTAGTTCCTAGAAACATGCCAGTAAATGGTTTGGTGACTAAATCGCCCCGTGTGCAAGGGTGTATTTGTCCATGGCACCTTGCATACATTTCCACCTGGCATATCGTACAGTGTTCCAAGGATTGGCTCCATGACCCTGACCCTGAGTAAAGCGCTTACTGAAGATGAGTAAATGAATAATATATCAGTATATCCTTTGCTACATGCACTATATGGCCAAAAGTATGTGAACGCCTCACGGTAACATCCACATCACAGCATGTGCGACAGAGTTGGGCTTTACTCTTCCTCTGGATGTGATGGTCAGGTTTCTGGTGATGATCAGGTGATAGCGTCTACCGCTGATGAATAAATGTGTCTTAAAGGTTGATGGTTCATTCGATTGTTCGAACATTAGTAGGAAGTAATATAGTAAGCAGTTCACTATGGACAATTTTTTTTTTTTTGTTGTTGTTATGTTTGTTGATAGAGGGAGGTGGCATGACTGTACGGTCAGTCTAATGGGATTAACTTTGTTAAGAGCAATGAGCCATCTCAGAAATTAACCAATGCTTATTCGAACAAAGCAGACCATTAGACAAGCAAGACTGAGTTCTCAATTCACCACTTGGCATTTTAAACGGCTTGCGTTTAGGCGTCCCAAGTGTGCGTGTGGGCGTTGATGCTAGATTAGGACAGATTGCTCGTCTAGCCTGTCTAGTGTGAGTAAACATTTTGTCCTGGTGCTTTCGTTATGAAAAATGCGATCGTTTTTCATATGCGCCATCGCGGAAAAAAATAAAATAAAATAAAAATCATTGCAGATAGAATCAGCGCGGTCACTAGCGTGATTTGAAGTGATTTTGCAATTAGAGGATCGATACAGGCAGACTGGTAGAAATGATGATTGATTCAGTGATTCGGTTTAATGAATCATTACACCCCCGGGCTGTAACGTGTTTGTTTGTGATTTATGCTGTTTCTTTATAAAGCAGGGGTCGATCACAGCGATGCGTCACCGTATCAAGGATTCAGACATAGGCTGATTCTTAATTGCATTAGCGCATATCAATTATTCAGATGCTTTTCTAATGGTGAC
>JAOTRS010000044.1:27931991-27942917 GCA_028565755.1 Dinotopterus cunningtoni
CCATGTTTGAGTGGCTGTTTAAATGGTCACATAGATGAAAGACATTGTGTTTCTTTATACTGACCAGTGTGTGTGTGGGTATGTGTGCGAATGTGTGTGTGTGTGTGTGTGTGTCTACCGCTTGATTGTACGTTTTAACCGCGCATGTGTGCAGGAGAGTCTGGGTCGTTTAGAAGAAACAACAAAAAGCATTTATTAGTGTTGGAAACAACCATTTAAACTCATGTTTACCTTCGACTGGAATGAATTTAAAGAACTTGAAAACAAATAAAGTGTAACAGACCGTAACACAAGGTTATAATAATAATGATAATAATAATAATAATAATCATCATGATAACAAAACAAACCGCCTCAGACTGCTGTTTCTTCTACCTTGTGAACTGTTTGATGGATTTCTGCACAAAAACTCACTCAACATCTGGAATGTTAATTGAAGGTCAATAAAAAAAAAATTAAAACAAAGGGATGGGGGGGGGCACATATTAATGCACACAGTTTTTCCACACACCTTCTACGAAGACCTGTCTGTCCTTACAATCAGCCTACCCAAGGAGACTCAATCCCTCTTTATCTCTCTCTAGCTGCATTATCACAGCGTAGATAATCTGTGTGGTGTGTGTGTGTGTGTGTGTGTGTGTGTGTGTGTGGCTCCAGAAGCAAATAGATTACATCACTAACTTACTATAAAGCCTATCTGATGCTGTGAGGTCGCTCATATCTAATCTCACCTTTACACCCACAATAACAGCATGTCTGCATACGGAACGCACAAAGTCACTTTTCCAGTGATGAGAAAAAAAAATTTCCTGCTTATCATCATTATTGTTATTATTATTACTTAACTTGCAAGCTTACACCTCACACTCCAAACTCCATGACTCGCTATCCATGGGCCCTGCTCCGTTGTTTTTTTTTTCCTGTGATTACTGTGATTGCTCTCACAGCTGAAGCATCTTGCCCAAAGCCAGGATTGAAGGCTTGGCATTATAAGCGTGCACAACAAAACAGATGTTGCGGAACAGAACCGTAATTGTTTGATTCCTCTCCTGAATCTTCAATCGACCTGACCTGCCGAGGCACAGTGGGTAGGCAATCAGGAAACTTTCCACTCGCTAATTTCTCGCACATCCTGGTGGGGCGTTTTATCATTTTCCAAGCCGTGAACGGTGAGTAAGCCGTCTGCGTGCCGTCAGGAGACGATGCGCAGCTCTGCCGTCTGCCGTCCAGACTCTGAGTTCATTCGGAAGACAAAGGCACTAAAGCGAAGGACGGTGCCGTGTAATTCCTGTACGACGAGAATGAGTAACACTTCACACAGCGTACGCAGTGATCCCTAGATCCTAAAGCAGGTGTTCGTGAAGGAGTCGAGTTAAACAACATTAAAGAACAAAAGCTCATTCTTGATAAGTTCTCCCATCAGGCGTTCTCTCATGCTCTGTATTTCTTGCATCATAAATGTTCATCAAAATGTTTATTTTAGGAACTCGTTTGTGTGATATGGCTTCCTTTGATTTTTTATCTTTTTTTCTCAAGCAAAGCGGCCTCAATAAAGCAGTTTTCAGTGACGTGGTTCGGGAGATGTGTATCTTCCCGTCTGACCTTTACCATTTCCATCATCTGATGTACAAAAGATAAGTGTACGCTTTGATGTAAGATACTACAGGGGTTAAATGGTTAGCCTGTCTAATCGTCCAAGCTGCTCCATGTCAAGGATGTCCATGTCCAAAAAGTTCATTAGTGGTGGCCAGTTCATGCATGAAAATGATTCCTCCTGCTCCCAGAACCGGTCTTTCACAATTTTAAGTCCCCAGGGGAAGAAAAACTCCATGGATCGGCATTTAGTATATTCAGGCCATCAACTGACTTAATTTTATTGGCAAATAAGGTGAGCCTAGACCTGACCACCTTAAGCAAACCCAGAACATGCATCCTTCTTACCCTGATGCGCCCATCACTCTGAAGTAGGGTCGTCCTGAATTGATCAGACCACATGATCTTTTCCAATTGCTCCAAAGTACAATCTTTATGTTCCCTAGCAAACTGAAGCATTTTATCCGATTTTTTTTCTTCATTTTTTCCAATTCTCAGCCATAGCCCCAAACTGAATGCAGGGCATCCTTAGTGCCGGTTCCCGTCCGGACAAAGTCAGGTCGTGTAAGGAAGGACATCTGGCGTTAAACCTGTGCCAAGTCAGAATGTGCAGATAGGATGTTCTGCTGTGGCAGTCCTTTAACAGGATCATCCAAAAGACCAACAACAACTTGTAGTAAATTGCCGTTGTGTAAGGGGAATCAAACACTTTAGAACGTGCCAGTTCTTAAAAAAAAAAATCATTAGAATGAACCTTTAAAAATTTGATATCATTGCGATTATTTGAGACACTTTTTTTATACAAATGTATGTAAAAATGAAATAAGTCATTATCTTATCTTATCTGTACACAGTATTTAAAGGTGTATATAAAATATGAGGAATAAACAATCAGGACAATTTTGATGGAAATATAAGTGAGGAAATTTGAAATTACAATCAAAAGAACAATGCAAAAAAAAAAATATGACAATTGTAAAGTACAATTTGTTAACTCTGGTCAATTGCATATACAGTACTTAAAAAAATATTCCAAGAAACTGAATATGAGATTATTAAATCTATTTATAGAAAAATTTTACTATGTGGCCAGTCAAGTCAAACTGGGGCACATCTGTGAATGACGATTCCAACTGAGGTGGTTAGGGAGCCCACTCCATGAACCACTCCATTTCCACATGTTTGGGCCATTAAAGGAGTTCCTGGGAGGCCAGCGTTTTAGACATGAAGCAGGGAGTCTAATCATGGTTCCGGCATGCTGCATTAGTGTAGCAGGGGATTATATAGAGAAATAAAGATCGTTTTTAACTCTCATAACTCTGTTCTGTTATTCTGTACAATTAAAAGTCCCAGTTTGACTTGAACGCCCCTCGTATTTTTAAGATTTACATTATCTTGTTCTATTGGATGATTAAGAATTGTATTGCTAATTGTAAGAATGAATTTTTTTTAAATAAGTCAAAAGAAAATGTTGATAATATAACAGAAATTTGAATAGATTTAACATATTTTAGTTGGAAGGAAGTCTTCCAATCTTTTTTTCTTAATTCTTAAAAGCTTTAATTAAACGCGAGTCTTTAAGTCCTTGCTGGTTGTTGTTCTCATCACTAGTATCTTTATTTTCCATAGGCTACCTGAATAACTGAACCCCTCTTTATGATTCATCAATGTGTGTGTAACGATGTGTGTGTGTGTATGTGTCACACATGTGGGTATGGGGTGAAGCATGGATGGGGTATAAGGAGTGGATTGCACAACTGGAACACACCTGTGTCTGAAGGCAGTTTCCAGACAACAGACAGTCATTATATTACCTCAGTCTGACCTTTAAAAACAAGATAGACACAAAACACTCAAACATCACAAATTAAAATGGATAGAAATTCAAAACAACAATAAAACTCTACATTTCTAATAATGGTAATAATAATTTGTTTAATCACTAGTTTTATTGATTATACTTGCATGGCTTTTGGAATGGCTTGGCATAACTTCATATGTTAACTCAGTTCAAATGTTAATCCATCGATCAAGCTGATAAACCTCTTGGATCCTCAAGATAGTCATGGAGATTTTATTTGTGTCAGTCGTCCATGTCAAAATAATGTCAAATTCGAATGGAACAGGCCCTAGTGAGGACGTGCCAGTGTTTTGATTCATTTTGAGTATTCTGAGAAAATCTAATTAGACATGTGAGTCATAACAGTCAGTAGAGTCGGTAAAGTCTGGTTCACCGGAGTGTGCTTTTTCCGCTACGAGTAAAACTATATGCTATGACAGGTTTGTCTCGTCTAGAGGGGAAAAAATAAAAATTATAAAGGTTACGTTTTTAAATAATGACGTCTGGGGGAATTTCTCTCATTGTCAGGGCAGCGCTGTTACCTAATTTAGCACGAGATTAATTTAATACACCAGACAATTAAGATAAGGAGCCGAAGTGTGGTAATTGATGTCGAGGCTGTTTAGGAGATTATTTCATTCTAGAGGTGAATTCCTCACAGAAAGCAATCTCCTTCACCGTCTTCTTTTTCTTCATTTCCCTGTATGGCCAGCAGATGTCTCAGTTTGGTCGGCAACCGACATCAAAAAGAGGACCGAATTCTTCCTGAGACATTTCTCCTCGGCTGTGATATAAATAAAGCTAATGGCAGTTGTATAAGACAGATCGCCCATTAAAGGATTGCAGCATCCAGATGCATCAGCATGGTGCAGTATAAACTGCTTAAAACGGACAGAAGATGAGCTTTGCCTAGCTCGCTGCATGCTAGCTGTTCCTCACTGTGGTCAACTTTTGGTGACCAAGCTTTTGTGCAAAAGAAATAATGGACAAATTTAATCTAGATAATTTCTTTAGATTTCAAATAGCCTTTTGTTGCTGTTATAATAATAATAATAATAATAATAATAATAATAATAATAATGTATTTTATTTGTATAGGCGACTTTTCCGTCACCCAAGGTCGTCATCCAATTCAAACAAGAAATGAATTAATAACATTGAGAAGTAGCATTAAAGCAGTATTAAAAAATTATTTGTATGGATAGAGTGTCATCACCTAAAACATTTAAAATCACGTGGAGATGGAAAATCAGATGTGAGTGCATGGACCTTAAATAGTAATGCCTTACTTCGTTCGTTAGTTAGTTTTTTTAAAGAATGGAAAACACACACAAAAAAAGTTTTTATAGTTTTTATATAACAATAGTGTTTTTTTTTTTTTTTTTTGGAGTGACTTCACAACATGAGGTCTCAAATGTCAATAAGTGTGTAACACAAACCGCAAGATGATATCTGCACGTCTGGTTGCAACATGAAAACGTTTTTCTCTAACACAGATAAGATGCCGTATCTCGTATTAACTTCTATCAAGATTTACATTACAGCACAAATGTATTTAACTGCATTTTCCATGCACACACGTATACGCGCACACACATACACACACAATCATGACAGCCCCAAGTGTCTTGCCATACGATCAATTAAGTTTGCAGACTTGTAGCTGATTGCAGGCAAGCGTTTGTCTCGCAGTTCGGATAAGGTCTGATAAGTTTGAGAGCTATGAGTTCACCTGACATATGCACATTTAATCTCTGGGCAAATGCCAAGCTAAACAGGCAGGTTGTCTGGCAGAGCGATGTGTTGTTCTCCAGCTTGAACACTTCACTGAGGTCAACACTGATAACACTGCTGAGCTGCATGTAAGTAAACTATGTTTACTAGAAAGGTCTCACCCTTGTGTAGTTTCTTATTATTATTGTTTTCATTATATTACCCACTGATGATGATCCATCGAGTCGTTAAATGATGAATCTGGTTCTGGTAAGAACCGGTTTGTAAAAATGCCCTGGGTATTGCATAAGATTTTAATTTCCCCTTTTTTTTATGGCATGATTTACGCGCACGCACTGCTGTACCCCTTGCACAGGCTGGCACATGTTGTGTTTATTACTTCTGTACACTGGTAATAATAGTGAATATTCCTCCCCCTGCTCAAACACCCCATTCCCAGCTCTCACACACTCATTTGTCTAAAGATTTGTCTGTTTTTTTTTTCTGGCTCTGATATTTTAAATAATGAGTTCTATCTTTTTTTAAAAATAAAAAAAATCCAGTTTATTCCAGTCAGCTAAGACCTGCCAAATCATAGGGCAAACTGGTCAAACTGGAAACTATCTTTGCTTGTAGAAAGGAAGAGTCACTGCTGAAGAAAAATCACTGCTCAAAATGTTATATAAGTGGCAAGCTGTTTTTAAGGAAATGTAATCTTTTGATTGTCCACAACTTTACAAGGCAGCACCTTGGACCTAATCCTTATCACATCACGTAATATGTTCAAGATACATTTTAACCTGGGTTATACAAGGACTGCTCAAGTCAAACCCGGCCTTTTGATTGGGCAGTTATGAGAGTAAAAACTCTCTTTATTTCTCTAGATAATCCCCTCCTACGCTAATGCACTTATCCTAGTGTTTCACTAGTGCTTGGACACCACCAAGGTAGAAAGTATCCTCAATACACCGGAACCATGATCCGACTGCCTGCTTCATGTCTGAAACGCTGGCCTCCCAGGAACTCCTTTAATGGCCCAAACATACAGAAATGGCTTGGAGCGAGGTCAGGACTATACAGAGGATGTGGCAATGACTCCCAGCCGAGTTGTTGTAATTAGCAAGCGTTGTTGGTGAATGATTGTGTGTACAGTTCCCACAAACAGATGCGTCTCTTCCTCAATTTGTGACAAGTTATCCATCGATTTTCAAGGACCATGCATTCCACTTGCTAAATGTTTACGGGAACAACTGCAGTGGGCTCCGAGCCACCTTAGCTGGGAACGTCATTCATGGACGTATAGCCTTCTTTTGAACGGTTTCACATGTTTTACTGTGACTAAGAGTCTCACCACCGTACCTGCTTAAAGTAAATGCCAATTGGTTTTAGAGCTTCATTCAAGAGAAATTCTAGTACACGTCCCGGTTTGACTTGAACGTCCCTCATGCATTTAGAAACACATTTAAACCTAGTAATCGATCAAGATTTCTGATTATTAATAATTTTTTTAAATAAAGTTTTCAGTATATAGAACGTCTGACCGACAGAGTCTACAGACTTCATTCTGCTGGATGCAGAGTTCCCAGGCTCTGGATCAATCATGACCCTAGCTGAGGATGCAGGAAGTATCATATAATAAAGTCAGACTGAACAATTTAAAAACAATGGCAGGTGACGTGATGTACAGTAAGCTGATGGACAACAGTCGGGGCCTTCCATTTAAAAAAATAAACCTTTCAAAACTGACATTTAAACAATTATATACTTATACACATTACATTAATTCTATTTTTAAAAGAGCAAGATTAAAAAACGACTTCGAACCTGAGCATAGAGATGATTGACAGTATTACCCGTAACTTCAAGCTTGAGATGATGCGTAAAGAATCACTCGCACTGCAACACAGAGACCCCATTATCTCACATCACCTTAAGTTAATGGATAGCACACAGCGCTATTGCACAACTTTGTTTTGAAATATAATCAGCTTTCTCATTTTTGGCAGCGATGTTTATATTCATCAGTACAGTGAGACAGCAACTTGTCCTTCAGGTTTGTTAACTATCCCGTGATGTTATTGTGTTTCAGATCAGTCAAATTATTGGCCTGCATCGAGTAAAGAAGACAACTAAGGACATTGATAAAATGACTGGGATTAGGTTAAGAACTGTCTAATACATTATTAAAAACTGCAAGGATAGTGCTGAATCGTCAACTTTGTGGAAGTAATGTGGTTGTAAAAAAAAAAAAAGTCAGGAATGATCATGATCGTTTGCTAAAGTGGCATGATTAAAAAAAAACAGCTTCAGTTGCTGCTTCAGTTAGTCAGATCTAGACTCGGCAATGTTATGTGGCAATAAAATGTAGTCAGCTGATGACCTGAATGTACTGAATGACCAGGTTATGATTACATCCATGGAGCTTTAACTTATCTGACGGCACTGTCGTATTCCAGGAGTCAAATAGTAAAGGGAGTGGTTCTGGGTGCATGAGGAATCATTTTAACACATGGACTGGCCACTACAGAGTCCTAATGTTAAACCGAATGAACTCTAAGATGTGCTGGATCAGACTTTATGCTGTGGTACAAATCAGTACAGGATCGAGACGGAAATAAATGTTGTGACTTTGCATAAGGTTGTTGAAAGGATGCCATGCTGAATGTGTACGGTAATCAAAACCTAAAGACAATCCAATGAAATATTGGAGCGTGCAACTTTTTTTTTGGCCAGTATTTATAGATATTACAGTATCTTACCTTTGTCATATCTGAATAATGAAGCGTAGAATTTGACATATCTGGTGAATGGAAAAAAAGAGTTTGTGCAATATGTCCATTCTTAAACAAGCAGGAAAGCTGTACAGGTGACGGACCCAGGAGTGTTTAGTAGTCTGGTGACATGCAGAATAGTCTGAAAAGCACCTATTTAATAAAACTACGTCAACTCAATAAACTCAATCTAATATACCCTCTATTGTGTAAAATGATTTGGTGCGTTTCCTGTGTTGCTTTTTAACAACATAACTCATGGCCCTGACAATCTCAGTTTGTGTTCTCAGTGAATTATCTCTTGACCGACCTTTGTTTCTACCTTTATATGTACAAGGTCACTTCAGTACAATAAGTGCATCGAATATTTTCATTTGGCATCAGATTTTAACTCATCTTCATCTTCCTTCTCCACTTCCTTCCCATCACCCTGACGTTCACAGCTCAGCCATGTGAATGTGGCATCCATACGTATTCAAACGTGAGAAATCCGGTGCTCCTTCATCAATATGTGTGTGATTAAACATGGCCTGATGTTTGCTGACCTTTCAGAGGAAGCCTCCACTCCTCCTCATCTTCTGTGACTCAGGGCTCTGTTGCACCCGGGCTTCTGGGTTAGAGGGGTTTCCGTCTTGACTCATGAGGGGAATCTGTTATAAGAGCCTGGCATACACTCGACCCGCCCACTCTCCCAGATGGCCCAATCAGAAATAACTCGGTGGCGTGAATACGTGAGAACACATTAGCATGCATTAGTTCCTCCGGAATAGCTTGTCCTGTCGACGGCAGGCGGTGTGAAAGGTGAGAGCGTGCTTCTCTAAAACTGCTTCCTTTATTCACCGTACAGTGTAATGAGCACTCATTAAAACCATCATTAATCCATAGAGACAAGCGAAAAGTGATCCATTTTTCACATAATAAGAGAAGCATGTCCAAAGTGCAGACTGTTTTAAATAACTGTGGCTTTGCTGGGCCTGTGCAAATTTTTATATGGAGAAGGTCAACCAAATAGGGACCCTAGGTGCTAATGCAAGCACTAATGATATTAATAACGCCCGAATCACATTTGTTGCCAGTGATGACTTCATGGAGCTGTCATTCCTATCCCACTTTTTCTAGGCTAAATTCAGGCTAGCATGTGCGCCATCACTCATGCAGCATGACTATATTCAGCAAAAGCAATGTGTTTCCTCAGTCAACACATACTGACGTAGCAGAGGAAAAGTTCTTATTTTGCTAAATCATAGATGTAGCACTTTCCCATTTTCACCCTTCACCTTTTACTTACACTTTACTGTATTTCTTTTACATTACAAGATTACAAATCTTTCCCCTCTTTACCAGTCTATATCCGTTACCCCTATATTTAGCCATAATCTTCTATTTGAGAGTGTACATCTGTACAGAATTCAACATCTGACTATTATTAATGTTCATTAGCGCTGAAGTTAAACCTACTTTAAAAAATATAAAAACCGAAAAATATATAAAAACCAAAAAAAATATATACCGTCATAAAAATGTAGTAAAAAAAAAAAAAAAAAAAAAAAAAAAACCACACGCTAAGCAAATGCAGCGCTTTTGTACAGCAGGTTTTTTTTTTTTAACCTTTCAAGTGCTCTTTAATTAGGGAAACCTTTATGTCAGGTCAAATGTGAGGACGAGGGAAATGGGGTGCCATTATTTATTTCTTGAAATTTGGAAAGACCAATCAATCTACCCTGGATGTCTGTGGAGTGTGGGAGGAAACCCAGCACGGAGAACATGCACACTGACTGGAGGTGAAATTTGAACTCCCACCCTGGCGGTGCGATGCAAAAGTGGCAAAAAATCCACTGGGCAGCCCAAATACAAGGTGCTTCCTTAGTAAATGTCTTGTTTAAATTATGCAACTAGTTTTGTTATATCTTAGGAAACAGCTGGAAAATATATCACAAACTAATAACACCCACCTGAAAGCAAATATGAGTTGGAGGTACTGTCAGAGAATTCACACACCATGATGACCACCTGCCATCTACT
The DNA here is from genome assembly GCA_028565755.1 of Dinotopterus cunningtoni. Taxonomy (NCBI): domain Eukaryota; kingdom Metazoa; phylum Chordata; class Actinopteri; order Siluriformes; family Clariidae; genus Dinotopterus; species Dinotopterus cunningtoni. The sequence goes on from JAOTRS010000044.1 coordinate 27,941,931, forward strand.
GCCATACTCAACTCTGTTTCTTTGAATTAAATATGAACCCTGTAGTTATACCCACAGAAACACTAAAACACTTGGGGAAATAAAACAAAAGAACTTGTTTTTAGGAAAATATTTTTGTTTAAAATTTAAATACAGCAATATGGACATTTGGAACAAAGATGCCGATACAGATGGGATCCAATACACCACTAGAACAAACTAATTTTAAACAAATCAATGAATCAATAAAGCCATCAATTTTCATTCATTCCTCTTCTAAACGGCTTATCCTTTGTACAGGATCACGGGGACCTGAAGCCTATCCCAGGAGACTTTGGACATAAAGCAGGGTACACCCTGGTCAGGTGGGAATACATCGCAGGACACACACACACTACGGACAATTTGGGGAGGCCAGTTAACTTGAGGAAACCCACCAAGCACAGAGAGAACATGCAACCTCCACACACACAGACCCCAAGGCGGGGGCCGGTTTGGCCAATTTAAGGCCAAAGTGCTAATCTTTATTTTTGATAATGTTACCTTTTGATGCAAAGCAATTCCTGAACGTCTGAAAACTCAACAAACATTCAAGCAAATCTTTTCATTATGCTTTTAAAGATTTCATTAAAAACCTTATTAGACTGCAATTCAAGCTCTATATAGGTTAGTTAAGGCATCATCGGTGCTGTGGAATAAATCACAATATGTGTAATGTCTGTATCAGAATCTTTATCAGAACTATTCAGGAAACAGCTCACTATTTAAACAGTGATTTTTGAGCAGAGTTTCTTTTCACAAGACAAAGTCTGTCCCATCTGTCTGACATTATGACAGTTATCTTTTGCAGCTTTGTATGCAAAGACTATAATTCAGCTCACCATGCGAAAGTTACTTCACATTAAACATAAATTGTCTAAAAAGTGTTTACAGGGAGATACAGCAAGGGTTTTATTTTATTTGTAGTTTATTTTTTGCATTTCAATTTTTACTGGTTTATAGATATTT
>JAOTRS010000044.1:27943017-27953284 GCA_028565755.1 Dinotopterus cunningtoni
AGGGAGATACAGCAAGGGTTTTATTTTATTTGTAGTTTATTTTTTGCATTTCAATTTTTACTGGTTTATAGATATTTAAATATCTCTCTCTCTCTCTCTCTCTCTCTCTCTATCTCTGTATCTCTCTCTGTGATTGTAAACCTGCAAAAGAAAGATGTACAGTTACAATCCTAGAACTTTTTTGGGGGGAAAGGGAATATATTGATTAAAAATGGATCCAAATAGAGGGGAAAAAGTTCTAAGATTTTATTATTGGTTACCAAAATGTTGGAAAAGAGCACAATTTCGACAATTCTAACTAAACAAGCAGCAACAACAAAAATGTTGTTTAAAATTGTTAAATGCTGCCACTGATTTTTTTTTTAATTGTTTTTTTGTGTAGAAATTTAGGACAAAGATCAGAGACACACTGCACTGAGGGGTGGAAAAGAGTCTAGAGAGCAATACAAATCAGAATAATGGTTTATTGGTAATGGTTTATTAATGGTGAATTAAATAAATGGTTTCAAGGACGTTATTTGGAAGTATTTTACACTTTATATATTTTCCTAAAACAACAATAGGTATATGCAGTGTGTATGAAAAGGATTAATTAGTTACTGTTAACATTACATATGGTATGGTAATGTTAAAGATTACAGTTTGGAAATGTTCTTCTTAATTGTTGAAAAGTTCATTTAAAGTGTTACCTGTGACATGTGACTGAGCCTTTCTGAGATTATTCATAATCCCTTAATGGATAATAAAGAAAAACAAAACCAGTTGAAAGTTCTCATGGACGGCAAGATGTTGCAGTTAAGTTTAAACTGAAAACATCAATCAAAAGGCAGTCATTTCCTGTTGGCAAATAAATTGAAATGAACGTGATGAGGCAGGATTTACCGCCTTCTGCTTCCCCCCGTGCTGCAATGAGGCCCCACGAAATTTACATTTCAGCCAAATATTATTGAATGTGTGACATTTTCACGTTTCAATATTAGTATAACCTTACATGCATTACAGTGAAGCGGATTATAAATTCAACCAACTGTAATACAGAGTATGGTTCTAATAAAACACTTCCATGGAGGGTGTGTGAAGGCTTGTAATTACACTCAGGCTGCCTCGCCTTCTTTGTGTTTTTCTTTCCCCGGCCCTGGGATATCATGGGGATTTCATTTCTTTAGCTAATTGTTTGATTAAACATATAAAAGAATACCGATTATCTGTAACTAAAGCTAGAGTGTGTCCTGAGGTCATAGAACACCGCAAACACACACGCGCGCACACACACACACACACCAAGCTTGAACATGTTAAAGATTACCCGGCTATAGACACTTGTAAATAAGAAGGAGAGAAAACATTTGCTTTTACTGGACCTTGTTAGAGCTTTAACAAAAGCCTAGTCCGTAAGCTTTTAAAGCTCTGCTGGGATGTTTGCATTCCTGCGCCGGTGGGCGAATTCTCATTCCAGTGGAGTTCTAATCATCCACATCTTGTGTTTTTGCTCATGCAAAATTCCTTTAAGGTCACACAAAGACTATGATACAGTACACTTACAGTGTACATACAGACACGCTAATGATCAGTGCTAAAATAATGATATAGTGGGCTACAATCTTAATTTCACAAAAATGATTTTTCAATACAGATTTGTACCATAGACTTCCATCAACATCTGGCCATTCTCCTGTGGTATCTCTCATCAGCTTTGAGTTTCTGCCTACACAACTTCAGCTCACTGGATGTTATCTTTGCTTTATGCACCATTTTGTGTAAACTATAAAGACTGTTGTGTGAGAAAATCCTGAGACCAGCACTTTCCAAAATACTCAATCCAACCCATCTGGCACTAACATCCATCCCACACTCAAAGTCACCAAGATCATATATATATGAAATATAACAATTGCTGTATTTCTAGACTGCAATCTGCTCCATAAGTAGGTTGTATATTTCTTTTTAAATAATATATAACAGTCTAAAACTTTGCTTTTCTTGTATGCATCCCCATATGCGTGACAGCCTCCACCTCCTGGTCTTTCACTATGACCCAAGTGTCAAATGCATTTGAACCAATGACTTTTCCTCAAGCTTCACTGTGTATAGTTTGACTTTGATGGATGACGCCAGAGGACAATGGCGCAGGCATGTTTTTGTCAATATAGTATATACTATTCTTGTTTTTAAACTTGTCTTGTGTTTCAATCTAGTTTCCACTGAGGGACTGAGCTGATCAATTAGTTTTGTACACCATTTAACCATAATGTTAACACATTAACCTTAATTATTAATTATATGCCAGCAAACTGGTGACAGGATCATTGGTACCCAAGGCTCGTTCATGCCTATGGGAAGAAAAGGCCAGCCCGTCCCATCCGATTTTACAGAAAGGCCAATGCAGCAGAAAAAAGTAAATTCTGGTCACTATAGAAAGGCACCAGAACATCCAGTGCAGCACAGCCCGCCACTCACTGGGCCCAGCAAGCAAAGAGCTCAAGGCTGCAAACCAAGCCTTTGAAATCATGAGATCCCAATCTTATCAAGCACCCAAGGGATGCGCCAGACAAACAAGACTGATCTACAGTGGCCCCACCCACAGCCGGAACCCACAGCATTCAAAGGATCTACTGCCAATGTCCCGGTGCCAGACACCACAGCACTCCCCCGAAGGTCTTGTGAAGTCCCAGGGGAACCTACTTATCAGCCATTACATTACAACGCAAAACAATATTAAGTATATTGTTTTGCGTTGTAATGTAATGGCTGATAACAATGGTGTATTCCAGTTAATACTTCAAACAATTAGCTGTAGGAAATCTAATTTTTTTGGATCATAGTATCTACTGTATGGCTTTGCCTGAGCTAAATCCTTTTCGAAAATGAACTAGTGTTCTTCCTGAACCATGTAAACATGAGAGAACATGATGAGAGACTATGCAGACAGAAACCTGAGAGGAGCCGTGAGGCAGCTGTGCTACCTGCTGTGCCACTGTGCCCCCTCAAAAGCTTGTCTTTTTCCATGATACTCTTGATGGGCATGGGGCAAGCTTTGAGGTTTGGACACCAGCCATTTCGTGCTGCCTAGACAAGAACCTTTACCAACCTTATTTCCTTCTCTGCTCTTTTGGGGATGCTGGATTGTCTTTCCTTATTTCTACTTTTAAAACCTAGCATCAAAATTAAATGTACTTTTGCTACTATCTCATGTTTTTTTTTTTCTTTCCTACCAGTCTTCAATAAATTCTTATGGATTTTATAATCTTAAAAACTCTAAGCCATAAACTGTTAGACCATATGTCATCATAACATCTTTATCCCATCAGGTTCACACCAATTAACACCTTCAGCCCCCATAACACTCATGTCTCATTAATGTTCATGACTTTGCAGATATGATTCTCCCCCCTAGGTTTAAATGCTACTTTCCTATCAAGCAACAAAATTCCTTACAGATTAAATCCAGTCACCTTGAACAATGGATAAACTTTTAATTATATGATGAGATCATGCACTACCTCCAAGAGTAAATTATCAGAGTGGAAAACCTTATCACGCATATAAAAGCAATACCATGCTCATGACTCTTGTCAGAAAGCCATTAAAACAATCTAGCACTACTGCTCTATCTTTGGAGAATAAGACAGCTGTTCATGTTCGATGCATAGATATATCAAAGTGCTGGGCAAATGTACACTTTTTATAGCTCAAGTCATCTGCTGTGTCTTTGTAGATGACATCTGTTGCCATTTTCTCGATCACAGGCCAATAACTTGCGTTAGCTTAAAATATTTTTAGTGTTTTAAAGCCTACGATTTGTTAGGAACTTATATGAACACTTCAGTCATGGTTTGCATAAGAGGCACACACGAGTGCAGGGGCAAATTTTCATTCTGAGGTAACTGCAAGTTCATCCAGGGACATCTCCGAAGCTCCTGAAATACCAACCTCTACATATCATTAAACAAATGCTTCCAATCTCTCTACATCCGGCATAAAAACAGCATCACGGAGTGAGGGTGATCAGCATTACATTAATATTCACTAATCTTCTGAAGGTCAGTGAATTGGTAATTCTGTCACCAGTCAGCTTGATGCTTCTGGTAGAGCTTCAGCTACTCAAAACTCATCCTAATTCTTTTCTTTTTGTGTTTGTGTCTTGCAGATCTCACCTCATCCCTCAGGCTTTGGTAACAATTAAGGCTCAGAGGACAGGCTAATATGAAAGTAGAACTAGCCATGACAAGCATGAAGAGATGTTCACTTGACCCTTTGAAGGTCTTGGCATTCCAGCCAGAAGGCTGATGGTCCGTCTGGGCCTTGTAAAAGTCACCTAAATGACCTGAATCTTATCATAATCATCTTTATGCTAGACGGGCCCTCCTTCACTCCCACGGTCCTTCTATCATGTTCAGACCCACTATGGATTCTTTGTACCACTTTTCTACTACTCTTACAACCATTGTTCTTTGGACACTGAGATTACTCTAATCAGGGATTTTCAATGAGAGTTTTATTTTCAGTTTTAATGAACAGAGATTATGTCCTCTGTGGATTTAACTTTTAATACATTTAGGGACCTGATGGACGGCTAGATATCACTAATGTAATATATACCTTGACATTTAATCATTTGTTAAAAAAAAAAAAAAAAAAAAAAACCCGGCACTTCAGCTTCCCAAGCAGTCTCATCTACAGTACTAAGCAGTTGTAGTCTTAATCTAATGACAAAAGCTTTCAATCACAGGAGACAGTATCAAAGCCAAACTTGTGATGAAACACAATAGATCATGGGACACTTTGAATGACAGATCATATCCTAAGGTTGGATAAAACTGATCATAAACCAAGAGAAGGTCCATTTCCTCTTATTTCCAAGTACAACCTATAAACAATTATACAACCGTTAGTTCCGACTGAGCAATTTGATTAGGCAAGAGGCATTCCACATGGGTAACAAATGGAGCACAATAGTACTGGCATGCTTAACTACGTATATGCATCACTCCATGTCACAAGTGTTCTAACAATCGTTAATTACACTAACTGTTGGTCTCCAGCATGGGTGAAAGTAGGTCTGTACGGCCCACAGTACTGGAAAGAGGGGAGAGCAGCTGTCTGCCAAAACCAACATTCAAAACCAGCCACAGAAGCACTTTTAGCAAGAAAACACATCTGATAAGATTTTGTCAAATTCAAATTTTATTTGTCACATACACAGTCATACACAGTACGATATGCAGTGAAATGCTTATCATATTAACAAAAAAATAAATAGTGGAATAAAATAAGATTAAGTTTAGCTATGGAAACATAAATCAGAACAAAATATAAAAAAAATTTAAATATACAGTATATAAGAAATATAAAAACTTATCTGTACAAATGTACACAAAAATAGCAATTAATTTAAAAGAAAAAGAAAAAGAAAAATAAATGGAAATGTCCAGGAAGTGTGCAAATGTGCAATGTCCATAAGTGTCCATTTCTGTGTGGTGTGCAAAAATGCAGAGATGATTAGTCCTGTATCTCCTTAGTGCTTCTAATTCATTCTAAATTGCCTCTGAATAATCTGTGTTGTTTTGCTCGTGGCTAACATAATCTACAAAGCTAACTAGCTTCTAACACAAGGCTGAATCCCAAATCCTTTTTTAAACCCCTGATTATGGGAACTACTTGGTGTGTGGAACAAGGGATTGTACACCCTAGCACATGTGGAAATATAAAGTAATTCTCAAAGGTTTCTTAGACTGTCCACCACATCTTTCTTTCATTCTCCTCTTCTTTTGGCTACACATTAATGGTAATTACACTAAATGGGAAAGGATACGAGTTAGCGAAGGAAAATAGATCGAATAAACCCAATAAATAATAATCTGTTGGTAATAAAAAGTGTTTGTACAACTGTTATATAAAAGCAATATAACAAGAGAAGGGAGTAGTGTTGTGCTGAATATCAGCTGTGTTGGCTTCGGCACTCGGACCGTTCCCTCACACCTTCAGCTGCATCACAGCCATGCTGATATTCAGTACAACAGCATTAGGCAATATCTTGTGTGATATTGCCTAAATGTGCAAAATGTATTAGGATTAGTGTGTATGGCATGTATGCCTAATGAGAAATAATAAAGTGCAGATCCTAGCCGTAACAACAATATGTGAGGTCACAAGATGTGAACCAGATTGCAAAGATAGTAAAATAAATAACAGCTGTGTGCAGATCTAGTGTTGAGCTGTCCTCGATGGACATAGGAAAATATACACAGAGTATAAATTGCTAGTCCAGGGAATTGTTCAAGTTATTAAAGCTTCACAATATTTGGCTACAGTAGTTTGTATGGTGTAAGATAAATAAATACGATTAAATAGTTCATATATTGCACAGACACTGGACATAGTCCTAGTGGCAGTAAAGTGTAATACAGTACTACCTTGAAATACTGCAACACAGTCCAAATAAAGTGACAGCCACGCCTGAGTGTCCTTGAGCTGATGTTATAGTGACCATGAGTGTACGAGCACAAGAAGGAGAACAGACAATGGATTACATTTCGTGAAGAATCCTGATGGTTAAATAATAAATTCATTGACAAGGTTGTAAAATCTGTATGTTTGTTTTAAATCTTTTTCAACATCACAGTAATAAGTAAAGATGTGTTGTGGTAGCTGGTAGCTTTATCACCTCACAGCTCCAGGGTCCGGAGTTAGACGCTGAGCTTAAATTATTGTCTGTGTGGAATTTTATCATGTGCATGGAGTGTGAGGAAGGAAGGAAGCAAGGAAGGAATGAGCTATAACTAACACAACAGATAGGGCCTTAACTATCATAAGCTACCTTATAATAAACCACACAAACTAAGTCAACAGCAGTAATTCAAAAATCCACAAACTAATCTTACATAACGTCATATTACAAATAAACACTCAGAACATTAGCTAATAACAGAAAAAGTTAATAAAAAAGAGCTGGCAGATATAATCCCACATAAGATTTTTTTAAAAAAGAAAGAAATATAAACAGATATTATCCAGTCTTTACCCATCACAGCTAATTCATTATTGACTTGTTTTGCAAGTCATACTTCCAAATTCTGCACAATGCTCTGTATTGGTTTCTAAATGAAAAAAGGTGTTTATCAGTAAGACTGACGGATTCGATCAGGATCAGAAAATGCATGAGGTAAAAAATGTTGATAATATTTATGAAAGTCTAATAGTATCATATTATGAGTGGCGATCAAGTCAAGCCGGGACTTGTGATGAAATTTCTCATGAATAAAGGCGTAAAACCGATTAACATCTACAGAAGACTTCAAGCACAGTACAGTGAGACCTTTGAACGGTGCAAATATTTAAAAGAAGGCCTATGGGATGATGATTCCGGCTGCAGCTGTTCCCATGAACTTTCAGCAAGTGGTACGCCTGATCCTTGAAAATGACGGAGGAGAGACGCATCTGTCTGTGGGAACTGTACACATGAACACCACTTGCACATTACAGAAAATCAGCTGTGTGTTATTGCCACATCCCTGTACAGTCCATATACTGTACATATGTTATGGCCAATATAGGAGTTCCTGGGAGGCCAGGATTTCAGGCGTGGATCAGTCAATCTGATCATAGCTTCAGCATACTGAGAAATCTTTTGAAGTTGATGATCTCCAAGCACTAGTGAAACGCTGGGATAAGTGTATTAGTGTTGCAGGGGATTATATAGAGAAAAAAAGGTAGTTTTTACTCTCATAAAATGTGTTTTGCTATTCTGCACAATCAAAAGTCCTTTTTAACTTAAAACCTTATACCACTTTTGCATATAATGATAGAACAAAAATAATGCTACACTATCCCTAAACCTAAATATAACTTAACTTCAGTAACTGAAAATAAACCTCTGCCAAATCCCTACAAGGTTAAGCCTCCCAGATAATGTTATCCTTGAGAAGTTATTTGGTCACCTCGATCAGTTGGTGCAAAACAAATTGTTCCTAAATTATAGATAAACACCTCATTTATATAAAGACTATGTATTATAAACATCGTTTAGATCAAGAGAATGCAAGCAAGTTCGAACATGCTGACAGGATGGCATGGAGGACAGCAGACTAGAGACTAAATGCTGTCACAAGGACAACATCTGGACATGTACTGTACATATATCCACACACAAAGGCAATATTTTATCTTAATCTCTGTTATGGTGTGTTGCAGAGTCTTGCAAAGAACGCCTTCGCAGGGCCAGAAACAGGACGCGACACTGACCTTATAGGGCCTCAGACACAAAACAGATTATGTAGGGATGTTTCAGCATGTGCACTCATTCATGCATACACACACATCAATAGTCCTGTGAATCAATTCTGAATTGCTCACATTTCCTAAACAGGACTGACACCGGACTTTGTTTACACTGACATGGGAACGTTTGTCCATTGAGCCGGTGAACCCTCGGCCTAACCCCTTTTTTTCTCACATAGACCTGCCCTTGAGTTCTCACACTCACAGAGGCCAATTGTTTACCATGTGCCCACACACACACACACACACGCAAAAGCAGGTTTGTGGTGTCAGTGATGTCAGCCTGAGAAACGTTCACAAACATCGCACCAGTCATCAAAAGGCACCGGGAAACAGAGGGGCTTCTGTGTTAATACATGAGCGAGAGACGAGGAGTCAGTGCGTGACAGAAACAGGGTTTTACAGCTTTCGTGCAGCCAGTTTGTATCTATCAGACATTTGATGTGGTGTAAATCCACACCTGTTAAAGCAGCCCTGAATCCAAACCTGTGATTTGAACTGTATAACTCCTTCAGGCTGGAAGATTCCAGTTATATGGGGGTCAAATTTGTTCAATTAAGCCACACCCTACCCTCTCTTTCGGTACACGTGCAATAAACCATCTTTTAAAACTGTGTGTGAGAGATTGTGTGTTGTGACAAAGAGTAGCTGGGTAAATAAAGTCGCTGGTCATGTCATGCTCTTCAGGTGTGTGTTAGCCTGAGCTTTTTCCAATGGTTACCTAAGCTATATGCAATTCTATTTATGGAGGTTACTCCAGTATTTGCATTGTGTAGCCAATCCCAGGAGCTCTCGTGACTATACAGATAGCGAAGGGAATAATAAAATAGAGGTGCCACAGCCTATCTGTTAGCATTAATGGGTGTAGTTTTGAAGAGCTTAGATAATATAATGCCATTCCCCCCCAGGTTAGCTTAAGGCTAAAAGCCAGAGGGAGGTTGCCGCTGAACTAAGTCAATACTAAATTGCAAGCATAATACTTAGTCACCCAGTCGTTTCCAATGTCCAAGTTTTCTTATCACAGCCTAGTTCTATTTCTATACCTTTACCCATATAAAAGCCAGTATTAGCATTTAATTCCAAATAGTTAGCAGGCTAGTTTCCTGTGAGTGTCACATTGTTGCCACAAATTAGATACATGTGGCATGGTGGCATAGTGGTAAGCGCTGTGGTCTCATACCTCCAGGGTCAAGGGTTTGATTTCCACCCTTATGTCCATGTTCTCCTCCGTCGTTGGTGGGTTCCCTCCGGGTACTCCAGTTTCTTCCTTCAGTCCAAAGTTATGCAGATTAGGTTTAATTGGTGTTCCCAAATTGCCTGTAGTTTGCGTGTTTGTGTTTCAGTAGTGCGTCCTGCGATGGATTAACACCCTGTCCTGGGTGTAATATATATATACCCCTGTAAAACACAGTGAAAAAAGTAATAATGTACTTGTTCATGTAAGGGTTGTATTTGCCTAATACTGAGACCCACTATAAGAAGTTTATAATTGTTTTACAAAAACAATTGTCTTTCCATATTTTTACTTCTTTCTACATCAAAACAATTCTGAAGGCGTCCAAAATATGCAATATCCGTTGAACAGTTGATATTGAGATTCGTCTGCTACTTATGCTCTGTAAAATCCTTCATAATGGCTCTAATCTGAGGTGATGTTAATTGTTGATTTCTGAAGTACTGTATCTTAATTTTCCTAATAAATTGTCTACTATACGCAGAGCCTATTAAAATATACAGTACTTTGAAAAAGCTCCCCCTTGAGAAATAATTCTCTAGGCTTCCTGACGGACTTGTTTGCCTCCGATTTTTAGTCCAGTTGCAGTAACTGATTAGTTTCATGGGTATGATTTTTGTTTATTAATTACAGTGACCTATGAATCATTCAAGCATTTAAAAACCATCTAACTTGAGAGATGAACCAGTGAGAAACAGGTGCAGATGATGACAGATGATCAGGCTGGTGATTAGTATACTGGTGATGCTGAATGCT
>JAOTRS010000044.1:27953384-27969731 GCA_028565755.1 Dinotopterus cunningtoni
CAGATGATCAGGCTGGTGATTAGTATACTGGTGATGCTGAATGCTGAGTGGTTGGAACAGATGAGAGGGGAAATGAGGTTGCCGCTGAGGTTATTACATAAACAACCAATTTTAAAATTGCATCTTTAGGCACTATGCAGCCTGTCACAGTAAAACATTTGTTCGCAGTTCTTTAATTTACTTATAAAAAATTGTGGTGAACCTCAAGTCTGTATGTATATGTATATAGTAGACAACTAGCATTGTGGTCATGACAAAATGATCTAACCAGCTAGACAACATCTAGTAAAGTCACATTTCATTTGTTACAGGGACATATTTGAGTTTTCAGTACAAGGGCGAAACCTAATAACCACGTTTTTTTCCCTTGCTAATACAATAAAACATACAATTTCTGTGGTCAGAATTATTTACATATCCAGTGGGATTAATCCAAAACCTTAGGGTGCTCATTTAGTCATGTTCCGAACTCAAATGCAATCATTGTTAATTGAATCACAGTATTTAACTGAATTCTTATAACAGTCTGTTTTAACTGTTTACTGTTTTGGGGGATAGGATGTGGCCCAGTAGTTACAGTATCTCACTAACCAAAAAACTGTTTATTGGTGTTTTGTAACAATTAGTTAAAGTCTATTGTATATGTGCATGTATATTTTGTGTAATATACTTGTTTGTGTGTATCTGTTTTGGATTAAACATTGTAATGGCTGCCGGGCGCAGCACCTGGAGCTCTACATACCTTCCTGCAGAGTTTAATTTCAGCTTTAATCCAACACACCTGATCCAAAAAAAAAAAAGAAAAAAAAAAGCCCTTCAGGATCGTATTAAAAAGAAAGTCAAGGCCAGAGAGTGATGAAGCTAAACTTTATGGCATGGCGCGTCTCCAGGAAAGGAATTGAGCATGCCTTGGTTATATGATTATCATGATGAGAGATACTTAAAAACCATGACAGAAATATGATCTCTCTCTCTCTCTCCCTGCATGCATAAAGAATTGAATGGTCAATCTCTTTGGAAATGAAATTGAGAAAAGGGAATCTAGGAAGATTTTAACTCTCAAAAACCTGGACTACATTATCATAAGATTTTTTTTTAACAAGAAGTGCCAAATGAATACAGGATGATTAAAAATGACATTAATTAACGCTTTTTCAAATTTGTTTATTGGAACTCACATCAGACAGCACATTATGTGTGTGTGTGTGTGTGTGAGAAAGTATTTTCCAGTGATTGTAATCAATCTAACGCGGCATGATGGTGCAGCGGGTAGTGGTGCCGCCTCACAGCTCTAGGGGTTTGGGTTTGATGCTGAGCTCAGGTTACAGCCTGTGTTGTGTTTCGCCTGTTCTCCGTTTTTTCCCACCTTCCAAAAAGCGTGCTGGTAGGTGAATTGGCTCTGCTTAATTGCCTCTAGGTAGGAATGACTGTGTGCATGGTGTTTTGTGATTGACTGGCTTCACATCTAGGCTGTATTGCTGCCTCACACACACACAGTGTTCCTACCAGAACCATGACCAAGACAAAGTGCTTACTGAAGACTGAATACAGATTAATATAATTACTCTACACTGTTGACAGCTGAAGACAAAAAAAACAAAAAAAACAATAAAATGAGGGAAATGGAAGTCGCCTTAGGGAAAAGGCATTAGATTAGAAAAGACAAGTATTAATAAGGTGCCATAATAAGTTTGCTGAAGTTCTAGTGAAATGATCACGTTTTGTTTCTCATCATCATTCATTACCATGGTTATCAAAGTTCACTGTGATAAAATAGTGTTCATACAGTTCAGCTGTTGAAGCCTCAGGCCTTTTCTGAACAAATGAGGAAAAAAAAAAAAAAAAACTGTTCAATTCCAAAGTGGAAAACTTTAATCCAGAAGACACTGTGGCACAACAGCACAGCACTGATTTATGAGCTCATAGGGCAGAACGTGTACATGAAGACTGGCATGTACTGAAGGGCACGTTATCCCTCCTTCATTGTTTTGTTTTTTACCTTGCAGGTGAAAAGTTGAGCCTGTGTACAGGTGAAAGTCCAGTCTGCGTAAGCTTCGTGAGTCATAAACGCTAAGGCTACATCATCAGCTTCAGATAAGAAATCACATTTGAGCATTCTCTTGAATTAAACTGCTCTTATCATGCTGCTAGAGTTCTGCACACACACATGTACACCCTGAGGCACGCTTAATGATGCACGTACGCAATCTGACTCGAGCTCAGTGCCATATTACGATTTCAATATGGCAGGCTGAAATATTTGGTGGGTTATAAATAATAATTATAAAAAAGAATCATCAAGCACTGTATAGAATTGTTATTATGTTAATGCATAATGTATACTAGATAGCATGGTGGCTTACTGTTGCCCAAAGCTTGCAGGATTGGGAGTTTGGATCCCCCCCCCCCCCGCCTTCTGTGTGTGGAGTTTGCAAGTTCTCCTCATTCTTGATGAGTTTCTTTCATAGATTTTATTTAAAATAAAACAAAAATTCTTTGTCAAATCATCCATAGGTAATAAAGTCCATCCATAAAGGGCATAAGGGTGGCACAAAGAGCGCATGTCTGTTGGAACCAGCCTATATACACCTCAGTTACCACAGGCTAGCTAGCTAAAATGCTAATATGGCTAATGTTAATTTATATGCTGACATTACTTGAATTACATTATAGGCTAGCATTTGACTGAATCCCGCAATCCATTCTTACCCTACATGTCATCCCGCGTCGACTCCTACATGTCTTGTAAGTAAACTAAACCATTTCTATACAGTTGACATGAATGAAAGATCTAGCTATGGAGACCAAACCATTTTTTTGTACCAGGCTGTTATTGTTTATTTCTGCTGCATTTTAATGTGAGCTTTATTCTTCAGAACTGGAGGTTGCCCCTTGGTTTCCTCTCGGTACTCCAGTTTCCATCCACAGTCCAATCAGTTGCAGTGTAGGTTGATGGGTATGTGTGTGTGATGGATTGGCACCCAATCCAGGGTGTACCGTGCCTTGTGCCATGTAGAGCTTGACAACTTAATCGATTTATTAATTGATCTTTAGTTGGTTGATACAAATTTATTTAGATGGATTAGTTTTTGGTTTAGAATCCATTCACACTCTATAATAAATAAGGTAAAGTTAGAAATAGTACCAAATTGGGAAATTCCTTAAGTTTCCCACAGCTTTTGAAGGAAATACAATCTGTCTGCATCAGTTGTCGCAATACTGCTGCCCACTAGACTAAAGTGTGAAGCAGAAGATTATTGCTTAGTATGACACAACCTTTAAACAATCAACAACACACAGCATTTCAATGCTTATTAGATACTTTTGATAGTTTTTAACACTTCAAATACATACTTGAGCAAGTATAACAGAGTGCGGCTTGAAACAAAACAGGTAAACATCAGTGCTACTGAATTTAATCACTATGCCCAAAAACCTACCTATGAGTTTTCTTAGCTCTCACCACTACCTGACTGAACAAATCAACTAAACACTCTTTTCATAATTGAAGTAGGGAAAACACCTAGGACTAGTGTTAAGAACCACTGGGATAGACAATGGATGGATACGATATATATGCAGAGAGTATAATATATAATTATTTAATAAATAAAAGCCATAGAGGCAGCATGGTGACCCAGTGATTAGTACTGTCACCTTGCACCTACAGGGTCTGGGTTTGGTTCCCGCCATGGGTCTGTGTGCATAAAGTTTGTGCTTAGAGCTTGTGCCCTTTGCTTGATGGGTTTGTTCCTGGAATGAGCATGGCAGTGTGTGTATGTGTGCCCCCTGTGATGGATCGTCACCCTGTCCAGGGTGTACCCCGCCCCCTGCCCCACGTCTCCTGGGATAGGCTCCAGGCCCCCTGCGACCCTGTGTACATTATATAGCGGTATAGACGATGAGTGAGTGAATGGGTGAAAAGCCATGGTGAATGTCTTACAGAAAATTAATGTTAAATATCATCTCCAATAGTTAAAATTGATTTCATATTTATTAAATAGTATATTTTTTTAATGTTTTGTGTTGTCTACAAACACCGTCATGTCTTGTACTAATCCATTAAAAGCTTGAAGATGCAAACCTACATCGCTCTACTACCCCTGCGTCACTCTCGTATAGTTTACTTCACTAACGACCTCATTATTTGACCTTATTTGCCATATGTGACAAGAGTATTTGTTTAAACAAACTCCACCATATTTTCAGTAGCGGCGTGCCGATAAGACCCCCACACACATTTCTCTTCCTGCTGATTTGTCATAAAACAGGGGCTCCTATTCCCTAATGTGACCCAGCTGTGTGCGAGTTGTCACAGCAATCCAGACTGCCAGGAGCCTGAAATGAGTTGGACTTAATTAATACCCAACACTGTCTGCCCTGAACCTCAACCCTGCTTCTCCAATCTCTCTCGCTCCTGCTGCGTATTCTCTCCGCGCAGCCGAATAACGAATGTGAGAATGAGGAGAGGAGGTCTTAATGTTGAAATTAGGCAGTGAACTCAAAAAAATGTTTCACACCCCTACTGTGAAAACACATTCTTGGGCTAACTGATATGTATAAGTGCAGCTAAACGGTGCTATTACTGCACCTCAAATCCAACCGTAAACGCGACTTTAGACATTGACAAGTGAAAAGGAAATTATTTAACTTAACTTTTATAGGTTTTTGCATGGAGCATTCAAGTTGGCGGCAAAATACAAGGTTTTTTATGCAGTGTGTTCTCATAACATCGTAATGCCACATTTGACTTTCCACTAATTACATAATGATCTGTAGGGTCAGTGTTAAAGATTTAACAAGTCTGTACATTTATTGATCTCAAGATAATATTTGTACATTTAAAAAGACGATGCTGTGGGCAGCCATTTTAATTTTACCTCATTTGCTGAACTTATAGTTGACAACCCCTTCCCGAGTTTCCACTTTGAAATTCCAAGTTGAGAACATGTGGCTTTAGTATAAAAAGTGTGCAAGTGGGTATTCAGACCTCAGCGGTAACTCTGGATGCAAGCTGTGCCCAGTATTCAGTAGTTTAAATAAAAATATTCTGCCACTTTTTAAATTAAGTGCCTTTTTCCTTGTGCGTTATTAAGTATTAAGTATGAGCAGTATTAAGTTTGGTGCCACTGGCCGACAGTTTTATGTAACTACAATATATCATACTGAAATATACACTTTCTCGGTGGAGACGCAGACCAGCTCTCAAGTCATCTCTAGAAGGTCTTTAAAACTTAAGACTCCTCTAAAGGTCTTAAGGTCGTCTTCCTGAAAGTACAATATTACTAATTACTCTGTGAAGACGCCCAAGTATGAGGACATTGGTAAATTAGTCCTGAAGACGTCTAGGGTGTTAACATTTTTAGGGCTTTAATGGCTCCTGGAGATGCTCCCAATAGATCTCCAATTTGTATGGTTCTGAAAACATCCCGCATTTCTATCTGTGCCCGCTGCGTTCAGGCTGTAACAACAAAACCATGTGGGTATGAAAAAAAAAACACTTACTAGTGAGGCTAATCAGAAAAAAAGTTTTAGATTTGCTAGGGAGCATGAAGGACTTTGGAGCTATGGAAAATGGTCATGTGGTCTGACGAGTCCAGATGAACCTATTTCAAATGGATGGGGGCATCAGGGTAAGAAGGGAAGCACATGAAACGATGACCTCATCATGCTACTGTGCCAGCCTCTATAAGTATGAATAAAATAAAGTCGGCTGATGACCTAAATGTACTAAATGACCACATCAAGTGTTTTAATTAATTAATTTATTTTTAATTCCCTGATGGCACCGGCACATTCCAAGACTCAAATGGTGAATGAGTGGTTCTGGGAGCATGAGGGAGGACTCACTGGAAAATATCAATCGGCCACCACAGACTCCCGATCATAACCCAGTTAATAGTCTTTGCAGCAGACTTTATGTACTGATTCAACTCTCCTGTCGGCAATACAAGATCTCGGCAAACATTAATGCAGCTCTGGACAGGACTGAATGTTGTGATGTTGCATAGGTTTGTTAAACCTATACCATGTCAATATGCATTGTAATCAAAGCTAAATGTGTGATGTTTTTTGAGGGGGACAGTGTTCATTTGAAAACTATACATTATACAGTTCACTGTACAGTGGACAATTATGGAATGCCTTTAAGGGCATTATGTATTTATTGATATCTTCCTTATAAAAGGTCCCATATTTTACTATTACCCTCAGATGATGCATTTTTTATAGCCCAAACTCCCCTTGTTTCATTCCTTCCCCATTTTAGTGTCTATGAACTGTACATGAGCTACTGCTCAAACATGCCTCACCAGAGGACAGCAGAGCTGAGCAACAACACAAGGGAGGGTTTCACTTATATAAGGTCATATTGGTGGGGTGGCGGGGGGGGGTCTAATTGACTTGTTTAAACCCCTTTTCAATTAAAATAGATATCTCGTTTATAGTCCCCAGTTGGAATATAGAGGATGGATGGATGGATGGATGGAATTTTAAAAAGCACAAAAAGCACAGAATGTCATTTTCTCATGGTTTAGTTTGTACATGGACTCTGGAGATCCATTTAAATGTCCAAAAATAAGAATTTTGCATAATAAGTGCTCTTTAAATATATAATAAATAAATAAAATAAATAAATAAACAGGATAGTGTATGAAATATACAAAAATGCCTTATTTCATTCATTCTAAAAATCAAAAGGTAAACTAAAATGTATGCATTAAATATATTTTATAACCACACACAAATTGTCATTTCTTTGATTTAGCATCTTGTAGCTTCATTAAATTGTCTGAACAGATTAAATGTCAGTGTGAAATACTTTAATTAGCTGCAAGTCAGACTGTTCAATTTAACCAAATTTGCTTTGATTAACAAGGAATTGTTTCTTCGGTTTTGTAAACTCTCTCTTGCTTTTAAGTCATATATATGTTACATTTAACAGGATAGAAAAATAATGATATCTTTATTCAATGAATTTTGTATCCCTGACGTTTCTACTTCTGAAAAAAATGGCAATCTGACACACATGACCTCCACACAGATCCTTTCCACAATTTTAATTGAGAGCCCAGTAAGGTACATATATGAAGACTACCTGCAAGCAGATTTACCCATACGAGTACAGACGTGACATTTAGAAGACTGTGTAAAGGCCGCTTGTCATTATCTTCGTGTCTGTGTGGGTGTATTTTAACAACACCTTCTGCTGCAAGACTTAGTGCTACTGAAGATTACAGAATAAGACTAGCCATTTACCAAGCACAGATTATCATAGATTATCATGTCTGGAGCTGCTGTTCAACTGGGTCACACACACCAGCATACACACACACGCACAAGGACTAATGTTTAGAGTTTCATGTTACCACACACTGGATAATTAAATTCAATGTAAATTCATAAATCTTTTGTGCTGTGTAGTCAAATCCACAAAAGATTTATGTTTTTAAAGATTTAAATCTATTTCTCATTTTTTCTTGTCTTGTGCAAACCAAAGTGACAATGTTACTGCAGCGCTGTGAGGAAAACATGAATGAATGAGCCATAGTAACCTGCTGGCCTACTTTTATTTCATAATATGTGCAGTTTAAGCGCCCATATGCTGCTCTGCTCAGACACACACACACACATACTGTACACACACAGAACTCGGCAACGCAGACAGACTGACCCTCGGCACGAGGTGCTATAAGGTTTCTCCCTGACCCGAGCAGACTAAACTCAGACAACCCCTCTCAAGGAACAGACAGATAAATCAGTAGAAAGGGGGATGATACCCGCAGGCTTACTTTTTTTTTTTACTGACCAAACCTAATTTTAACCTGTTCATGTAGTGCCATTGCTCTGGCTAAATGTTTTTATTTGATTTGTATAATTGGTTTTCCGGGGAACATTTTGTAAGCTACTAATGTCTGTCCTTGTATAGAAGTGACCCATGTACCAACCTGAACCATATAGTACAAAATACACAGGGTGTTCAAGTCAAACCAGGACAGAATAACAGAACATCTAGATGAGATCAAAAAATACCTTTTCTCTATATAACGCACACTGACACTATGATCAGACAAACATCTGAAACGCTGGCCTCCCAGGAACTCCTTTAATGGGCCAAACATGTGGAAATGACATGAAGCGAGGTCAGAAACTTATGTGGGATGAGGAAAAATTAACAGCAGAGTTCCTGTAATATACAAGTGGTGTTCATGAATAATCATGTGTACAGTTCCCACAGACAGATAAGTCTCTTCCGCAAGTTTGTGACAAGTTATCCATCAAGGATCAGACGTTCCACTCCCTGAATGTTCACAGGAACGACAAACTGGGCTCTGAGCCACCGTGGCCACACCACTCAAATGTTTTATTGCCACTAAGAGTCTCATCACCAGACTGTGTTTCAAGTCTTCTGTAAATGTCAAAAGGTTTTACACTTTTGATTCATAACAAGTCCTGGTTTGACTTGAACGCCATAGTTTGTAAATTTTCTTAACGTATTTGATATTGCGCATAGAAGACACAACAGATTTTTTCCTTACATCCATTTTCCTTTTATTTTATCTCTTATTCTGTGCAGAGTTTCAGGAGGCCTGGAGCCTATCCCAGGAAATCAACCCATTGCAAGGCACAAGCACACACACACAAACTTACATTTCATACGCTAAGGGCAATTATGAAACACCAATCGGCTTAAAATGCATTTCCTTGGATTGTGGAAGAAAACCAAGGTACCTGGAGGAATCCCAGCAAGCTCAAGGAGATCATGCAAAGTCCAAGGACACAGACCAGAGGCGAGATTCAAACCCCAACCCTGGAGGAGCGAGGCAGCAGTGCTAACCATTAAGCCACTGTGCCACTCAAAGATATTTTTTAAAATGATCAAATTTGTTTAAAGCAGCGCTCATGTCACCCAGCTACACTGTATTTGCCTGATTATTTGTAGAAGCAAACAATTTATGTAATAAAAAGAGCAAACCATATTTGAGCATTTCTATAAGTCATGCAGTTTCTAATGCATCATTTGTATACCATCCTCTACTAACATATGTCATGTCGTATTTTGGACTAGCTTGATAACTATTTATCAAAGGCAATGATTAGAAATTATTTGATGTATAATTTAAACATCCATGACTGGGTTGCCATTTCAGTGCTTTTTTATTTTACAGTTATAATTGTGTGTACTGTAAAGGTTTAACATATCTAAGAATAGATAATCGGTCTTTCATAACAACCGACATGCATGATTTGCATGAATAATACCAAACAGCCTACAGATTCATATACATAAACACGCAGACAGACACACGCCACTCACGTCCAGCCCTGTCTAGCGAGCCAAACCAGTCTTCCCCAAAAATACACTCTGACCCAGACATGGCTGCTTCCCAAATGACACAACACACTAACACACACTTAAACACACATGCGCACACAACCCAAATTACCACAGCCTGGCTCTACCAAGGCACAGCTCACTTTACGTACCGTCGTGCCAAAATACAAGCTCATCAAATTGCTTTGGATTCTGGATTTAATCCCTGCACAGTCCCAGCTTGCATACTGAACACCCAACTCTTACACCACACAAACACACGGAAATCCTAGAAACAGGTCTATAAAACACTCGGCACATGGAGTGAATATGTCCACGTGCGGTCATGCATTATTTATGTTTCGGAATGACCCGAGTAAGATGTTCAGCGCATGTCAGGATCGAATCAATATGAGAAGTCACTGGGTCAACTCTGTTTAGAAACCAGCAAGTACCTGCTGCCTGGATGATTCAGTGAAGAAAAAAAAAAAAAAAAATAGGAAGAAAATTATAGATTGGAACCACACAGCTGTCGAGTAATGAGAGAGCTCATTACTTCGCTACACACAGTGAATAAACAGCAGGGGGGGAAAGAGGGAGAGGGAGATGGGGGGGTGGAGGTAACTGGATTCCCAGTACCTAATGATGTCAAATTTGTTTGGGCCCAGAAGCAGAGGAGAAACAGGCTTTGTGTGTGTGTGGGAGAGAGAAAAAGAGAGAGTGCGCGCGAGAGCGAGAGAACTTTTTCCATAAGATTTATAATTTATGTATGGTGTGTTGATTGCAAGTGTGGAAGAGAGTGAGCAGATTGAGTGGACACATTTAACCGCAAGAGGTGAGACGCGATAGAGGAAGTTAAATAAAATAGGAAAGTGATGTAATATGTGCAGAGCAAGTGAGACCTTCATACATCTCTGGGCCTCACAGTCTAACCACACATGGGAAGACTGTAATTAGGGTCATCCCAGAATAGAGAGACGGAGAATGACCGAGAAAGGGGGAGAATATAAAGGGGGAGAAAAAAAAAGCATGCGTGCAAAGCAACAGGACATGAAAACATGAATCATAAACGACACCTACAGCCTGGATTAAAGCCACTTTTAATCCTTTTTTTAAGCTCCAGGTTATGACTAAAGTAATCATTTCTCACGAGAGACCCGAGCAGTCTGCCCTATACAATAGTACAGAATAATTTAAATATAAATAAAAGTCTTTCACTGAATTTAATTAATAATTTCTAATTGCTTACATAATGCAATCCTTACGCACTTACCTCAAGAAGGTTTCCAGGGTTTGCCCTCTCCAAGTTTTTGAGGCTCGCTCGCATCCCAACTTGATCACAATAAAAATAAAATAAGCAAATAAATAAAATTAAAATTACACAAGCTAAATATATTATTGCATAAGCCATAAGTATTAAAAAAAAATAGATAAAAAAATACTTGTTATATTTATTCATTTATATTGTTACATTATTTTTTTTAAAGAAATAAAATATCTATGCAGGGAGGCAAACATCTGGTTGTTATCAACTGATGAGAAGTGTGTGATAACATGTGTTGTGATGACTCACAGCATATGGTTTTGATCTGCTGCTTTCATTCTGATGATTTGAAATGTTATGCTCGGGAAAGAAAAAGAAAAAAAACAATCTGTGTTTTGAATTAAAATATCCTTTTTTGAAGAAACCAAATTATGAACACACTGATAACTGTTACCACACAAACGTTGATTATTTTCCAAAACCTGAACATCTCCAAAGTGACTTTTTCCTCTTTTTTTCAGCAATTCTTTATACTGCTTAACCTGTACAGGGTTGCTTAAGGCCTGGAGCCTTTTTATGTATTAAATAAGGCCATGTTATATTTTTAACTGCTTATTCTTATATTTAATATGGCAGATATAATTAATATCAGTTAGTTCTAGTTTAATGTTCTAACAGCTGTAAAATGTTATTCTCTTATCCCATGTCTTTTGTTAATAAAACATAAGAGCAAATATTCAGTTTGCTGTGTGGTATCAGGAGAATCAGGAAATTTTTGTGTAATGATGATAGTTATTGACTTTAAATGGCAAAAATCTAATTACACATCCACTTATTGCCTGTAAAATGCTCAGGTTGCCATTAATTGAAGAAACAATCAAAACTATACCCCTAGTTGTGCAAAGTAAAAAAAAAAAAATATATTAAAGCACTGATGAAAAAAAATAAAGGAAAATTTGGAACTAATTAAATCTCTATGCAGCAGTATCAACAAATGCAGATATGCGTTCTGGGACACGACTGATACTCGAATCGAGCATGAACAATAGTTACGTTCTTTCTGCTTAACCTGTAATTGCTGCCTCATTTCCTTTGTGTGTGTGTGTGTGTGTGTGTGTTATAAAAACTGTGGCCTGGACTCGTAGACATGCTAATCCTTTAACTGGCCTTAATGAGCGTTATTCCCCCTCAAGCAAAAGGTCAGTCTGTGTGCCTTTTTGTAATCCACCAAATTACACACACTACACTCTTGACCTCATGCACACTTACTTCTAGGAGAAGGCACAGAATTCGCTTGCCTGGTTCCAATCTGAGAGTTTGAGCTTTGACCTGTGGATAATATAAAGCTAATCTATGAATGACCTTGACAAAGAGGACCTCAGGCAGTAAGGAATCAGTAACAGTTTTATTTCTTCAGTCTTACATTGCATTTTATTTCGTTTCATGTAGTTACGTGAATGATGCAGTTAATGATGTAATTTTTTCAGGTGTATAAAAAAAAGGAGGAGGAGTCCATATCATCAGGATGAAGAACACCAGAATTTCCCTTCAGATGAGTGGCAAACTGGATTCAAGATCAAAACTGATAAGTCCAGTCATCTTTGTGTGTTAGTCTATAAATCAGACTTGGTCTTGAGGATAGCGGTGCCTGTGCAGTTACGGTTGTTTGCTAGCAACTAGCAGGTTGTAAATTTAAATTCTAAAAATGCCAAAAAAGCCAGAGTCCTTGAACAAGACCTGTAACCAGCAACCGTTCCTGACTTGATTTTAGCCTAACAAAAACATAGCCTTAAACAAAATAAACTTGAGGGGCCATCACATTTGAATTACGCTACAGGCTACTGTCTGGTGATTTTGATTGGGAACATAATAGGCAGTGGGGAGATATTTGAGCAATTTTAAACAGACACATTTGTTCCATTGTGTTTGATAAAGCAAATGTGTTTCCTGTCAAGGTGACACAAAATAGCTAATATCATTAACCAAGTATGCCAGATTTCAGTCAAATTTCCAGTTTGACTACATCATAAAAGTACATGACAATCCTGAAACCAGTCCAAAAAAATCAAGTATTGTGAAAGGCAAATATTTTGGTTCTTTTTCTCAGGCTTTGCATGAAAAACTAGGACATTGTGGTGCACAGTCATTTCTGAAGTACAGTATGGACAATCCAATACACAATGTTAAATGTTTCTACCATGTATCTTACAATTGAAATGGTTCTATGCTTATAGATGCACTGTCTGCATTACACTTTGCCTTATGTGAAAATGTATTATAGACTGGTTATTTGCTAAACAACAAGATCTTGGCAAAGCAATGTTTAAGTAATTTTTTTTATATATAATAACTGCAATCCTGGCAACACTGAATGTCCTGTCTGCTGTTCCTCTTTAACATCAACAAAAATTATAGAGTGAGCATGGGATAGTATCTATAGAGTAATTCCATGGAGTTCTGCCCCAATAGGCCTCTAATTAATGATTGTTGTAGGGAGGGGAGTGGGGAAGTGGTGGCTCAGGTGGCCAAGTATCTAGATCTGAGGAGCCCCGTCGACGGTGGGTTGCCACACCCCATACCATCCAGCCCTCTAGAAAAATGGAAGAGTTGCGTCAGGAAGGTCAAGTTGTGTGTGGAACAGGGACAGCCGAAAGAAAGTGGTTGCTAAATGGGGCGGCAAGTGTGCTGTGGCGCAAGTGCACTAGATCTAGAAAAGTCAGGAAATCAATGTAGAATAAATTGATCTGTCAAACAGCAGCATTTCTGAAAGTCTTTGGTCATTCAAACAAGCAGCTGGTCTATCTGCGGAATCTAAAATCTATGAAGTTGAATGAATAAGGACTTGCCCCAATGGACAACCCTTCAACTGCTCGACTATACCATATGCTTCAGGGTTGCTCAAGATAAAAGCATCTAAAAAAAAAATTAACCATTTCAATAGACATAGAATAACACTTGTTAAAAAGATCAGAAAGCAGGAAAGTAGCATAAAAAGAAGAATTAAATTAAATATAGAGTGAAAGATGAAAAGAGGAAAAAGCCAGATTATTATTATAACAAAAGGGGCTATTATGCTATAAAGATAGAAACTGAGGTTCTGCACTTAAATAATTAAAAGGCAAGTGCTTTTGACACTATGTACACTTAACTGTACTGTTCACAGTTGCTGGGCTTGGTACACCCAAGCGCACACCTGTTGTACCTTTATTGTAAATCTTTTATGTGGGAAGATCCACACTGAATAATACAACTTTACTTTAAAAGATAATAACAGATCAATTATGCATCTTAAACCTTTTTTAAAGGTACATTATATAACAAAAGATAAGGGTCCCACCCAAAAGAGCAAAAAATGTGCAGTTTAGCTCTTTTATTAAAGCTTTAGTCTTTATTTGCAATTACATTTACTGAATTTGAGGTCAAAAGCAACTCCATCTAAAACTCATGATAATACAAACAGGGCAGGGCCCATGAGTAAGCTCAAGATAATCCAATTAGCAATATTTCTGTTTTGTTTAAGTTTTCAATCTTTATTTAGCATCTGCATAAATATCCAAAAGGGCTTATGAGAAAAGAACAAAATACCTTCATCATATTTGCCAACTATTATGTGACATTCAGTGGGCGCCAAATATGATTAAGGCATAAATTTGCACTTTGTGAAACGACTAAATAGGGATTTATCTAATGATTCAAGTGTATTTTTTTAATTTGTTTTAAATATGGTCTTGTTGAAGCCTGTTAAGGTGTCTGAGCTGTGCTAGGAAACATGAGGATCAGATAGAATTAAGCTAAGCCTAGCTTTTTAACACAGTTTTTAAAATATTATGTCATTATAATCTTGTCATTATTAGCTACTTTTATTTTTTACTTGTAAGTAATGCTAAATTTGAAACCAGAATTTTGGCACAAATTAACTAGTGTAACATGAATTTCAATTATAGATTACATCCCGTGCACAGTGCCATGTTTGTGACCTTTTTACTTGCAATCATTTGCTCTAACTGCTCTTTTAGCTAATTGTTGAATATTGTGACATTTAACTGATCTAAGTGGTATTGGACTAGACTGAGAACAGACGAAGGCATGTTATTGACACAGCCATATGTTCGCACAATTTGCATTTTGCACACGCACGCAAGAAAACACAAAGAAACATTGCTTTTTACAGTTATCCTGTATGTCTAGTTCTTATTTGCAATCTCTTCTCCTGCATGTATTGCACACACAAAACTTCCATATGCTGCGGTTCATTCTGGAGTGATCATGACTATGCCCCACTCCCTCTGAAGTCTACACTCCCACCCTTCCTTCTCTACAGAGGTTGAAAAGAAAGGCCATTCAGAGTGCATGTAAACATCATTATCTGAGTCAGAGCCAGTGTTTTGATGTTGCACAATCGATGACACTTATGTAAATGTTAGGACAAGTACCACTATTTGATTATGAAGACAAGTAACAAATCCCTCCCTGTGGTGCCACCAATTTCATCTTTCCAGGCCTGAATCTGAGCAAATACCAATGCACAAGCTACAGGCGGTCTTCTAATGTAGCAATAAAAACACTGCATTGATTAACTTTTGCTTTTTTATTTTATTCATGTTAGCTCTCAACCACTGACTCCCTGGATCTGTTTCGGCCTGTTCGGGGTCACAGTAGATCCTGAAGCCTGACCTTACAGCATGGATAAGATATCAATCAACAATCACACCTAAACACTTAAAAAGATGTTTGAGGTTATCAAGGCGCACAAGCACTTTTTTATATATATAATTACAATAGATCTTTTTCACGATAAATTTTCCTGCTCTGCACGTGAAGTTTGTCACCTGGTTAACCGGAACTAGCATTATGGCTAACCAGAAATAGCTACACAGTTAGCCAAAAGGCTTAAAAAGCTGCTCAGAAAAGCAGGCTCTGTCATAGGAACCAGACTGGACTGGAAATGGTGGTCAAACAAAGGACACTTAAAAAATACGAACCATATTTAATAATAACTCCCACACTGTTTTGCTTTCTTAACAAAACAAGAGAGCACATTTGCGGCAATGGTTGCTCAGAAGGGTTCAAGCCTTCGCATTAAGTGCTGGACCCAAACCCGGTTAGAAAGGGCATCCAAGGTAAAAAAATCTCTACCAAGTCGTGTATGGATCAGATGGTCCGCTGTGGCGACCCCTTGATATGAGCAGCCAAAAGAACATTTAGGGAAGTGGTGGCTCAAATGGTTAAGGCTGTAGATTACCGGGTTTCTGATTGGAAGGTCAGAAGTTTGAACCCCAGCACGGCTAGGTTGCCACTGCTGAGCCCTTAAGGAAGGCCCCTGACCCTATCTACTCCAGGGGCGCTGTATTCTAGCTGACCCTGAGCTCTGACCCCAGCTTCTTAAATGGAATATGTGAGAAAAAAAATTATTTCACTGTGCTGTAAGGTACATGTGACAAATAATTGAATCTTATCTTATTCAGTAAAAGACAGACAGGTTCACTGCACAAAGGAGCTACTAGGCTCTTTAATGAGTCCCTGCAGGGCAGCAGTATTGTTGACCTTCTTGTTGCTGATGAGGAGTGTATCGGCAGTTTATTCTCGCAGCTGTTGTACATTCTTAAACAGAGTATGCTCAGTGTTTGCACAAATGTCTTCTCTAGATACATTGCCAACCTGTGTAAATATATACAATATATTTTATGCTTTTTGTCTGAAGTGCTGCAGAACTGCAATTTCCCTCTGGATTAATAAAGACTTATTTTATCCCTCTTATCTTATTTCCATG
>JAOTRS010000044.1:28045136-28055559 GCA_028565755.1 Dinotopterus cunningtoni
GCACATACAAAAATATGGCATAAGCAAAAGATGCTTTTGAAAACATTTCTGCATAAAAGAAACTTTTATAAAGAGTAATAAAATAAACAGTCAATATTTGGAGTGAAAAAACTCATTGCTTAAAATCAGGAGTTTTAGACACAGATTTGTGCTGTTAGGTTTTACTGAGCTTGCTGGAGAATATGAGTTCTTCTGGTAACTTTGTCACACTCGCTCCTTTCTATTGTTATGCAAATCCCAGAAGCGACTGCAAATAGATCTTTTTTGTCCTTTTCTGTAAATTTTATTATTATGCCACCTAGTGTACATGCTCATGTTAAATGAATGTATGATGGTGTAGACACCTAGGCAAGAGTCTGAGTTGTAAGACTGCTGCTGTCTGACTCCTCCTTTCTGCACTGCACACAATAAAGCAATCATGGCTAAGACTCATAATGATCCCACACAATGTAAAACAATTTCCTCAACATTCAGTCATTTTCCCCTATTGAATCTCATTTTTTTTTTGAGTTTTTAAACACAACAAAAAAAATAAATAAAAATAAAACTTGCTACTACCCTAATTCCAAAAAAGTTGGGACTGTATGGAAACTGGCAGTAAGACCAATGAGGCATCTGTAAAGTCTTTACTTACTATATTGAAAAAAACACATTTTTATTTGTTGATATACCATGTGAATTTAATTGTTTGGTTAAAATATGCACTCATTTCCATTTTGGTGGCTGCACCATCCTCCAAAGATGGGAAAAAGGTGGGACACGGTTAACTTAATACTAATAACAATGTGACAAGTAGAAATTACAAGGTGATGAGAAACAAGTGCTGTTAAACAACAGAGCAAGGATGGGGCAAGGACTGACAATTTGCCAACAGATGCACGAGCAAATGATCCAAAACTTTCACAAAAACATTCCCCAATGTTAGTACACAATGTCAAGAATTTCAAGGAAACTTATCAAATCTCTATGTGATAGTGATATCCTGATCCTTCAGATATCACTGTCATAAATAACCGTCATGGAAACATGGACAGATGGAAAGTGACACATTGGAAACATGTTTTGTCAACAACATTTATAATAGTTTTTGGAAACAACAGCTGTCATGTTCTCTGGGTCAGAGAGGAAAAGGACCATCCAAGCTGTTCAGGTTGAAAAGCCAGCATCAGTCATGGTATGGGGTGTTCCATTGCTTGTGGCATGGTTAAATTGTCAGGGCACCATTACTGCAGAAAACGGTTGTTTTTTTAGCACCATATGCAATCCATACAATTTTTTTGAAAGATGTTCCTGTATTTTGGTAAGACGAAGCCAAGAACATTCTTCTCGGATTACATATGCATGCTTGTTAAACTCAGAGTATGGGTGCTATACTGGCCTGTCTACTTCAGTTGAGAATGTGTGGCACATCATGAGGTGCAAAATATAGCAATGAAGACCCTGTACTATTGCGCAGCTGAAGACCTGCATAATAGAAGATTGGGGTAACTCCTGCTAGTGAAACTTGACCAACTGGTGTCTTCAGTCATCAATTGCTTAAAAAGGGTTATAAACAGAAATGATGATAGTACTCATTGTTAAACAGTTAACTGTCCCAAAGCTTTTTTATTTTGGAAGATGTTGCAGCCACCAGATTTGAAATTAGTGCATATTTTCACCAATTTCTCAATTCACGTGGGAAATCACCAAATAATAAGTTGAGTAGAGTTGTGAGTTTTAAGTATCGTACAAGGTAAAGATTGCCCATTTTTTCTGTTTTATTGCCTATAATATTTCTGTATACATGCCATTAAATATTTCCATACTGCCCCAACTTTGGAATTTGGAATTGGGGTTGTAATGCATTGTAGTTGCAGGTCACTACCTGCAACACCTAGTTTTAGTTTGTGTTATTAATTTTTTTTTTTAACACTATTTTGTTCTTTTACATTCAAATTTTTGTACTTAGTATTGTTTGTAAGGGGACTGAGAGTAGCGTATATTAAATTATTTATATGTATGTACTGTACACATAATAGAATCAACAATAAAGTTGACTTTGGACAATTCCACAGTCAGGATCACTCAGCTGACTTATCGAGCTTATCTGTCATTTAGTAGCCTCCCAACAAATCAGAGAACAAATGAAATAGTAACAAGTTTAGCAAGAAGAAAAAAATAATTACAACTCATTGTATTAGACTCCTTGTCAGTCCTGTTTGCTGTGTTTTATATACTTTACGCTCTTTCCTCTCAGTGCTGACTGGGTGCAGCTCCGGTCATTCACCACATTCACCATCTAATCAGATTTCATTCATGCCTGAATCTAGGGCTTGATTACCTTTACTGTATCTGACCTGCCATATGACATTTCTGTAGAAATTACCCACGAAACAATAAAAAGTATGGCAGTGGCAACTATCAAGGGGTGGGATAAACAAGGCAGCAAGTGAAAATTCAGTTGTTGTGTTGGAAGAAGGAAACATGGGCAAGCATAAAAATATGACTGAACAATGGCTGAATAGTGATGGCCAGATAATTGAGTCAGAGCATTCCTAAAACAGCAGATCTTGTGATTCCACTATGCAGTGGTTAGTACCTACCAAAAGTCACCCAAGGAAGCTGGTGACAGGGTCATCGACGCCCAATGCTCATAGATGCATCTGGGAAGTGACTTATCCATTGTAGCAGAAATTGCAAACCAAGTACACTGTTGTTACCATTTGCCTTTTTCAACAGGATAATGAGCCCTGGCACACTACAGAAAGGTTCAGGAATGAACTTAAGTTAACTTGGCCTCCAAATTCCCCAGATTTCACTCTGATCGGGAATCCCTGAGATGTGCTGGAAAAAAACAGGTTCAATCCATGATGACCCCACCTCTGACCTTGGAAGGACATAAAGGATCTGCATAAAGGCCTTGTGCCAGATACCAGAGCACACCTTCAGAGGTGTATAAACTGTATATGCGCACACACACACACAAAATCAAACTACTGTACAATGGAAAGCCGCCGTTACCAGTTACTGATGTTACTGATAACTACATACTTTTTAACGCTTTAAAGAATACTAATAAAATCAGGAAAAACAGGTCACAAAAACAGGTCACAACAATCTTTTCCATATGCCAAATGTCTCTTACCATGACACTGCAATGAATTTTTTCACTTAGTGTTTTCTAAATTGTATGTAAATTATGATGTTCTGCAATACGCAGTACTGTATATACACTATAAGTGCTACAATGATAACTGTTTTAGATTAGTGTTTAGGTTTTTGAAATGACAGAATGTTTGAATTTCACTTTTTTTAAATTAATTCTTTGTGAGATACATTAATAAATGGGAATATTAAGGAATAGACTAAATTATGTTAAGCTTAAGTATACGGTTACTCATCTAGATCAGTCCTACGATATACTCTCAGTACATTTTGCATGGAGTAAAAAAATAAATTAATAAATAAATATTGTAGGTAGAAATTCTACTTGTCGAAATCCCCAGAGGAAAATGTCAAAACTACAATTCTACAGTAACTTAAATAACCACTCTTTACAACAGTGGTGAGCAGAAAGGCGTTTTAGGACAAAAAACATGCCGAAACGTTGAGGCAGAAGGACTACAAAAAGAGGACCAGGTTCTGATTCTAGAATCCAGAGGAAACATGGACACAAACATGTGAAAATCCTCATAGAGCACAATACTGAGCTAAATATAACAGAAGTAAAGTGTGTCACTTTTGCATATTTCCAATGTTGTACATGAAAAATCATTACATTTATTATAATATAAAACTAAAATAGCCAAATTGAATAAATGTGACGTGCAGTAAGGATGATTTGTAAAAAGATTCATGTAACAGTGTATGCTCACACTTGAAGCAGACATGCCTTGTAATGTACAGAATAAAATGTCTGCTAAAAATGTTAAAAGACAACAACAATAGAGCAGGACAGTGAACTCATTCCAACTCATGGGCTCTAATGCCACTAGACACACCCAAAGTGAGGGAGTGGGGATTCTAACAGGCTCATGCAAGCCCTTATTTCCTGAGCTGCACCTCTCTCCTGTCTCTGTTTGCATGCTCTGTGATACATGCTGGAATGTTGCTCTGACTGACTAGAGGATTTTCAATTTCAAGAAAATGACATTTTTTTCCCCATGTTTGCATTAGAATGATGTTACTTTACCATCATTTATATATATATATGGTTTGGTTGAAATTTCTTCCTTACTTGTTAATTTACATTTGCATGAAACAGTTTAAAACAAAAGAAAATGTCTTGTGGTCTGATTCAAACATAACGAAAGTGTGGTGGGGCTACAGTACTTGTGTGGCATGAATAAGCATGAGTAAGCCTAAACAATCCTCATTGTTGAATCAACACATTATGTTCATGGACAGAAAAGCACACTACAACATAACTTGGGTGATTTCGCTGTGTATTCAGTTTGTCTACCTAAATTAACTTTGCAGTCGCTGGCTTAGGATACAAAGGATCTGCGGATCTGAGGTAGTATGTGTGGTATGTGGCCCAAAGCAGCCATTCCCTTCAAAATAAAGGCTGGTTTTTGACTACAATCCAAGATAGACACTTTTGTCTCTCTCTCTCTCTCTCTCTCTTTATCTCTCCCACTCTCTCAAGCGGACGCACAGGATTCTGGGTTTAAGGGCAGTGCTGAAAGCTATGACTCACTGAGTTGGGAAATAGAGGAGAAAAGAAAGGGTGGAACCAGACTCCAGTCTCTCTGTAAACTTTTGCTCAAAAGAACACCATTTGTGCATGACTGAATTCTGATTATTAAGCTTTTTTAAATGTTTAAATGTCCAGGCCCCTGCGACCCTGAATGCAGGATAAAGCGGTATAGACGATGATGATATCTGACGGAAGTCATGGCAGAAGTTTAAACAAACATTCTGCCTTTACTGTCACCAGCAATGGATTTTTTCAAAACATTTGCCACCTAGGCAAAAATTTTAACATCATGCAATACAATTATCGTAAGCTGAGTTTAAAACACTTTCCTATATGTATTTTCCCAAAACTGAGCTGATTGATGATGGAGATGATGGAGACATTTGTACCAACTGGCAAGTGATAGTAAAAAAAAAAAAAAAAAAAACATTTTCTAAACATTTTCTAAATGTTTTCATTAATTATAAATGCTCTGTCATTAGCATTCCTTAAAAACATATATAATGAGGAGTTCTCAACATGTATTTTTTTAAATTTAGGCAAGTAATAAGAAATAAGGAAAATACCTTAAGAGCTGACAAAGATGATCTACCGGTTTGACTGGTTTGAGTTTGGTCTGTGTGTTGGCAACTGGTAGTTGGTCACACCAAGCTGGATTTTCACCACTAATTGCTAAACTTCATCATTAAATGGTCGTCCCAGTTTACCACTGCAGGAGAATATAGCATCATGGGTGTTTCAAAATGGTGGTCAAAGGGGTTATATGGTTATAGTGTATGTGAAACGCCTACAAATTACACAAACAATAAGTTAATATAGAATAAATGAAATTTTTAACATAATATTGCCACATATGATATTTCTTTCTATTAGAAGAAATAGATCCCACAGAAGCACCTTTCAGTTAATAGCAGGTTGGATAGCTGACTATCCAACCTGCACACAGATCTGCACACAGTAAAATTGCCATCCCAGTAAAACTGCCATCCCTTCCTTCTTTTTATATGCATCTTACAACATATTTTAAGTCAAAAGTTTCATGTGCCATGTCTGCTGATTATATCACAAACTCTGTAGTATGATGTCGCTATGTCTGACTGTAGTGATGGTTTCAAATGTAGCTGTTTGAATTTTACCTGCTGAACACGGACGCTGGAGTAATATATCTGTAGATAGTGAAAACATCCCTGGGAAGTTATACTAAATATAAGCAATCTTGGAACAAGTCATTTAAACAATCTTGACCAGAAATAACTTGTATAAAGTATAGTTTAGACTGCTATCCCTAATCCACCTTCAACAAGGTCAATCTAACATTATTATTTCTTTTATGATTTGTTTTAAGCAGTGTCAGGAACTAGGGAGGCAGGATGCAAGTACAAACTTTCTTTAAAATTGTAAAGCTTAAACATAATTCAGAGAAAAAAAACAAATAAACAAAAAAAGTAATTAGGAAAATTATGACTACGGCTTGACCAGAAAGTAAATGTAAATCTTAATGTTAATGCATGATAGCACAGCAATTAAAATAACTGTGGAACTAATGAGAATGCACTTGTATACAGAATCAGCATACGAATGCACTCCATTATCATTTTTTGCCTTAAGAATTAAAATTTTGTAAGAAATTTGCATCTGCATATGAAAGATTTTTGGGATACGAATGAATGCACCAAACCAAACTAAATCCGTTCAAAACTTGTTTGCGTCAGTGGAAAGCCAAACACAGCAAGATTACGAATTTTAAGATTTTTTTTCACTCAGCAAAAGCTGTTTCAAGCAAAGCAAGTATTTGTGTGTGTGTGTGTGTGTGTGTGTTTTGCATTTTGTGCAAGATTTTGTGAAGATGGGTCCCATGAATGTTAGCAAGGACGGTAGCAAGAAGAAAAGGGAGCCACTTTAAGTTCTGTTTTTTTTTTTTAAGGCAGCCAGTGCCAAGAGGAATAATAAATTAAGGTTAAATGAGGTTTAATGTCTTATTTTTTAATGTCTTATATTTTACTTAATTTACATGTCTTCTCTAAATGTTTTGATATGCAAACATATTATTGGAGTTGGAAGTTGGTAATATTGATCATTTTTTGGGGTAGCTGGAACGGATTATCTGCACTGTCATTATTTCTTATGCAAAGATTTGTGTGGCAAATATGAATTTTCACCTTAGAAACTCGAATTAAATTTGAATACATATTCCACTGTATATTTAAATCTCATTTAAACGTCCGTTTGGGCGCTAAACTTCAAGTTTATCAAGTAAATTGTGATGGTTGATTTAAGATCCTGCTTTCCCTTTAAACAAAAAAATACTTAGTATAGGCTGTGGACAAAGTGTAGGCCGCAGTAATTACAGAGAGAGTTTTGACTCTGGACGACGCCCTCAGTGGTGAATTACGCAATCGAGTCAAAATGTTCGATTCACTTAAACACGTAGTTCAAAGAATCGAATCATCAAAGTGACTCAGCAGAAGCAGTCAGGGGTTAATGCTCTGCTTTTCCACACCCACATCCAGGTCGGGTGGAGCCGCTTTATAAATACACCGTGCGGGGAATGCGCAGATTTCTTCAGTTCCAAGGGAAAATCTCTGCTTTATAAATTCCTGTCTGTCCACTCCGACAAAAAAGGTAAGGTTTTGTTTGTACGTAATAACCGTTTTGCAGATAATTTGCTTTGTTTTTGTTTAACACATTGCGTCTATAAACTGAAAAATAATTAAAACGCCAATCTCTTTGTCTTTCTTTTATTTTCAATACCTCAAAGTATTTTTTTAGAGATTGGATGGTGGGCAATAGGTTTACTCAGGCGAATAAAATGTGTTATTTAACATTTAATACAAAAAAAAGTTTGTCTAGTAGATACTTTTCTACATTGCCTAGGAGATCTTGTGTACTTTTCCACCACTGCGCTAGGGAAGGGAGATGGGTGTTGCCAGATTGGTCATTTGTAATCACGTTCCTTTGCTTTATTCCTTCAGGCTTTGAAAAAGTTTGGCATTCGACTGCTTTGATAATAAATCATGAGACTGGGCTTGAAGCACACACATATCTGACAGTCCATGTTGCATGACACTTCTCACAGACCAGAAGTAATGAACACTTATAGTAACATCAGTCCATCTGTTTCTCTCTGGTTGTTTTTTTTTTTCTTCTCTTTTTTTTTTGGTTAAGTAATGTTGCTCCTAACTAATTCTAGGAGTATTACCAATATTTGAATCATGTGGCTTAGAAAAAAAAATCAGGGGGTGTGCATGCCCGCATGCAAGAAATTTTGTCTGACAAAGTAGTGCATGTTGTAAGACATCAGTTTGTCAAGTCCAAACAAACAGTTACTACTGCTTTGCGCAGGACAGGCGTGGACCAGGAATTTGCTGAACATTAGGGCGGAGATGGGGAGGTGGTCCGCGCAGAAATGATGTCACTACTGGAAAAAGATCAAGACAGGAATTTAGAGGAAGTTACCTAGAAAGAATGTAAAGCGTCAGGCTTGGTCTTATTCTAAAGATTTACTTATCATTACCTTATTTAATGCAGTGTAAGAAAGTAAAAAATGTGTGTCTGTGTGTGTGTGTGAGAGAGAGAGAGACATAGTGAGCGATGGTATGGATGCTGCTAATGTGCTATTCATTGTGTCTGTGCAGTGAGTCAGCATGCCGTCTGATCTGGAGAGAGCAATGGAAACACTGATCACAGTGTTCCACCGTTATGCGGGCAAAGAGGGAGACAGCAACACGCTGAGCCGCAGAGAGCTCAGGCAGCTCATGGAGGCAGAGCTCTCCAACTTCCTTAAGGTACCACACAAACACCTTCCTTTGGTTTTAGAAGCATTTTTGTCCTCATTACAACTTATAATGCTTACTGACTTTGTAAGTCTTGTACTTAGTCTTGTATTTTACTCTGTAACTCAGACATTTCACACAGATTTTCCCCCATACCAGACCATGAGCTTGTAATTGTTTTGTTGTTTTTTGCACTTTTGTTGTTGCTGTGCCACTTTTCCTTTTTTTCCTCTAAATTTTGTCTCTCTGTGCAGTCTCAGAAAGACCCAGCCACCATTGACAAGATGATGCGTGATCTGGACGCCAATGGGGATGGAGAAGTGAATTTTGAAGAATTTGTGGCCCTTGTGGTCGGTCTGTCTATTGCCTGTGAACAGTGTTACCAGATGCACAAGAAAGCAACTGCTCAAAAAAAGTAAAAGCAGAAGAAGAATAGCGTCAGAGTTGGACATGTTTTTTTTTTTTTCTACTGAATATTATTGTGTATGCACCCCTTATTAAATGCAGGTGCTAACTACTTTTGTTTTTGTGGATGGATTTATTATTATATCATATAATGCATTTTAATTAGGCAAAGTCTGTTGGTTTGGGAAAAGTTTCCTATAACAATGTAATGCAGTGCAAAATAAAGGAGTCTAAGCTTACATGTAAAAGGGACACATGTAGTATTAACTAGGATTGAGAATGGATCAAGGACAGATAAGTTTACATGTATTTCTTTTATCCAAAACACGGTATTCAATGCCTATATATTGTGTAAAACACAAGAACTGCAACCACTAGTCAGTTCCATATACAGCGTAATGCTTGACAAATGACTCATTGAAACAGGATGTAGGGTTTTTTTTTTCCTCCTCACACTCTGTACAAACATGATTGATTCTCTAGAGTAATAAAGATTACAAAGGCTCTTCAGGTGTGGATCCTTTGTGTTAAAAATAAATAAATAAAATAAAATTTCATGTCATGCCAGTACTGGCATAATGGTGTGAATAGCATTTGATTAGTATTTAAAAAAAAAAAAAAAACAGTTTTTACAGTTTCCAAAAAACACCAAATGTTTAGGATTGTGTAGCAGAATGGTACACAATAATTCATTTCTCAACTAGCACTTAGTTTTTCCCTAGACAACTTCACAACAATAGTTAGAAATAATTTAGAAACAAGTAAGACGTAAGTATTAAAATAAGGAAGTGCCACTTTGGCTTCTTTGTTTAAATTTACAATACTGCATTTCTCAATTTATTGCAGCTGATGTCTTGAGCACTTAAATAGTAACTAAAAATAATTAACATACATAATTTATATTATAATTTGTCATTTTTATATCTACTGTATGTACTTAGACCTATCTCTGTTATTTTTCTCTGCCTTCGCACCTCACAAGTGTCTGTTATCTCTACAACGGAAGTGGTTGCTAAGGAACTAGTGCTAATATAATGTAGACTGTCACACATACACATATATAAACACTTGAGTTAGACTTGTCTGTATTCTCAGACGTCCTTATTTTCTAATTATGGGACAAATATTTTTCTTAGATTCCTAATGCCACCTTAACTGGCTGCATATAGTATATGAACCTGTTAAATGTATAGTTAAATACTTCTATCTCATATCTCAGAAAGCTTGGGTCTGAATACAGGTGCCTGATATGGCGTCCCTGGAGCATGTTGGGGCTTGAACCCCTAACCTTTTCATTAGTAATGCAGTACCTGGTGTTTAAGCCACAGCTGCCCATAGTAGTTGCTTTGTATACAGGTGCATCTCAATAAATTAGAATATCATCGAAAATTTTATTTAGTTTAGTAAATCAATTCAAAAAATGAAACTCATATTACATAGAATCATTACAAACAAATATATTTTAAGTGTTTGTAGTAGGAATTAAGGGTACAGCCCTCTCCTGGCTCAGATCCTACTTGACCGATCGTTATCAGTATGTAGACTTAAATGGTGATTATTCTGCATG
>JAOTRS010000044.1:28060087-28075671 GCA_028565755.1 Dinotopterus cunningtoni
TTGGAATCATGTATGATTTTCGTTCCACTTCTCAAGTGTACACCACTTTGTATTGGTCTTTCACGTGGAATTCCAATAAAATTGATTCATGTTTGTGGCTGTAAGGTGACAAAATGTGGAAAAGTTCAAGGGGGCCGAATACTTTTGCAAGCCACTGTATGTGGATACATACAGGTAGAACATTTTGTACACCTCAGCTATGATCAGACTGCCTGCTTCATGTCTGAAACTGTGGCCTCCTAAGAACTCCTTTAGTGGCCCAAACGTGTAAATTGCTTGCAGTAAGGTCAGGGACTGTATGGGGCATCTGCTATTATCTCCCAGCCGAGTTCCTGTAATGTGAATGACTGTGTGTACAGTTCCCATAGACATATGCATCTCTTTCGTAAGCTGGCAACAAGCTTGTAACGACTCAGGTCTCGCATTGGGCAGAGCCGCGAGAGAACAGTGTGTGGCTGTTCAAAATTGGCTATGCCGTGGAGTTCTAAACAGGTGGGATCTGCAGTCATCTAGATATGCAGTTGCCAGGCGACAGCACCATAAAGGCAATCAGTGTAAACGCGCTGTACCTGCGTCTAATGACCCTGATACCTGTGCACAAAGGCAAAGGCAAAGACCCAGCCAAAGTCCACAAAAAGAAGCCGGTGTACTTGAATGAGAGAGAGCAGCATGCCACCCGTTGATCGTGCACTCTCGGCTTGAGTTAAAACTTAAAGCACATATAAATAACACATAAGCCCTCAGAAGGGGTTGACTCGTCCAGAGAGGGCGAGAGTTTATTTATTTTTTGTTGTTTTCAGTTTCCTTTAGTTAGTAGTGTGGCTCACAAACCCATGCCATGTAACAAAGTTATCTGTCAGTTTTTAAGGATCAATATTTCCACTCTGGATGTTCATTGGAACAACCGCAGTGGGCTCAGAGCCACCTTGGATTGTCATTTGCGTACATATGCACTACTTAAATGGTTTATTATGGGTAAGAGTATAATCCACCGCACTGTGCTTGAAGTCATCCATAAATGTCAACCGGCTTTTTTTTCTTTTATCTTTATCATTCCAGTTTGAAAAAAACTTGAAAGCTTGAAAAATATGAAAACCCTGACTCTATATTAAAAGCATGGTGGTGTAGTGGTTAGCACTGTCGCCTTGCACTTCCAGGTTCCGGGTTCAATTCCCGCGTCTGGTCTGTGTGCATGGAGTTTGCGTGTTCTCCCCATACTTGGTGGGTTTCCTCTGGGTTTTCCGGTTTCCTCCCACGGTCCAAAAACATGCATAATACAATAAATACAATGGTCAACATTGGCCTCCACGGTCCCTAAGTGGATTACAGAGGTTCCTAGATTGATGGATGGACGGATAGTCAAAATAAACAAGTCACGTTAAATAGCAAGAAATTGTTTGGCTGTTATTTGTTTCATGTACAGTACCATACCATGCAGTACAAATTTTTTAATTACCAATACAGACAACATGAACACTGAGGCTTCACATGCAGCTTGCTTCCTGCTTTTTCCCAGAAAGTGCACAGTGCACTACACAACAGTATTAACAAGTAAAAAGACAAATACAACAACAAATAATAAGCACAGACTCTTTCCTGAAAACTCATTTCCTGTTATTAATAATGTGCTTGATCAGGTCATACGTCTTTACTAATTTGTATATATTCTGGGGTATGAACAGGTATGCTGTGTTAAATGTATAATTCATAAACATATTGAACATCTCAATTATTACTTTTTCATTACTTTTTCTATTGCCACTTCATTATTTTCATTTTGTATAAGAATAGAATAGAATAGAATTGCTTCTCTACTTAAATAAATACAGAAAAGACGACGAAAATAGCAAAAAACTAAATGTAAAGGTGTATTATTTTAGTGTTGAATAATCCACAAAAACCTGGTTTGAATACTGACCAAGCAAACCGTTCAGGACTTGATAAACTGGTCTTTGAGACGGTGGAACAACTTTCGAGTTTAACAATGAACTAATCCTCGTAATGACTCGTGCAGAAGCCAAAAAAACAGTTGTGATGTTTGTAGGAACTGTACTGTACAGTACATATTTGTTTTTTCAAAACTTCAGAAATACCTAAGAGGCACAATTAATATCCTGCATAAACTCCTTGCTTATCTGTCAGAATGCGCACTTCTTCAATGGTTAATCTAAAGAATACAGACTTCTTGAGGAGATACAGTACCTGTCTTGTTCACTTCTTTACTACAATGTTGCAATAATTTAGTGTACCCTAGTGCTAAACCCAACATCTTACCAGATCTTCATAAGTCTTTATCTTTACACAAAGTCAGAGGGTTATGTGTATACTGTAGGCTACCTACAGTATGGCAGCATTTATTTCGAATTTAAATGCTATTTTAAAAAATATTGAATAATAATACAAATAATAATAATTATTATTTGCAATATCTTAAAATATCTGTTCATAGATATTCTTTACTGATTATACTATATACACTATATAGTAGAGGATTTTAGAACAATGCTGAATTAATAAAATTAATTAAATGTATGGTTTTATTGCTTGTTTTGAGGCTAGTGCAAATACAATAAATTAATATTACAGAGTCACTGTTTATACCCTGTAACAAAAGAAAATAAATTAAATAAATAAAACCCAATGTGTTTGTATTTTTACTGAACTGAAGGATTTTCATCTCTTCTAGAAGCCTGTGTTAGGAGAGTAAACGTTTCACATGGACCAGTCAGATAGTAAATGCCTCCATCTTGTGGTATTTTTCAGTCATGAAATGAAATGCTCTAGAATTAACTGAATTGTGGCAAGAGACCCATCTGAATTACTAGCTGCACCAGAACACTCACTCACTCACTTATCTTCTATACCGCTTTATCCTGTATTCAAGGTCGCAGGTGCACCTGAACATTTTTAGTTAAAAACATTGTGCAAAAGCTTATGTACATGAAAAGAAATCATGTAACACAAAGATGCCTTTAAAACTAAATAAAATGTTCACCTATATAAACTACTGTAAAGAATAGTTAAAATGCATAAACTGAAGTCACTATTTTGGTGCACATCAGTTGTAAATAATAAATGAAATATGAAATGCATCAGTATCCTACAATACACTTTATGCATTTTAATTGATGCTTACCATTACTATAGATGTGTGATGCTGTAAAAAAGTATTTGCCCTGTTTGTTTTTTTTATTTGCATATTTGTCACACTTAAATGATTAAGATCATTAAACAAATTTTAATATTACACAAAGATAACCTGAGTGCATACAAAAAAAGCTGTCCAAACCTACATGGCCCTATGTAAAAAAGTAATTGCCCATATAATAAATACCTGGTTATGCCAACAACTGCAGTCAAGCTTTTGCAATAGCTGGCAATAAGTCATTCACATCGCTGACATTTTGGCCCACTCTTCTTTGCAAAATTGTTTTAATTTAGCCAAATTTGAGGGTTTTGGAGCATGAACGGCCTGTTTGCTGTTCCACAGCATCTCAGATTTAAGTCCAGACTTACAAAATACTTTCTGGTATTCTGCTTCAGAAAATTTTTGTAGAGCGCAGAATTCATGGTTTCATAAATTGTGGCAAGTTGCCCAGGTCCTGAAGCAGCACTAGACCATCACACTACCACCACCATGTTTGACTGTTGGTATGATGCCCTTTATTTCCTCCAAGGTGAGCAGCAAGGAATTTGAGTTCTGAAATATGCCTGTGCTATCAGGGAATAAAAACGTCATAGAGGTGATAAGCTGGTCATTCAGTACTTTCAAGTCATTGACTGACAAGAAAAGAGTTTTAAAAGATAATTAAAAGGTTAAAGCTTAAAATAAGCTTTTTGATCAGCTTTAATGTAATCAGGGATATTGTTATCTAAGGTTGAATCCCACATACGTGTCTGCTTGTCTTTCCGCATGGCAGAACTCTGTGCCTAACTTATTTATGGAAAGAAATCAAATTTTGTGAGGTTGAGTTTCTTATGCATTGTTTACGTTAAGTTGTTCTTTTTTCATCAGCCAAGTACACTCCCTGTTGGGTAATCGGAGAATGAATCACAGATGACAAATTAAAAAAGTAGATCGGATAAAGATTAAGTTTTGTCTTAAAATTTTTATTTACTTATACAGTACCACCCACTTCAGTGCTGTTATTTCAATGGTGAAATTATTAACTAAACCCCTTAAATTTTGCAATTAATATCTAATGGTGCAGGTGTTTGTTTACATTGAGCAAGTAGCTTCTTGGAAGCTTTTTTAAAGTAGATTATTAAATCTGGCACATAACTGTTCATAACATTGCTTTTATTCAACATCTTGATTTCACTTATGGTGCAGGTTAAACTTCCCTATGGAGGACAAAATTGAAATTTTGCTACTTAGCAAATTGGGCTGTTTAGTCCTAATCCTGTGATTTCTCATCACATGAAAATGCTCTTACTCTTACTATTAAACATAGCTATGCTTTTTACTAGGGCTGTCAATATTAATGGGTTAACACATCATTATTCCAGAAATTTCAATGTGTTCCATTTTTTTTTACGCAAATTAATCACATGACCAAGTTTGACCCTAATGGCTTATCATGATTGCAGCGTGGTTCCCCGGCTGTGTTTGTTAATGGTTTATTTAGCATGGATAATAAGATGACTGAGGAAACATCATCAGTGTGCTGAACAGCCAGTTTTATTAGTCCAAGTATTCAAGAATACAGATACGTCTTAAGTCATTGTTTAAAGATTGCCAAAGACTCAGCTGTACGGACATCTAGAGGAAGTTCATTCCACCATGTAGGTGCTAGAACAGAAAAGAGTCTTGATCTTGCTTGATCCCTGAGATATGGTGGGACCAGGCGAGCAGTCATGGAGGATTGGAGGGAATGTGATGCAGTGCGTGGTGTGATTAGGGCTGAGAGCTGTGATTAGGGCTGAGTTGGCAAGCGTCAGGGTTTTGAATTTGATGCAGGCAGCTACAGAAACCAGTGCAGGGAGCGGAGAAGTGGGTGGTGCGGGAGAACTTGGAAAGGGTGGAAACGAGACGTGGAGCTACATTCTAGATCAGCTGCAGAGGACGAATGGTGGACAGAGGCAAACCTGCCAGGAGTGAATTGCAGTATTCCTGTCTTAAAATAACAAGGGACTGAACAAGCACCTGAGTAGCCTGTGAAAAAAGAAATGGGCGGATTCTTCTGATGTTGTAAAGAAGAAATCGACAATCGAGTTCAGTTTTACTCAGACTGAGCTTCCGCTGATGAGCTACCAGCCAGGATGAGATGTCTGCCAGACATGTTGAGATTTGGGTGGAAACCTGAGTGTCTGAGGGAAGAACGTAGAGAATAAGTTGTGTGTCATCTGCATAGCAATGGTATGAAAAGCCATGCGATGATATGAACTTACCAAGAGACTAGGTATAGAGGGAGAACAGGAGAGGACCTGAGGAGTACTGACCCCTCTGGTAGAGAGTCTCCCCACCAATAGAGAGTCTGTGTGGGGCAGATGTGGATCCCCTCCATGTCACCTCATACAACCTATCTTCTAGGTAAGAAGCAAAACATTACCACGCTGTTCCACAGATTCCAAGGCTGGTAAGAATAGATAATAGAATCTTGTGGTTTATCGTGTCAAATGCAGCTGACAAGGCCAGGAGGATGAGGACAGATAATAGTTAAGTTGATCCAGCAGCATGGAGTCTGACAGAAGGGCAATCTCTGTCAAATGTCCCACTTTAAATCCGGATTGGTTGGGATCATTAAGGTTGTTCAGTGAGAGATAGAGAGACATTTGGTTGTAAACAGTCTTTTCAAGAATTTTAGAAATAAAAGAGAGAGGCGATACCGGGCGACAGTTGCTGACGTCTGCTGGATCCAGACAGGGTTTCTTGAGGAATAACCTTTGCCTTTCTTAAAAGATGA
Source organism: Dinotopterus cunningtoni (assembly GCA_028565755.1). Lineage (NCBI taxonomy): Eukaryota > Metazoa > Chordata > Actinopteri > Siluriformes > Clariidae > Dinotopterus > Dinotopterus cunningtoni. The sequence continues at coordinate 28,065,994 of JAOTRS010000044.1, forward strand.
TATGGAATGGTTGTGATGAAGGGAAGGAGGTCTTGTGAGATGGCCTGGAGCATTGTGGGTCTAATAAACAGGTGGTGGGATTGGAGGATGAGATGATTTTCAAAATCTTATAAGTTGACAAGTTGGAGAATTCTGCTAAGGGAAAGGAGAGAAGGTCCTGAACTTCTGGTGTAGGGGTTGGGTAGGGAGCAAAGGTCTGGTGAATGGCTGCAATTTTCCCCGTCGTAGAATGTGGCGAAGTCATCAACAGTCAAAGAGGATGGGGCAGGAGGAACTGGTGGTTTGAGTAGTGAGGAGAAGATATTGACAAGAAATCTTCCTTGGATTAGAGGACAGAGGGGATAGGAGATCCATGGATGAAGAGAGAGAGGAGAGAAAAGTAACAGTTACAGTCTCTAGTGGTAGAGGGAAAAAGGATTATGGATTTGGGAGGGATGATAGGGTACAGGAGGGGGAGATAGAGTGAAGGTTTCTGCGGGTAAGATGTAAGATGCGGGTAAAATGTAAGATGTGGGAGTTGTGCTGAGGCTGCTAAGGCCATGTCCACACATAGCCGGATATTTTTAAAAACGGACATTTTTATAATGGACAAATAATTGTCCACATGACCTACGTTTTAAAAAATATCTTTGTCCACATGAAAATCGCAAAACACCCTGTTACATGCTGTCCGTTATATCTCAAAAAAAAAAAAAGGTGAATGTATATAACTAATTGTTTCAGTAATATCATTACATCTCATACATTGGAGGACCCGAAATGTATCCCAGAAAATTTTCGGTCTGTATGTCTGTCCAGCCAGATTATGTCACAGCATCACGCAAAACTGGCTGGACAGAATTTAATGGAACCTTTACAGTATTTAGATATCTACCTGAAGGTCAACCTGCATCATAAGTGAAATCAAAATTTTAAGTAAAAGTGATGTTATCAACAGTTATGTGCCGGATTTATTCATCTACTTTAAAATAAGCTACTAATGAGATACTTTCTCAATGTAAACAAACACCTGCACCAATTAATTTGAAAAGATAAACTGAATATTTTTACTGGCATTAGTTTCACCACTAAAATATTTTCACCATTGAAATAAAAGCGCTGAACAGCGCTGATTACTAAATAGGGAGTGTACTGTATTTGGCTGATGACGAAAGACGTACAACTTAGTGTAACCAAGGCATAATGATACTCAACCTTACAAAAAACATTTTGTTTGTATTAATAAGCTTTTCAATAGTTAGTTGTTGTTTTTTTAAATCTTTTCCCTTCAACGACAGGTCCTTCAGCTAATAAATCTATACTATAAGATTAATTATTGATGAATAAACATGCTCGAGCTGGGGAGAATGCTGCTGTAGCCGTAACCTAATTACTACATTTCCCATGATGCGCAGATTTTTTTTTAAATTACGTAATAAGAAAAACAGAAGAAGCGCCTGGTGACGGAGCGGCGGGGGGGCGTGGCTTCGTTTCTCTGGGCAGCTGATAATCTAATGTATGACGGCGGAGTGTGAGAGAGCAGAGTCCTGACGGGGATTGTTTTATTTTTTTTTCCGGGATTTTAAACAACATGGCAGACGTAGTGGAGGGAGAGGATGTGCGCTCGGTTGTGCCCTCAGCGCTGCGCTCGTCACGGCACGGCTCCGGGGGGAACGTTACCGCGGGCCCGCGGCTCGTCCGCATCATCAAGTCGGACTCGGGCTACGGCTTCAACGTCCGCGGACAGGTGAGCGAAGGAGGCCAGCTGCGGAGCATCAACGGTGAGCTGTACGCGCCGCTGCAGCATGTCAGCGCCGTGCTCCCGGGCGGTGCAGCGGACAGAGCCGGCATCTCCAAGGGCGACCGCATCCTCGAAGTGTGAGTCCCGCTAAGCTGCTCCAGCCTGCGACTTAGCCTGCTGTGGGAAGCTAGCCTGCTCTAGACGCTGTCAGCTATCTATCTAGCACAATATGATATATGCTAAGCTCGACTTTCATCCTTCAGTAACTGATATATGCTTGAAAATCTAACATTACATATTTATTTTATCTGACATTCTTCATAAGCTCGCCAAATGACAGCAAAAACTAGCTTTAGCCCTTTTTTTTTTCTCCTACGCATATTCTGGCAAGTCCCACTTCCTGCACCGGATTGGTTAATTCGTGTGTGTGCTGCGTCGGGATTGGTGGACAAGCTATTCTTGGATGTTGAGCCAACCAATCCGAACCCTAGAGCCGGAATATGTGTGTGGGGGGGGCATTACAGCTTTCTGTTATCCTTCCTATGCTAGCCAATCCACAAGACAGTGTTGACATTTTTATTTTTTTTATTTTTTTATGTTTAGAGTCACGCGTGTGATGGTTATTAGTGAGTATTCCGAAGTTTTGGTGCATGCAATACATATCTGAGCTGCTATTTAATTTCCTGCCTTGGCGTTCAGCTGAATGTTAATTAGCTGTAAGTAGACACAGGTAGCTAATATGTAGCGAGCTCGCGGTGTCACGTGATGTAACGTCACATTTTTTTGATTGAGAGATCAATCGCTCATGTTTCCAGCACCTGGATGGAGAGGATGAATGTGTTATACTGGACAGGAGTTACAAAACAGGCAAAAAACAACAACAAAACACTTAAATCATGATTATTATTGTTATTATTCTTTAGTTAAATATTGGTTTGCAGGTTGAAAGCTTTTGAGCTCTCTTTGAGGAGTCTTATCACTTTTACATTCTGAATATAATGCAGGCTTTGCAGCTGCCTCATTTTGGAAGAAAAGGAGGTTTGTGTTGAAGGGCCTGCCTTCATTATACATTCTGATCACACACATCAGCAGAGTGCACACACACACACACATACACACACACAGCCACACACAGCCTCTCTCTTTCTTCAGCATCCTGCAAAGCCAGTGCAGCTGTTAGCACCGTTGTGATGATTTACAAAAAACATTGTAGACATTGCAGTGAGATAAGCGTCAGGTAGGAAATACTTACAGAATGGTTTGCATGATTATTTTTCCCAGGGGTCTGTCAATACCAGATCCATGTTAGAGTAAAGGTACTTTAGACTTTGCAGTCATGATCCACCTACTTGGCATTGCTCTGTGTCAGACGAGCACGCATTTGCATTTGGTCTACATGTTGATATTCACAAGGGCATGTCAGTGATGCTGGACTCGGTTGCCATGGCGAGGGATGCGTGTCTCTCTCTCTCTCTCTCTCTCTCTCTCTCTCTCTCTCTCTCTCTATACCGTCAGAGGCAGGAAAGCTCAGCTTCAGCACCAGTTCATGGCAAATAGATGGGAAAAAATGAAGGGTGGTGTGCGACATACTTAAAAAGATTTTTATTTTGTTTAGGTCATGCCTATTTGACTCTGGAATCATCACTAGATCTGCTTGAACTTGAGAACATGTCCTTAAAACAGATGTTTTTGTTCTCACTTTAATTTTAATATCAATTCAGGAAAAACAGCAAAAAATAAAATAAATAAAATCTTGACGGTGCGGTGGCTTGTTGTTTAGCACTGTGGCCACGCTCCTCCAGGGTCGAGGATTTTATTCCAGTCTCTGGTCTGTGGGTTTAGTCCAGGCACTCCGGTTACCTCCCACAGTCTAAAGATTAGGTTAATTGGCGTTCCCAAATTAACCGTAATATGTAAATGAGTATTGTATGAGTATCTCATTCCCAAAGTCTCCTGGGAAAGGCTCCAGGCCCCCTAGTGCACTAGTACAGGATATGCAATGTAGAAGATGAATGAATATGCAGAATCCCGACACGTTCTGTACTTCTGCAATTTAGACAAACTGCATGGATTGATGTAAGAATGTTGGCGTTCATGTACTTGTGTCTGGTTTCCATTTCTGCTTGAAAAGGTCGAGAATGAGGTTTAAGCATATATGATGTCACTCTGAAATCATCACGATATGATGAGGTGATGCACGACAAGTACGCAAGCAGCTAATGTGTGTAAGATATGGCGAAGAAGCAAGCATTGGGAGATGTGGATGCGTCTTAGTGTGTTATCCAGTATTACATATTTGATACAGTTTTAGTTTTAGAGCCTAAGTCTTTTTTTTCCCTCCTTCTCCAAGCTGAGCCTTATGCCCTCATTACCACAGGAAAGATAGGGAAGAAAAAAAAAAACTGGTAACAAATGACTCACAGCTTGGGACCAGTCTGGGGCGCTGTGTTTAGAAACCACTGCTTAAGGATACTGAACATGACTAAGTTGCATCAGAGAGAAAACCTACACAGCTGAAAATAAACTGTAAGCTCTTGGGTGCTCTTGGACGCTGTGGAAATCAGTCAAAGCCTTCAACGTGTTCAGTCCTGTTTCGGAATACAGAAGAGCAAACCAATCTTGAGCAAACCAATCCTGCGTGTCCTAAACCTATCCTGCATACCGAGTATTCTAGAAATGCCTTAGAGAATCGTGTTATTGCAAAAAAAGTTTATTTTTAAATCACTCACCCACCTTATATAAGTGAGTGTGTTAAATTCTCTTTAAAAGAAAAAAAACATTGCATTGCATTGTGGTGTATTTTAGACAATCGCTGAGAGAGCGAGAGAGAGAGAGAAAAAACTGCTCATCCGATCGACTGCATTCCACAACACAAACAGACTGACGTAAAGAGTGACGCAAATCCAGCAACAGTGAAGATAGTGCACGTTTGTAAGTTAACGCAAACCCGTGTCCTAACACCGCTGTCCGCAGGTCAACGCTCACCATTGCACTAAGACCTGAAAAACAAGAGATCATTGTTCAAGAAAAACAAACATTCCTTTAGAAGACAAATGAATTGAAAAGGAGATTAATAATATCCACTTAGAAGAGTCTCTGAACAGAAGAGGATGTTTGCGACATCTCCAGAGCGTCAGGCTCGTGACGACACATGCGTGACTCACGCGCAGGCCCTTTCAACGTCAAGGAATTTTAACTCCATTCACAAGAAATAACACTCTAACCCGTCTATTCATTTATTCCTGGAGCTCGAGTCAGTTATTAAGACGCCTCGGGTGCCAATCGACAAACGAACCGCTATCTAGCCAGAGCTGTCGCTCGTTGTGTCAGATTAAGAAAAAAGAAAAAAAAAAAGCTTCTAAGCTGTTGGTCTGAATAGAAGGTCTGAGACGAGAACAAGGTTACTTTGCTTTGGGGTGGGCAATATAGACAAAGAATTATATCTCTGTATTTTCAGGTGATGTTTTGTGAGTCTTTCGGCTGCTCCCGTTGAGGGGTCGCCACAGTGGATGCAACCCTTCCATTTTATCCGGGTTTGGGACCGGCGCTGCATCCAGTGACTGGGGTTTTGGACATTAGCTCGGAATCAAACTCGGGTCCTTCCCATGGTAGATGAGAACCCTGCCACTAAGCCATCAAAGCCCATACATACTGTATATTTAATCGCAGTATGGGTTAAGTGTCAGAGCCACGTGTGAGAGGTCATAAGCACTTTTATTGTCAGACTGTGATTGTCTAGTAACGTGCTAATGAAAATACATGTAAAAATACTAATCACAATGATAATAAGCCTACGTTAAATAAAAATGACGATGTTCTTTCAGTTGTCCTCAACAACAATAACAGACTAATTAAAATATAATTAAATATAACAATAAAAATGTGAACATAACAACAATAATAACATTGACTTGTCTTGAGCGTCATGGAGAAAAAATAAATCCACCTGATGAGGTCAGATTTAGCCTGTTCCAGAGTGATGGGCGCATCAGGGTAACAAGATAGGCGGATGAAGCGATGCACCCATCATGCCTAGGTAGTGGCTACCGTACAAGCCTGTGGAGGCAGTGTTATGATCTGGGGTTGGGGTTTTTGATATGTGCCCCTAAAAATGAGGTCAGCTGACTACCTGAATATACTGAATGACCAGGTTGTTCAGTTTAGGGATGCAGCATAAGGTCAACCCCTGCAGGTCAAGGCATTGTTATTAGGCAGAGCACCTTAACATGGACATTAAGGAGATCTCTGCATCAGAGGTGAGAGAGGAGAGAGGCAGACAGTGACACGGGAAGAAACAGGTCATGCAGCGCAACATAAAACTCTACTGATATAAATGGTTTACACGTGAAACCTCTTTTAGCATAGCTTGTTGGGTTCCAGTGGTTACACCAGGTCACGCCAGCACGATAAAGCGCAAAGTTCCTACGAACGTGGTGAATGTAGGAACTGCAGGTGTGGTCTGTAAAAATAAAAGGACCACACAATTGTTATGTAGACCCTAGAAAACACACAAAAGACATAGAATGCAGCAGAATGTGTACTTTTATTTTCCCTTCATGTTTGTTTGTTTGATTCCCACGCCATCCTGTTTTATCCCTTATTTAATTGTGATTTTGTGTTTTATAAATTTTAAATGATTATAACATTCTTGTCCATCCAGGCAGTGACCATCACAGCCATTTAGCTAGTTACAAACTGCTGTTTGTCTCAGAACTGGGTTTATGAAACTGACATAACCAGATAAATGGGATCTGGACATGTAATGATGAAAGAAGTGTAGTTCTGTACTAAAGCTCTTTGTGATTTGATATATGGGGAGGATATCAGTGACGTGACAGCTGAACCCCATGGCTGTAGTGTGTAGTGAAGTATATGGTGTATGTGAGTAGAGATGGCAGCAGTCCAAGCTCCACTGTCAGTAACAGGTTGTCTCGTCTGAAAATGCTGGATCGGATACCGGAGCGGAGACAAAAAAAACAAATAATAATATATTTGCTTGTAATGATCTGCTTCCCATCAACTTTCGCGGAGTACCATTTACTATTTTTAAACATACCTAAAAAATTAATAATTAAATAATATTACTGAAGTATATTTACACGCCTGTAAAGAAAGCAACGTATTATGTGACAGTTTTCAAATGGAAACCCCTTCCTAAAATTAAGCTCCTTGGTTTTACTTGAAAGTAGAAAGGAGCAAGTGTGGCAAAGTTAACAGAAGAACTTTCCAGCATATTTATAGTTTTAAGAGTTTTCACACCAAACAATTGACCGTTTATTTTTATTCTCTTTTACTGCCCTTCATAGAGGTTTATTTTATGTAGAAATGTTTTCAAGTGCATCTTTGCTTATGGCATTTTTGTATGTTCCCAAGACGTTTGCTCTGAGCTGTTAGGTTTTACTGAGTGTGCTGGAGAATACGAGTTCTTCTGGTAGTTCTGTCCCACTTTACCCACATTAGGTTTTTTGTTTCTATCTGAAAACTGGGATGTCATGTGATATGTTCCATTCTTTAAAGGCATGAACTTTGTCACACTTGCTCCTTTCTATTCTAGTCAGTTAGGTTTTAAGCCAATGAAAAAAGTGGGAGTGGAAAGCACTTTAGATTTTTTTGCTTGCCTCATAAGCTATATTGTTTAATTATTTATGAACTTATCATTGTTTACCGTTGCATCTGAAAATGAAATGTTCTTTAAACAGTTAGTGGCTGTGTATGTTAAAGAGGGCATATTATGCAAAGTTAGATTTTTTTTTTTTTTTTTAGTCGGTTTTAGACATTCAGGTGGATCTGAGAGTGAAATAAGTGTATAATAAAATAAAATGCATTATTGCATGAGGGGTTTTTCAGCTGCAGCATTAACACACACTTTGGTGGAGCTCTGAGACCTTTAAAATATGGGACATTTTAAGTGAAGAGTTTTAGTACCTTTGTGTACTTTTGTGCGTAAATAAAGTAAATTAGCGCCATGCATGTTTTTTTTTCTCTCTCCTTAAATAGAGATTTTGGGCATTCACATCAGATAAACACTTACCAATTGTGTCTCTCTCACATTTATATGAAGGAAAAGACAAATTTCTTGAATCTTTTTTGTGTGATGGTTCAGTACACCTGGGACAGTAGATCTACTTGTAACACGAGCACTTTTTTCACAATTTAAATGCACTCATTTTGTTATGTTACTGTTTCTATAGTAACATAGATAATTTAGTGTAATTACAGTTTCCCTTTGGGATAAATGAATTACTGTCTATCTATCTGTCTATCTATTGGTAAATATTGGCAAATCGCTACACTTTAGTATAAGCAGAGTAGCAGATTCCAGACCATCCATCCGTCTGGCCTTGTCAATATCTCAGATATTCCAGGAACAAGTTGAATGTCGGGAGGATTTATATAGAATGATCACTGTAGCCAGCAGACGAACTGATTAGATCTTGGAATCGATCCAAACCTGTTCAAGGTCATACATTTGAACATAAATGTCTCCCAAAGCTTCTTTCCTGCTTGCCATAGAGAGGAGGACTTACAAGCTCATGCTCAGCGACTTTAGGCTCATTTTCTGACTATCTTAAGATTTGTCCAACGGTTTATCTGTGTGTCCGGATATCCTTCCTTTCATTCCATGTGTCTATCTGAGACGATTTGAACGTCTTAGTATTTATATGTAATTATTGTTGTAACCAGCAGATAAATAGGACTTTGGAATTGATCCAAACAGAGTAAGTCAGTGTCACCATGAATAAGCCCTCACAAACCGCACACACACAAAAAACTCCATGAGCTGACGCGCACATTTGGAACAAGATATCTTTTTGTTGGTTGCATCCCTATTTCAGTCACCACCATTCGACTCGATCTTAATGTTGATTGAACATTTCATCCCACGTCTTTTTCTGTGTGGCCCTAGGAAGAATATAAATATATTAAAAATATATAAGAATAAGTAGAAATAGTTAAACGGTTAAAGCTAAAAAATAAACTGATCAGCATCTGGCACATAACTGCTCATAACATCCCTACTACTTAACATTTTGAATTAATTTAAGGGGAAGGTTCAGTTTTCGTAGTGTACGTACCATTTGTTTTGGAGTAAGCAATGCTGTGTCAAGCTCTTGTTTCTTTTTGGTGAGGAATTTGTGCAGTTTGTAGGAGCATTGCCATCAGTTCAGTGTTTTCCGCATACCTTGTCTCTACACGGTAAACTATTACGTCGATTGGCACTGTTGAGTGACATGTATTGCCATGCCCATCTTGAAGGAAAAGCACTGTTTTCATCCAAAAAAGCGCTAAACTTCCCTTCACCTGTACATTCATAAATCACTTTAAAGCAAAGTTTCATAAAATTCCGTCCAGACTTTTTTATTTTCGTGATGCTTTGACAAACTCATGGATGGACAGACATACAGATATACAGATGCATAGACAGAAATTCTTCAGAGACCGGTTTTGGGTACTCCGATGTATGAAACGTAAAAAGATATCATTGAAAGAGCGAGTTTTTGACAATGTAAAGACAAAACCTTTAGTGAATATGGTTCAGAGTATCTTGAAATGTTGTGATCCACGTCTGCATTTACAAACTACAAAAATTCCAGCTCTTAATGACGCATTATACTGTATAAGTCATAATATTGTGAAGCCCCGATGATGTGTGTCGGCATTTGTTTTGTGTGTGCGTGTGACTAATGTGGCTGATTTACACAGAGAGTGTGAAGGACACACTGTGATTTACATGCTTCCCTTTCTTTGTTACTGTATTGCATAACAACGAGGACAACATGAAACATTAACTGTTCTCGATGGATACTAAATGAGGAAGTGCAAGGCCGTTTCGCTCACTCAGCTTTTTCGAAGCTGTGCATACAGTATGTGAGTGGAGGAGTGTGTGTGTGTGAGGGAGAGGGAGAGAGAGAGAGTTTGCTGATGTATGTGTATTAGTTGACTTCTCTTCAGGTTGC
>JAOTRS010000044.1:28075771-28087910 GCA_028565755.1 Dinotopterus cunningtoni
GTGTGTGTGTGTGAGGGAGAGGGAGAGAGAGAGAGTTTGCTGATGTATGTGTATTAGTTGACTTCTCTTCAGGTTGCTCTTTGCCCTGCCTCGAGGAGAACACAGAACAATGTTCTATGCCCGAACATAAACTTGTAAGCGGAAGTTTGAAAATGTCACTCTTTGATGTGGGATAGGTAGACAGCAACACAGTGAACCACAGCAACACTTTCTAACATTAGTATGCTTTCATTCAGCCACAAGAAGAAAAAAGAAAACTGTTAACTGGCATACTTTAGGAATTTTAAACACCAACTCAGGCAGGTCTCTTATAGCTAATACCATCTGCTAAATACTCCTGTGTTGTGTACTGGCAGTATTACAGTAGGACAGCCATAAACCACAAACACATAGAGCTCTGAGTCATGTAGACTGCCGATTTAATTTGGTTCTATAGCACTAAAGTTTATTGTCTGATTTGTCTCAAGCAAATATATTTCGTACAGATGTTAACTTATTATGACCTTATAAAGTGTCTAATATGCAGTGAAATGGTAGCGTTATTGCACCAACTGCCCATAAACTCCAAAGCAGAAAAAGCCATACTCTTGTAAGGATTTTTAAGGAATTCATCATTCTTAGGGAATTTAACATTTGAAAGTTTACCTAAATAGTTCCATAAGTATAAATCAATACTGAATTAATAAAAAGATTGATTATACTCAACATTTTCGCCTTCACCACGAACTGCTGTGGATATGTTCTCGTTGCTTCTTTAATTAGCGCCATGGTTTAGGAACATATGAAACAAGCCGGTTTTAAACTTCCTGCAGGAATAATAAACATACAATGATCTGTCCATACATCTTTGAAGATCAAATTTTTTAAAAGGTACACTCTTTTTTTTTTTTTTTTTTTTTTTTTTTTGTTCTTCTTTGGACTAAGCCATGCTGTCTCGCATGTTTATGTTTCATTAGGATTTGGGTGCTTTGTTGGGGCATTACTGTTGTTTCCGTGCATCATGACTGCTCATGACATCCGTTTTATTCAACATTTTGATATAATTTATAGCGCAGATTTAACTTAAAATACTGAAGGCATTCACGCCAGTTTTGAGTGTAAAAAAATAAAATCAGACAGACAGGTTTCAGGGCCTTCAATGTATGAAACATAAATATATCATTGAAAATGCAAGTTCTGACCAACATAAACACAAAACCTCTCTTTTATTTATAGATTTACTTTCAAAGTTAGCAAATAATTTGCTCTTACCACACGGCATGCTAGGATATGTGAATAGTGGCAATGTATAAATTGCCACACAAAAGACTTTAAATAAGTAACTAAATACATTTTTCCCCCAATCTCTAATTCATATTAGAATTTTGAATTAAATCATCTAGTTCTGCTGGAAACTCAGCTTTATTAACCAGATAATTACCACCCACAGGCTGTTCTACTCCCAAGCCATTATAATCATCTGACAGACGAAGTAGGAGACCGGACGCCCACGTGTTCGTGTTGTTTACAATGCGCTCGGATGAGTGATATTAATTTTTTTTCCTGGACAGCTAGCGTTATTGTCTGTGTTTTATGTTTAACAAATGTACATGTACATGTTGAATGATCTGAAGCTAAGACATGTGTATACAGTACAACTTGTTTAACTTTAATTCTGATTGGAGGAGAATAGACTTTTCAGTTGTTGTGGCGTTTCATTTCACAAAACACACCCTGTTTACTCTGTCGAAAAAGATTGGTTTCTCGAGTTGTGCTAAAATAGTAACTGTGCCATTTATATCAAATAGTGCAAATAATATTATCAGTTTCAGTTTATCATTTACAAACTGATAGTTATAAGTTATACATACTGTATCTCCTCACATTTTTAAAAAATTATTGCCACAATTCTTTTTATTCTGTAAACCTGCTTTGCGGCAATGGCCATTGTTAAAATGTCCATATAAACAAAATAGAATTGAATTGAAATAATATTTAGAAAATATTTGTAAGAGACATTTTTACTTATTTAAAAGAACCATAATTTGCGCTATTTGCTGTTTATAGTATGTTACAGTTCTAAAGCAACTGAATTCACCTACATGTTTGTGTTCTTTAAGAAAGAAAGGCATACGCCTTTAGGTGCATTCTTTGTGTTCAGGAAATTATGGCCAGTTTACCAGTGTTTACAAGTTTGTACAAATTATTAGTAAAATATTTTTACAAGTTAACTTCAAAGTAAAAGAAATTAAATTTCCTGTCTTTATATTTTTCACTTCACTGTACAGAAAATGTACCAAATTGTGACTTTCAGTCAGTCAAGGTCAGTAACCCCTGGTGGATAAATATCTATGATCAGTAGAGATGGGGGAAAATCGATTGAGTTACGCATCACAATTCTTTTTTTCTTAAAAATTTTTTTTTCATTATCCCGTGTGGTAGGAGCAAATTATTTGTCAGGTATGTTTAGGATTATAAACAAAAATTTGAAAAATAGAAATAAATATTGAATTGGGATATTCATAAAGTCGTGCTACAGGTAGTCCCCGACATATGAATGAGTTCCGTTCCGGGAGCACGTACATAAGTCAGATTTGTTCTTAAGTCCGACGAAGTGAGTCTTGTACACCTTTGACACAATTATACAATGTAAAGCATACCAGTCCACTTGATTAAGTCTGTCCCCATTCCCTAAACTGCCATCATGTGGCCAAAATCCATAATCACGTCTAAGGAAATTAATCTCACACTCTTAAATCACAAGGGGTATCCCGGATGCCAGTTGATTTCAGCTGTTTTCCAATGTTTCTGACTGTGAACTCTGTTTTGTTGAGGACTTTTTCGAAATTAGCATTATGCATCATCAGGACAACATCAGGACATTTTTCCATTTTTTATCATCCCGGACTGATTCATTGAACCCGAGAATGATGCGGCTGAGTCATTTTTCCTGCATCCCCACACACACACACATACAACATACCGAACATTAGACATTTTTCACTTACACACTGAAAATATTGTATATAACTGAAAATTTTGGTGTCTGGTGCACTGCAGTGTCTATTTTTACATGTGAGCTACTTCCGTGATTGAATCAGAACTAGAACGGCGGTCCATCCGTATCTGCGGAAATTCGTAACTCAAATGTTCGTAAGTTGGGGAATACTGTACCTGTACTTACAAAATTGCAATACAAATCAAATCGGCACCTAGGTATTCTTATAATATTGTATCAGGTGCTCCCTGACCGTATTTCCATCCCTGATGATAAGTATATCACATCTTAGTTAACATAAACCTTGAATATTGAAAATAAAATCATCTTCCTAAAGGGTGAGCAGTCAATAGTTAATCAATTAGTCAGGCAGAGGGTGTGGCTAATGCAGTGCTTTCAACCAGGAGAGCAGCTCTACACTATGATGTCAGAATTTAGAGATAGAAATGATGCAGCGCATCCCTGAAGTATGCCTGTTTTTAACAATGCACTAAAAGTGAGAAAGTCTCTAGACAGTGTGTTTGATGATGTTTGTTGTTATCCCCTACCCCAATCCATTCACACAACTCTTAATGAGTTACTCCAGACAGAGCAGTTGGTAGAATTATTAGTCCGTTTTAATTCTGAGATCTAACACTTTAGCCATAAACTTACACCTTTCTTCCTCTATATCTATGCGTCTCTCTTTTCTATTTGTAGGAATGGTGTGAACGTGGAAGGAGCCACACACAAACAAGTTGTGGATCTGATCCGAGCTGGAGAAAGGGAACTCGTCCTCGCCGTCCTTTCAGTCCCCCAACCAGAGACGGACAGCCTGGACCCAGGAGATGACGGCTCGTCCCAGTCTTGCTATGACTACAGCGACAAGCAGGCCGTGCCCATCTCTGTGCCCACTTATAAACACGTGGAGCAGAATGGCGAGAAGTTTGTGGTGAGTTTCTAGGCGTCTAAATTATTGGCAAGGTTTGCTTAAATCCCATTATTAAGTGCAGCTTTTTCTTATTTGTGGGTGCTTTAGGTGTATAATGTGTATATGGCCGGCAGACAGCTCTGCTCTAAACGCTACAGGGAGTTTGCTATCCTGCATCAAAACCTTAAGAGGGAGTTTGCTACCTTCACGTTCCCTAAACTGCCTGGGAAATGGCCCTTCTCTTTGTCCGAGCAGCAGCTGGACGCCCGAAGGAGGGGACTTGAGGAATACCTTGAAAGAGGTGAGACATGCAGAGAGAATGTGGCGTTAAATAAATTAAATTTTTTTAATCTTTCAAGTATCTTTGCTTGTTGTTGGCCTTAACAAAGTTGTCTGTAACAAAACGTTTAATTTGAAAACTGCAAAATGACCTCCTGTTAGAAGCTGTCAGATTTTCATGCAAAAGCTGGCACATCACGACACATCCGCGTCTTTCTGTCACATGGAGCAAAGTTGCTTTCTGTGCAACACAGAGGCTGCTATGAGTGGTTTAAACGTGTTCAAAATGTTTTGGGGAAAATGCTATAGCCAAGAAAAAGAGGTTTGCACTTTTTCTCTGAATTTTTCACACAAAATTCACAAACTACTTCTTCGTCTTTCGACTGTTCTCTTTCAGGGGTCGCCACGGCGAATCATTAGCCTCCCTCTCACCATGTCCTCTGTATCCTCTTCTCTCATGCTAACTTAACTTCATGTCCACTCTCACTGCATCCATAAATTTCTATAGTTTTTCTCTAGACCTCCTGCAATCTTCAGCATCCTTCTACCAATATATTCACAATCTCTCCTTTAAACATGTTCAAATCACCTCAATCTGGCCTCTCTGACTTTATCTCCAGAACATGTTTTGTCCCTTTGATGGACTCATTTTTGATCCTATCCATCCTTGTCACTCCCAAAGAGAACCTCAACATCTTCATCTCTGCTACCTCCAGCTCTGCCTCCTGTCTTTTCTTCAGTGCCACTGTCTCTAATCCGTAGAGCATCGCTGGTCTCACCTCTGTCCTGAACACCTTTGCTTTCATTCTCGCTGATTGTCTTTTATCACACAACACACCTGACACTTTTCTCCACCCGAAATAAATGGTCATCTCCTTTTGCAGTCAAACTGTTCATATTACCTTTAGTGCAAACTGTACAATGAGTGTTTTAGATTTACTGACGTGTGTTGATTTATCTAAAGCTAATACTTTTATATGCAGTATGACTAACTTAAAACTACTTTTTTCAATAGTTTAATTCTGATGCAGTGCACTTGCCATGGTGATTTGACTTGCTCCGAAAACTTGGGAAAGTTATATGCACACATTATATGCAAAAATAACAGCAGTGCCATCTACTAGTAATACTGCAAATGATGTTTTTTCTTATTATTCTTTAAATATTTACTATTTACAAGACAAACCTTTTTTTTTGCGCTGTTGTTTGTAAAGTATAGAAAAAGATTTTTCATACTAGAGTCATGTATGGATTAACCTTAGAGGTTAACCTGATTCAGTCTGCAGGAGACTTCAGACTAGAGGGAGTGTTTGTATGTAATTTTCTCAAGAAAACCGTAACATGTTGTGTTGCCAGCTTGGTCAAAGAAGCATTTTCACAGGAAGAATAAATGTGTCCTGTAGGGTATACGGTGTCCCCGTTTCTGTTCATGGTGCGGGTGAAATTGCCAGTTTCACAGCAAATGCGAAAGCTGAAACATTTCAAATATACCAGTACAGTACAGATTTCATTAGTGAATGTTTTAAACATGTTATTGCAGTTTACAGATGAAATACAGAGTAAGGTTTCAGTATGACCGATGAGGCCAATGCGCAAAGGGACAAAAGCAGAGGCTTATTTTAAAAGATGAGAGCTTTTTATTCCACACTCATGTTTTCCATTTTGCTTTCTTCTGTTCTTTCTCTTTTCACAGTGTGTTCTGTGCGAGTCATTGGTGAGAGCGATATAATGCAGGAATTCTTGTCTGAATCAGATGAGGTAAGTCAAATAAAACAAAATACACAATATTTTCGATGTTAGTAATCTGGTTAGTGCACAGACAGGCCCTTTTTAAATAGTCATTGGTTTTCTCCAAAGAATACCCAAATGTTCTTTATATCGCTAGTCTTAAAAACAATCGAATAATTTTTCGTAATAAACCACAGTTCACGTCTACGTTAAATACACTATTTTACCAAAAGTATTCGCTCACCTGCCTTCACATGCATATGAACTTGAGTAACATGGCTTAATCCATAGGGTTTAATATGATGTTGGCCCCACCCCCTTTACAGCTATCACAGCTTTAACTCTTCTGGGAAGGCTTTCCACAAGGTTTAGGAGTGTGTTTATGGGCTTTTTTTTTTCACCGTTCTGTCAAAAGCGCATTTGTGTGGTCAGACACTGATGTTGGAGATGCACTCCAGGGCCATCCCCAGACTATTCCCACAAAGTTGGGAGCATGAAATTGTCCAAAATGTTTTACTATGCTGAAGCATCCTTTTACTGGAAGTAAGGGCCTGAGCTCAATAAATTAGAAACAACCCTATGAAAAACAACCTCATAGTAAACCCTATGGATTAAGAATTGAATGTTACTCAAGTTCATATGCATGTAAAAGCCGGTGAGCGAATACTTTTGGCAGTATAGTGTACATCAGGTGTTGTGCACAACTTAGAGCTTGAATAGACTTTTCAAAATATGGCTGTTGCAGCACTGCGAAGCATACTGTAACTCTGAAAGAGCTGAAAAAGTCCTCCGATGGGAAAAGCTTTTCATATCATAGGCTAGATAATCCCTGAACCAAGAACAAATCCATTATTAAAAAAAATTATACATGAAATCCCATTTGGAGTTGACCAAAGGCAATACGTAGAGACTCGGCTAATGTGGAAAAAGATTTGTTTGTCTCATGAGACCAAAGCTGAAAATAGGAAGTCTTTTCTTGTCTTTTGGGATGGTGCCATCATTTGTACCATTTGATATGTATCATT
Organism: Dinotopterus cunningtoni; assembly: GCA_028565755.1. Classification (NCBI taxonomy): domain Eukaryota; kingdom Metazoa; phylum Chordata; class Actinopteri; order Siluriformes; family Clariidae; genus Dinotopterus; species Dinotopterus cunningtoni. The sequence continues at coordinate 28,082,691 of JAOTRS010000044.1, forward strand.
TAACTAGAAAAAAGCCTTTATCCACGTTTCCATTTAAAATATACCTATTAAAGGTGCCCAAGTTTTGGGACGAGGACAGACACAGCTTAGTGCTAATGTTTCTGAGAGTGAGAACACCATACCTGCAGTGACGCATGCTGCTGCTGGTCTCTTGTTGTGCCAGTGTTTTTCATTAGCTGGGAGTGAGAAACTGGTCAGGGATAAGAGCAAGATGAATGGAGACATAAGTGTGTGTGTATTCTTCAGATCAGTCCTAGAAGAAAACCTGATTAAGTCTGTATGAGACTTCATACTGGGACGAGTGTTTGTCTCTTCCAGAGACAACAAATCTAAGCAACTAAGTGCATAAGACGTAAATACGAGAAGGTTCATCCGGTAGGGAATAATATGGGTAATGTTCTAGGTGGCCAGTGAATGGGGCATGGGAAGTGGGGAGCTTGCGTACCAAGGCACGGCACAAAGCAGTCCTGAACTTAAATCCATTTTCCACCTATTTTCTTAATCTATTGTCATTACCGCTCTCTCTCTCTCTCTCTCTCTCTCTCTCTCTCAGAACTATAACGGTATCTCTGATGTGGAGTTGAGGATAGCCATGCCTGATAAAACCACAGTAACCATCCGAGTTCGGAAGAACTGCACTACAGACCAGGTGTACCAGGTACTACATACAGCACCACTACACTGCCCTGTAGTCCAAACATGAATTCATTCAGCTATAAATATATTTTTTCTACACTGTGATAACTAAAACATAAGCAAAAGATTGTTAGGGAGTGTACTCACTCTGCTGGTGTCACCAATTGGTACTGCAGTCAATAGTTTCAGAGTGTTAAACCTGTTGTAGTATACCGTGTTTGATAAATTACCAACAGCCCCATTCACACCAATATTCTGTCACCCAATCATATCGCTGTAAATGTGTATAGTTAAAAATTAGACGCCAGATTGAGTTGACGAATTCTCAAATTCAAGCAATGTTAAATATAAATAAATTATACAGCTCTAGTAAGGTGGAAAATTTAATTTAGGGCTTTAAATAGTACTACCGCTAAACGTTATTAAATCAGTCTTGTCTGTCGAGCAGAAATGCACACCTCTTGCCTACGAAAATCTCTGACTCTACTATTTACATAAACAAAAATTATGTATTTTAGTATTACTAGTGCTCCTTACAGAAGGTCTGCTTTATAGTGAGACTGTAATAAAAGCAAACCCTGTATATTACATTTTCTTAAGCCAACCAAAACATTCATATACTGTACTGTGTTGATATTAATTATTGTAAGGACTGGGTGATCCTGATGAACGACCAGACAATCCCTGTTCTATATTTAACCTCATAATGTCTTTGTCTGTCTGTCTGTCTGTCTATTTATCCCTCTGTGTCTCAGGCTGTGGTGATGAAGGTTGGGATGGACAGTATTACCGCCAGTTATTTTGCTCTCTTCGAAGTTATTAATCATTCATTTGGTAAGTGTGGCTTCTTCAGACTTTTCTGTTTTAGAGCAACACTTTGAGACGGGATGCTGCGCTTGACATGACTTTTATTATCTATATAAAAAAAAAAGAAACGTTTTGTCTGTACATTGGTTAGACTTCACGCTTTCAATAATATGTTTCTTTATATTTCATACATTGGAGTCAGAAAATTTTCTGTCTGTATGTCTGTCCAGCCAGTTTTGCGTGATGCTGTGACCAAATCTAGATGGACAGACATACAGACAGGAAATTTTCTGAGCAATGTACTGACAAAACCTTTCTTTTATTTATATGTAGATAATCATCTGACCAAAGTCACGTCAAGCGCAGCATCCCGTCTTAAAGTGTCTCAGAATTTTATGAAACTTTGGCAGTACTTAGGTAATTGCCTGAAGTTAAACCTGTGCACAAATAAAATAAAAAATGTAAGTTGAGGTGAAGTTATGAGCAGGGATGTGCCAGATTAGAAACCGCAAGTTTTGACAGCGTATTGCGCAGGCTCCAAACTGTGGGCGCATCTTAAATCGACCGCTAGATATCTGCCGGAAGTTTAACCTGCACCATAAGTGAAATCAAAATGTTGAATAAAAGCACCGTTATTTATAGTTGCGTGCAGGATCTAATAATCTACTTTAAAATGAATTACTAATGGGCTACTTGCACAATGTAAACAAACAGCTGTACCAATAGATATTGATTAGAAAAGTTAAATATTTTTACTGGAAAGACAAAACGTAATCTTTATCCGACCTACTTTTTCTATTTTCTCATCTGTGTTTTACCCTACGATTACGAAACAGGGAATGTATTTGGCTGACGACAAAAAAAGGTCTATTTAGCTCGAACAAGGCGTAAGATACTCAACCTTGCAAAATTTTATTTCCCTGTATTAATAAGTTAGGCAGAGAGCTCTGCTGTAGAGAAAGACAAGCAGACATACGTGGGCTTTATTATTTTTAGCTGTAACCCTTTAACTATTTCTAAAAACTCTTTTCTAGTCAACAGTGGGTACTTTGGGAACTAGTTTCTAACGTTTCAGCTGACGTTTTAGACACATTCCTAATAATTGAGCAAAGGTGTCCAGACAACACCCAGAATACCTCTGTTCATGCCACAGTAATAGTTCTGCACACTTTTTTTTTTTTTTTGTATTATATGCTGTAATCCAGAACAGTTTTCTGTGTAACAAGTGTTTTTGTTTTTTTTCTTCCTTATTAAGTAAAAAAAAAAAAAAACCACTTTGCTAGTTGTGATCTGTTTACACACCAGCAGCTCCATCTGTAACTAAACTCGTATGGTGTTTCACTACTATTTAGCACTAGAGGCTAGGCTTTCAACTCAAACAATGAGAGACAACAAGGTCACAGACAGTTCATTGACTAAAAAAAAAAAAAAAAAACATAGCAAGGAACTGTGGGTAGTAGTTTGAGGACAGGGGTTTGTGGCTGAGGCTGGTTTTTAAATTTCCTTCTGAATGTCACAGCACTGGTTCCTGCTTAACTACAAACAAGTATGTTTATACATTTTATATACAGTGTGTGTGTATATATATAAGAAAAAAAAGAGAACTATTTTGTAATTTATTATTTATTTTTTATATATATATATATATATATATTGAACTGGACAGGAGGTCACAGTGCTGAAGAATCATCAATCATTTTTGACGCAGCTTGAGAATGTACAGTACATGACACTGATTAGATCAGCCCTCGTGATGGTGACAGTCCCTTGGCTTGCAGAATAATTACGCGGTGTAAGCGGAGTAGCAGGCTGGACAAGCAGACGGTTTAGTTTTCACAGTTTCAGTGTTGAAATCTCCTCATTGGTTCTGATTTAGTTTGTAAATAAACCTCATATGAGTAAAGAGATGCTTTGCAGCTTATCCGTTTTTGATGTAATGTCAAAATAATACATATATATGTAAAATTGATGTGACATAATGTACTTAAAGATAACTAAATAAATTACGCTATTGGTCCAGGAATGTCTGTACCACTTTACTTTCTTTACTCATGAAACACCCTCATTGTCTTCTTCTGTATTTACCAGCTACACTGATCGCAACCCGCTAGATTGCCTTTGTCATTGCCTTTGTTATTTATTTATTTATTTACTTATTTACTTTTTGAGTCCTTTTTTTGCAAAACAAACAACTGGCACACATTTGGGTGTCAGTACGAGTTCATATACAAATGTTATGTGGCCTGGTTTTTATTTGACTGGGAAGATTTCAGGTAAGAGAAAGTGTTTAATGAGGTGAAAATACAATTTATTACTGCGCTCGAAAGAGACTTTGAGTGAGTGAAAATTTTTTGTGAGCACGTGCAACTTTTCACTAAGTAATGGGTCCAAATATAACGCCATACAGCAGCAGTACCATTTAATTTCACACTACGATGGCTGAACCTTGCAACGAACCCATGGTACGAACCCGATTCCGATTTGTTACACCGCTGGAAAGTACTCATGAATATTATTCTATCGGAACATGCAGTCACCTTGCAAATAAAACATACAGTGTTTCAGATGATAATGTGATTACCTCCTGTGCTCTTCATGTCAGTGCGGAAGTTGGCGCCGAACGAGTTTCCTCATAAGCTCTACGTGCAGAATTACACGTCGGCCGTTCCCGGGACCTGCCTCACCCTGCGCAAGTGGCTCTTCACCACCGAGGAGGAGATCCTCCTAAACGACAATGAGCTCGCCATCAACTACTGCTTTCACCAGGTATGTGTTGTGTTCGAGTGTTTGAGTGTCTGTATGTGACTTTCTGTTGTATTGTGTCTGTCTAAGACTTCTCTCTCTCTCTCTCTCTCTCTCTCTCTCTCTCTCTCTCTCTCTCTCTCTCTCTTTCTCTCTTTCAGGCCCTGGATGATGTGAAGAGGGGGTTTATTAAAGCAGAGGAGAAATCATACCAGCTCCAGAAACTGGCTGAACAGAGGAAGGTTTCCATGGTGAGTCTCATGGAGTGTGTGTTTGTGTGTGTTGGGGAGAATTATTACACAATCCTACTTCCCAGTGCTTCTGTGAATGTGATGCAAGACAGGAGAATTGTAGACAGACTGATGCACTAATATAAATTATTATAATAATAAATAGCAGCTCTTTACAGTAAGGCTATGTTTCTTTACATTATTTCAATCACAGTTGACATGCTTTCTTCGTTTTTTTTTTTGTAAAAGCGCCATTCAAATTCATCATGTTAACCATGAAACGTTGGCTAAGGGATGACCTTGTACATTATGCTCATTGCGAAGAGCCATTACATCCATAAAAAATTATTTTTCTTAACCTAATGCTTATTGATCATAGGAGAAAATCAATTCAGTTACATATCACGATTTGTTTGTGTGCCAGAAAAAATCCATGTTTTAAAATTTTTTTTTTATAATTTTAAAAAAGTCATTTTTATAGGTTTGCATTTGAGATTGTAAAATGTTGCAGTTCCACAATAACCCTGCAGATGGTAGATATAAACTAATTACTAATTGGTAGACAGCACAACGATCTGTATGGTAGGAGCAAATTACAGTATTGGCTTTAGGTTTGTTTATAATTGTAACAAAATCTGAAAAACATACGGTGGTACCTCGGGATACGAATACTACGCCACACAAATTTTCGCCTTAAGAACTGAAATTTTGCAAGAAATTTGCCTTTCGGCGAACACCCGGGTGCCGCTTACAGCTTGTTTTTGTCAGTGGAAAGCCAAGCGAAGCGAGTTTACTTTTAGTTTTG
>JAOTRS010000044.1:28124370-28135457 GCA_028565755.1 Dinotopterus cunningtoni
CCCACAAATTTCCATCAACTGCAAGATGCTATCCTATCAATATGGGCCAACATTTCTAAAGAATGCTTTCAGCACCTAGAATTAAGGCAGTTCTGAAGGCGAAAGGGGGTCAAACACCGTATTACTATGGTGTTCCTAATAATCCTTTAGGTGAGTGTATGTGCTAGTTTGGGGGATTCTAGGAAAGTGAAAGTAATACATTAAGGCTGAAACATTAAATATATTTATCATTACTACTAGCAAAATTTTTTTTAAAAAAATCATCACTCAGGAAAAAAATATCCAGCTTTTTAAATGTGTATAAACGAGTTAAAACAAAATTATAACCACCATTTTCCTAATTGTTTAATAGCAAATTCCTAACAGTTTCCTTTTCTTAACCAATAGTGGTAAAATGAGATTCTGATATTTCCTGCTTATTTGTTTTATAAGAAGCGTGTTCAAATCACCCCGGGACTTTTGATTGCACAGAATAATAATGCTTGGATACCATCAAGGTTTCAAGTTTTGTCAGTACACCAGACCCATGTTCACATCTTGTGATTCAAGTTGGAAACGCTGGCCTCCCAGAAACTCCTTTAACAGCCCAAATATTCGGAAATGTCTTGGAGCGAGGTTAGGAGTGTATGAGGGATGTGGCAATAACGCTCAGACGTGATCCTGTACCGTGCAAGTTGTGTTTGTGAATGATCATGTGTACATTTCCCACAGACAGACACACCTCTTCTACAAATTGGTCGCTCGACTCGCTGAATGTGCACACAGACCCTGAGCCATCTTGGCCGTGATCCTCATTCGTGGATGTATACGAGCTTCTTTAAAACCTTTGCACCATTCGAATCTTTTACCGCGGCTAAGAGTCTCATCACTTAAAAAAAACTCAAACTAAAATAATTCTTTTGATTGTGTAAAGCTGCTTTGGGACAATGCCAATTGTTAAAAGCGCTATACAAATAAAATTGAATTGAATTGAATCACTGAACTGAGCTTGAAGTCTTCTGTAAATGTCAACTGATTTTACTCCTTCATTACATCAAGTCCCGGTTTGACCTGAATGCCCCCTTATATTTTTTCATTTTAATTATCAGCCATATTGTATTTTGTACTTACAGCCACTTCATAAATATGCCTCTACTTATTTTCCAATTCAACTGATGAAAAAGTCGAAACTGTTTAATCTAATGGTTGTACTAATTACACTTGATGAAAGACTGCTGGGCAGCACTGTGGTGCAGCCTCACAGCTTGCACAGTTTGCATGCTGTCCTCCTAAGGCTTCTTCAGGTGCTCCAGTTTCATCACACCTACCAAAACGTCAGAAGATTGGAGTGGATTGGATTTGGATCGGATTGGCTGTAAGGCAAATTACCCATAGGTGTAAAGAGTAGATGAATGTCTGTGTGTATGGTGCCAAACAATGGATTTGCATCCCATCCAAGATGCAATCACACCCAGTGTTTCTGGGATGGTCTCCTTATCCACTACAAGCCTGCCAACGCGTACTGAAGTATGAGAAACCGCTCCAGGGTACATTTTATTAAGGAATTTATTTATTTTTCTTACCATTCAGTTAATGCTTCAAGGGCAGCATGACTACTAAGCGACTACTCTTACACCTGATGGGGCATACTGTACTGTACATTCAATCAATACAGTGATGTGATCTGTCTAGTTCATGCTGCCAGAGTCAGGTTGTAAGACCCATGGCTTAAGATAGCTGCGATGAAAATGTTACTCCATTTTTGCCTCCCAAATGTTTAACTGGAGGTGCAGTAGCTAGACCCAATACTATGTACAGTAGATTCAATTCATTTGTACTGTCATTTTTTTTCCTTCCTTCCGAATATGGTGGCCACTTCCTGGAATAAAACAATAAAACACTCTCATTCACTCACCGTCTATACCGCTTTAAACTGTATACAGGGTCGCATATCTCAGGAGACTTAGGGCACGAGGCAGGGTACACCCTGAACAGGGTGCCAATCCATCGCAGTGCGCACACACACACACCATCAATCACACACTACAGATAATTAGGGAACGCCAATTAGCCTAGCCTGCATGTCTTTGGACTGTGGGAGGAAACCCACCAAGCACAGGGAGAACATGCAAACTCCATGCCCACAGACCTGGACCTGGAATCGAACCCAGACCCTGAAGGTGCGAGGCAACAGTGCTACCCACTAAGCCACATGCTGGTACAAAAAAAAAATAAATTCCAAATTAAACAATAAGGTGTTGGCAGCCTGAAGTGGATTATTTTCCTATAACAGAATTTTCCATTGTGTATTGTTCCTTACCCATTACGTCTGCTTGTGCTGACGCTGCTGCAATAGAAATCTAATCAACAACCTCTGACCAATCAGATTTCAGATTTAAGTTTCTGGCTTTTATAAGTAATACTTTTTGCAAATAAAACAAAGGGACTATTCTAATTGCAGAGATACAACCTGCTACTAAGATTCAGTCATTTAAGTTGTGGTATGCGGACGATTTCCTCTGTCCCACTTCAGTGCTCCAGCATCTGCTTTGCCACATTCGAATCCAAATAAGTATCAGTGCGGTCAAGGCAAGATATTACTTACGAGGAATTTGACTTGGCAGTTGCTGAGTGCCACATGGCATGAGCTTTGTGTACTCTTCAGAGCATGTTGAGGCACTGTGGTATGGCTGGTAGTTTGAGCAGATGGCAGGTTTCTGATATGATGGGCATTCTTGTGTGATAAAAGCACTCATGTAAGACTGAGGTTTCCCCAGAATCTCAAGTAGCATGTAGTCATTTAGATTCATCGTATTCCTTTTCCAGAGATGTTGAGAATCTGTTCATGTCCAGCATATTAATGCTACACTCTACAGCTCTGTAAGCTTTCATAATATTTCACAGAATTGCCTATAATGTGCAACAGACATGCCTGTCTCTACATGTACATATTCAGGGTTGACCCCATTCCAGAGCGATGGGTGCGCCAGGGTAAAAAGGGAAGCACATGAAGCGATCCACCCATCAGGCATAGTGGCCACAGTACAAGCCTCTGAAGGCAGTGTTATGATCTAAGTTTGCTTCATTTGATCAAGTCTAGACAGGTCTTTAACATTAACTTCAACAGTATAAGGCAATAAAATGAAGTCTGCTGATGACCTGAAGGTAGTGAATGACCAGGTTATCCCATTGATGCATTGTTTTCTTCCCACAGGCATAGGCATACTGCAGGGCAACAATTCCAATAGTCATATTGCTCAAATTGTGAATAAGTTTTCCTGTGAGCATAAGGAATCATTTTTACACAATCATTTTAAAAGTCTTTGGAATGGGCTGGCGAAGACTTTGAATAGTGGCCCGAGTTATCATTTCAAGATCTCATCCAAAAATGAATGCAACTCTGCATTGGAAATAGATGTGATGGTTTCACAGGGTTAGCTCAACAATGCCAAAGGGAATGTGCAATGCAATCAAAGGTAAAGGCGGTCCAAGAAAGTATTAGAGTGTGTGACTGGACAGACAGTGTAGTAGAGTATTGTACATCAAAACTGGAATTGGCTGGATTATTGGGCCAGTCAGGGTAAAACTAGATATGAAGAAAAAAGGAAGAAGGCAGGAGGTCGAGAGGACGATAACTTAATGAAGTCAGAAATTCCACTGGTGTGCCAAAAGTAATAAAATAATAGGTCTTGTGAGGATAGTAAATAATTTGTGGGTATAGTGTTTAGAAGGAGAAATGAAAAAAATATGGGCACTGGGAGATGAGACTCCACATAGGAAGATATATTAGAAATGGAAAGTGACTTAGACTTTTAACCCCTTAAACTCCGAGAATCTGTGGCACATTCAGACATACAGTACTATGCAGTCTTTAATCTTTAAAAAAAATAAAAAATAAAAAAAAGCATTCTCACTTACTCATCATATATCATTTATCCTGTATACAGGGTCGTGGGGGGCATGGAGCCTATCCTAGTACACTTTCCTAGGGCATGAGGAGGGGTACACCCTGGAGGGGGTGCCAATTCAGCACAGGGCACATACACACTTGATCACACACTACGGGCAATTTGGAAAATGCCAATCAGCACCTGCATGTGCTTGGATGGTTGGAGGAAACCAGAGTACCTGGAGGAAACCCACCAAGTACTGGGAGAACACGCCCACAGACCCGATGTGTACTATGGAAAATGTTGATACACCCAAAGTTATTCATCAGTCGCACACACTATGGCCAAAAGTCTTTAGACACCTGACCGTTATACAGTACATGCAGTGTTTTGCCAAACTTGTGCCGTTGGAAGCACACAATTATAAAAAGGCTTAATGTGCTATGTCATTATAATTTCCTTTAACAGGAAGTAAGGGAGCCACAACTTTTCCAGCGTGATAATGCCCCATGAACAGAACGAACTCCATGTAAACCAGTGTGCCAAGGTTGGAGTGGAAACATCAACCCTGACATCAACCCGGTAACGACATTTCAAGACGCGTCACCCAACATCACCGACTGACCTCACTAATACTTGTGTGGCTGAATGCGCAAATTCCCACAGCCATACTCCAAAATCCTTTCCAGAAGAATGAAAGTTAATATAACAGTAAAGATGAACTAAACCCTGAATACGATTTTTCAAAAAGCATCTATGGCTATAGTGGTCTCATGTTTTATAAAGCTATGTTTGTGCTACTGTATAATGTTTAACCACCTGGTGATTTTTTACTGTGAAAAGCTTGACCTAAAAGTCTAAAAGGAATAAAGATTTGGAATGCATGCTGTTTGTTTTTACTTTAGGTTTTATTGAATGTACAGATTAATTCATTATTGTTCATTTATCTAAGGTGGCACAGTGTCTTAGCAGTTAGCACTGTCACCTTGCACTTCCAGGGTCCGGGTTCGATTCTCAGCCAGGTTTGATTTCTGCCTCAGTGTGCATGGAGTTTGCATGTTCTCCCCGTGCTTGGTGGGTTTCCTCCGTGTACTCCAGTTTCCTCCCACAGCCCAAAGACATGCAGATTAAGCTAATTGGTGTTCCCAAAGTGCCTGTAGTGGGTGAATGTGTGTGTTTCCTGCAATGGATTGGCACCCTGTCCAGGGTGTACTCCACCTCCTACCTTAAGTCTCCTGGGATAGTCTCGCAACCCTGTATACAAGGTGAAGTGGTACTGACAATAAGTGAGTGTTCTATCCTCTACTGTATATTATCTATATAATAAATAAATAGAATAATTAATAGATTAATAAGGATTTTGTTTTATTGCAGCCTATTGCTCCTAAATATAGACTTTATAAAATAATTACATTTAAATTAAATATTTTGGTGTTGACACATCGTTGAGCACTGTGGCCTCGCACCTCCAGGGTCAAGCCTCGGAGTTTGCACGTTCTCCTCGTGCTTGGTGAGTTTCCTCTGGGTATTCCGGTTTCCTCCCACAGTCCAGAGACATGCAGGGTAGGCTAATTGGCAATCCCAAATTCCCTGTAGTGGGAGCATGAGTGTGTGCGTGTGTGTGTATCTGTATGTGTGTGAGAGAGTGACTATAGAACTGAGAAACCACAACACATGCAATCTGCACACAATGGCAATATTACACAAATGCAATATCAGTGTCAGAAACCAAGAAACAAATCCTTTTTTGAAAATCAGAAAAGAAAAAAAGAGAGAGAAAAAAAAAACTCTAGTCTTTCCCAACTCGAGCACTCAGCTGTCTGCTTAGTAACCAGCCATCTCAGCACACCATACCAACCCTTAATGTCTTTAATCACTAACACTTTAGTAACATAAGAGGCCAGGAAAACTGCATTTGGTCTCCTCTTAGTGCTCCAAGGCACTGGCAGGATTCACTCTCTGCTTTATTACCCTTTTATAACTCCTCTTATTATATCATTCAAAAAAATCTCCGGCATCCAGGGAACACAGTTTGGGTTACTGTGAAGCAGCATGTTTTTTTATTTATTTATTTTTATATTTCCAGAGCTGGAGCGGCTTGTGAATTTTAATGTGCTGTCAGAGCATTGTAAAGATGGGCAGGGTGGAGTGGGGTGCTGATGAAGCAGAGAAAGTGTGTGAGTGCGTGGGCAGCTGGGGAGTCCATTAGTGAATGTGAAAAGTGCAGATTGTTCTTATGGGAGAGGAAGTGAATGAGTGTTTGTGTATGTGTGTGTGTGTGTGTGTGTGTGTGTGTTATACTGTAAAGCACTGACTGTGTTTGTAGATGTGTGAATGTGGATATATTTGGGGGGGGGGGGTGTGGAGAGTTTATGTGCTTGGAGTACAGCTGTGACAGTTGCATTAGTATAGCTCATAAAATGTGTGTTTTATTAGCATCTTTTCATCAAAGGTCTCATTTGTTTGCAGGAGGGAGAGTTCGTTCCGCACGACTGCCTTTTCGGGTTTAATGGGATCTGCTGGAGACCCTTTGAGTTTAATGCCTGTCTTTCTTTCCTCCTTTTCTCTCGGCTTTTTATACAGTATAAGTAAACAAACGGATGTTTTGTATACAGTATAACTTATAGCAACTGTCTCTTACATGAGGGGGTTTGATTTTACTCCAGAACAAATAAGGCAGACGTGACTAATTCTGGGACATAAATATGCATGCACACATACACAGACAAAAATGATTTCAATTAGATTTAAACACTAAATTAATTTATATAAAGACAGCACAGTGGCTTAGTGGTTAGCAATGTCACCTTGCATCTCCAGGGTCTGGGTTCAATTCCCCGCCTCGGTGTCTGTGTGCATGGAGTTTGTACGTTCTCCCTGTGCTTGGTGGGATTTCTCCAGGTACTCTGGTTTCCTCTCACAGTCTAAAGATATACAGATTAGACTAATCGGCGTTTGCCCGTAGTGAATGTTGACCGGAGGTCCTACCACCGTTGTGAAATTTGGAATAAATACAATGGTCACTGCTGGCCTCCACGGTCCCTAGTAGGACTACAGAGGTTCCTAGATGGATGGATAGAATTTATATAAGTTTGTTGTATTACTACCCATGATTTGTCAATTTGATGACCAGATTAAATGATTGACAAACAAAAAACTCTCTTTTCTGCAACAGGAACCAAGCAAAAGAAAAAGAAATCACATGGCCACCATTTTCATCCTACTTTTGGAATCGGAAAGGAATAATATCAGTTGGCACACTTTTCCAGGTTTTTTCCAAATTTTGACCATTTTATGTCAATTTAAATAAAAGGGTGGTAGCATTTTGGTAAAAATAACATTTTAAGGGAGAAAAAAAGAACTAGGTTTAATTTGCAGGACTTTTCTTTCAAGTCTGAAGAGTTATGCCTGATATCAGGGTGTCCAGGGCAGGGCATCAATCGTCTTTAACCGGTCCATCAACTTGGGTCAGGGGTCTCATGATGCACTGTATGCACTAGAGTTAAGCAGGTAAAATGTTGCAAGAATGAATAAAAAAGAAAACCAGCTGCAATCCAGCTGTTGGATCAGTGATCTGAAAAGTCCTATTTTCCTAATCTTTATTGACACATGGAGGCCTTGACCACCATGTTGACCGAATACTTTTATCCTTTTATCCCTACAGCAGGCATCTATCACGGTGCAGAATATATTATAGGGACAGATTTGATTCATGCTGCACCCTTGGGATGTCACTTACGTGGCTTATAAAAATGTCCTCCAGAATGTATAGCTTTGTAAATCATCGCTTGATTGTCTTTAAAATATAAATCTATTGTAGGCTTTCTAATCTCGGCAGGACATAATACTACTGCTTCCCAAATAGCGGCACACATTATTTCTCTTTCTAATGGGTCTGAAGATCCGATAAAGCAAAATTAGTATTTAATGGTGCGTCCCTGTATAGCCACTAGTGGTGGTGGTGGTGGTGGCACACATTAATTAGGTGCACACGGGGGAAAAAACAACATTTAAATGCTAATTCTTGATGCTTATCGACAGAAGCATTTATTAATGTTACGTTCACAATTACAATGAAGCCTCTAGCTTTCCTGCAAGCACAGCACAAGGAGGAGATTCTCTTCATTGCTATAATTTACATTTACATAAAAGGCATGCATTTATAGGAGCTCTAAAACCTTCTGAGCTCATAGAATAACAAATACAGTCTAGGGAAGGATGATTTACACCATCAAAAGTAACGTGAACAGACAAATTAGTGGATTCTTGGAAATTGAAAACCATAAAACTATTAAAAACAATTTTAAAAAATGTGCTACAATATACAGTTCCAGGTCAAAAGTTAGGTCACCAAGAAATGTTTTGTTGATTTTTACTACAGTATTATCAAATAATTGTAAAGATATGCCGTCACACTAGTAGTACAGTATTATTTATCAGTGGTGGTTCACCTTCCACCATGTTTGTGGCAGGTTGGAGGAAACCGGAGAACCTGAATGAAACCCATACTGACACTGACAAAACATGTGACAGTAACCCGGATCACAATGAAAGCACTCACCCTGGGGCTGTGAGGCTACAACACTACTCGCCACACCACTACACATCCCACACACACTGTTAAAAACAAAAATGGTAATGTAAATTCTGAATAATAATCAGATTTGTCCACTGTTGGCATTTTTCCAGCCAGCTTCATGAGGGAGTTTCACTCAGGAGGCTTTTCTTAACATTTAATAAGTATTTGTTGGCTGCACCTATTTATTAGGAAACTAAAACTATTTTTAAAAATACATTATGATTTATAATGAAATGTACACAGGGAGGAACACATTTCAAACATAAGCCTTAAAAAAGAGTATGAAAAATATATTTGGTCCAAACATTTGGATGGTAATAGAATTTTCTTTTCTAGATTTTAAATTCCCTAATATGTATACGATGAGCTCATACCTAGATTATTTGGCCATAATTAACCCTTAGAGGGGAAATGTGAACATTCTGTCATTGCTCGATGTATTATGAAAAATAATGAAACATCCAGTCTTATTTACATTTATGGCATTTGCTAGACACCCTTATCCAGAGGAAATGACATTTTACCTCATTACACACCTGAGCAATTGAGGGATAAGGACCTTCCTCAAGGACTCACTGTGGCAGGATGGTGGTGCTGGGGGTTGAACCTGTGCTCTTCCAATCAGTAGCCCAATGCCATGACCACTGAGCTAGCCCTGACCCAGTCTTATACACACATGCCATGTATCTGTGGATGTCTTTCTTTTACTCTCTTAGACGTTCATTCTCAATCAATATTGCAAAAAAAGGATGTGTTTTTGATTTAGCATTGAAACCAGGACTTGAGAAAGCAAGTAGTCCAAATAGGAGCCATGGAGGCATTGTATTTATTCCCATGTTGTACGACCTTGGTAGGACCTCTGGTCAACATTCACACACTATGGGCAATTTGGGAACACCAATTAGCCTAATCTGCATGTCTTTGGACTGTGTGAGGAAACCCACCTAGCACCGGGACAACACGCAACTCCATGCACACCGACCTGACGCGAGAATCGAACCCTGGACCAGGAGGTGCAAGGCATCAGTGCTAACCACTAAGCCACCATGCTGCCCAAACATTCAGCATTAATAAAGTAACTACAGCAGCAGAATAACATAAAGTTTATCTGAATATGCAGAAGGTTGCAAAGGTCTGAGACCATGTTTAAAAAATTCTTTTGAAGTTGGAAATGAACAGAGGGATTTCAGACTTTAAAAAAAAAATTACTATTAAAATAAATGCTCAATATTTTGAATATTTAATATTCAGGATTCTGCACTATTTCTATGTCTCTGTTTAAATGTGAGCACACAAAATTTGCCATGGAGTTTTGCACACATTTTTGGAATCCATGCCAGCTCACACAAATCACACTGTTATTAACCCCTTTCAAAGTCATTAAGATGTGCTGGAGAAGACTTTATTGAGTGGTTTGACACTCCCATCATCAATACAAGATTTAATGCAACTCTGAACATAAGTATGTGTTATGACATCACATATCAACATCCAGAGAAACCCAGAATAAGAGAAATCAAGACACTAAGCACATGTATACATGAAATGACTGTGTTAATTACAAATTCTTTAGAACTTACACAAGAGTAAACAGTCAGCATGGGTTTGCTTTGTTTTTTGGTGTCCATCTGGTTTGGACATTTAGGCTCTCAATGGATTTGCCATGTGAAAATCAGCATCTAATTACTGCAAACCTGCTTGGATCGTTGCTACACACCTCCTGTCATGAAACAATAGTTTTGATTGGTTTAAGATCATCAAAGTGGGCATGATCTATCTCATAAACTTTTCAATGATAAAGCCTTTCAGGAGATTTAAATTAGGTTGAAACTTCCAGCAGTGGATCATCATAAAGTTTCTTGATTTTTTTGAATTGAAACAAATAATCTTATGACGAATTGATTATTTTTTTATGAAACAACACCTACGTCCCACATAATCCGAATGAGTTTGGTAAAGTGGGACAGTATTGATTGGGTAATAGGACATTGATTTATGCTGCATTCTTTTTTTCATCTTTGATCACTATAAACCTGGCAACAATGTTGCAAAATGTAATTACAGACTCAAAACCCCATTAAATACCATACCATAAGTAGGAATAGTGTTACACTGCAGTATATCACTGCATTCTCTTGTAGAAGATAACATGTACATTAATGCCATGACTTGAATATTTTCACTGGCAAAATTAAAAATATTAGGCAAAAAAACAGGCTTTAAAACTAGACAATTTAATAAATAATGACGAAGGTGATAATCTAGATATATCAGATCAACACTCCCTGTCAAGAGACTGAACTAATCTCACTTATCTCTTCAGCAAAATCATCAACTTGTGTACTAAACCACAAAAAAATATGTTTTAAGTTTTAATCTACTTTATTTAAATTATTCTAATTAGCTTATATACTATTTTTAAATATTACATCTCCATTGAAAAAAAACCCTTTTATCACTCACTCACTCACTCACTCACTCACTCACTCTTTCTCTATACTGCTTATCCTGTACAGGGTCATGCGAGACCTGGAGACTATCCCAGGGGCACAAGGCAGCGTACACACCAGTGGCGATTTCTTTAAGACTGCAAGGGAAGCTCAGCTTCCCCTATAATGTCACAAAATTAATGGTCAAAT
>JAOTRS010000044.1:28136695-28147652 GCA_028565755.1 Dinotopterus cunningtoni
ACTTATTTGTAGAACTAAGTCTTTTTTCCCCCCACATTTTTATGTTTAGTTAAATGTGCCTTTATCTATATACTTTTAACCTAGACAGACAAGGAAACATACATGGTAACTTTAATGATCATGACTTGCAATATTAAATAACAATAAAATTAATTATTTAAAAATGTATTTAAAAGAATCTTTTGAAAACATGACGAATAAAAAGAGGACTTGGAAAAAGTCTTGAAATTTGGACATGTTGAATTTCAATGAGTCCCTTATTAAGGGTGAACAAGCTCTAACCCCTTTAATTTAAGTTTGAAATTGCTAATTCCCCCTACTAAATGGCATTGTATGCCAATGAATCAGACAACCACCAACGTTTCACAGTAGCACAGTAACATTTCTCAAATTAGCCAGCAACAGCTTGGGCAGGCACAGAATAATTAGAAACCCTCAAGATTACAGCAAGAGATTATAAAACTTAAAGTACTGTAATGCTATAGTGTGCTATGTATTAAATATTGGGGTTACATAATAACAGGCAGTTAAAAATCAGCACCATACAGTTAACCATTACACAATCTAGCAACTTGTGTCGAGTGTTCATATATGCAGTTTGAAACAACCTGTGTGGGGCAATATAAATGCAGCATAAATGCTACGTTTGATGCGAGGTTGCAACTCTTAATTGTCTGTCTCCAACCCGCAAAAGCCACATAAAATGCATTAAGCATCAAGAATTTCAATTGATCGACTTGGGGTAGTCGTCTCAACCACTAGTTCCTTCCCCGAATCAATATGGCTGTGCACCCTGTGACAACAATTGTTTTAGACCAATTAACATACACACACAGTATTTGGTTAAATCTATAACAATACCCATACTAATTGCGCTGGATCCCAAGCCTGGATAAAATGAAAGGGTTTGCGTCAGGAAGGGTATCCGGCATAGAACCTGTGCCAAGCTGTGTGAGGATTGGATGGTCCGCTGTTAAATTAACAATGTTAGCATTACCACTGAGGCAGCACGATGGCTTAGTGGTTAGTACTGTCGCCTTGCACCTCCAGTGTCCGAGTTTGATTCCTGGCCAGATTCGATCCCTGCTTCTGTGAGTTTGCATGTGCTTGGTCAGTTTCCTCCCAAGATATGCAGATGAGGCTAATTGGCATTCCCAAATTGCCCATAGTATGTGTGTGTGTCCTGCGATGGATTGGCATACCACCCCAAGTTTCCTGGGATAGACCCCCTGTATACAGGATTAACGAGTATAGACAGTAAGTGAGAGTTACCACTCCGATAACTCATTTTAGTTTGTTGCAATGCTATCGGTTGCTGTTGTTACTGCAATTGAAATCCAAAATGTTGCATGAATATTTGACAATCACTAAAGTAGAACAGTAAATGCCCATTAGGCATGTAACTGTAAAGGAATTGTAACTGATTTTTATGAGCTTTACCTGCTCTGACAGAGCAACGCAAAGACAGACTAGTAATTTCTTCACAAATATCGAACATGCAGTGGTATATAATGTCTGTTCAACTTACCACTTACAAGCCATGATTGCAGCAACAGAATACTGTAGCAAACCAGTGTTGTAGGTTTCAGCAACATTTTCAGTTCAACTAGGCTACATGTCAAAAACATACAAATGGCTTTAAAGTAGCCAAAAAATGTACAGTAAAAAGGGGGACATATTATGCAGGAGGAATGCAGGAGAAATCCACATACAATTTGGAAAAGCCAACTGACCCATGAGTACAATGCATGCCTTTAGATTTTAGGGCCTCAAAGCAAATGGGGAACATATAACCTTCACATGCACAGACTGGAGCCAAGGTTTAGGCCCCCAACTGAGCCATTGTGGAACCCATGAGAAGACATTATCCATTCATTCATTCTTATCCCATACAGGGTCACGGGGGGCTTCGAGCCTATCCCAGGAGAGTTTGGGCATGGTTCGGGATTCACCCTGCACAGCCTTGAGACAGCTTTGAGAAGACATTATCTACTCCATAATTTCCCCTTCCCTTTCCCGAACTGTGCAGTAGGTTAAATCATTCAATGACATTTTAAATAATAGTTGGATTTCACTGAACGGTCTCTATTAATAATTGAATTAAAAGTATAATTTAACCACTGTGCACACAGGCAGGTGCTGCTACAGATTGCATGCATGTGCAATAAACAATGAAATGCTTGTGCACATATTAAAATATGGCGGCATACTGACTTAATGGTTAGCACTGTCGCCTTGCTCCAGGGTCTGGTTTAAATCCCGTCTTGGGTCTCTGCATGTTTTTTGCATGCTTTCACTGTCGTGTTTGTCCAATGAGAATATGAGTACCACTAAGTCCTACAAAGACATGCAGATTAGGCTATTTGGTATTCCCATTGACCAAACATTGAACATTGACCAAAGGTCCTACCACAGTCGTGAAAATGGGTAAATGGAAAATTTCAGTTCTTCCAATGTTTGCAGAGGTCCTACCACACACATTTTCCCATAGGAAATAGTATAAATGCAGATAATTAATTTCAGCCACCCAAAAACATTACCAATATTACCAATTTCCAACAATAGAATACATTTTTTGCAAATGAAAACAATGAAAACATTTAAAAAAGTAATAAATAGACAATAAACCTAACATAATCTTAATTCATCATTCCTCTTGGCATCGGCTGCTTCTTGCTACCGTCCTTGGTAAAATTCTTGGGACCCATGGTGTTATATCTGCAATAAATCTTGCACAAATTGCAAAAAAACTGTAAAAAAAAAAAAAAAAAAGTATGCAAACTCGCTTCACTTGGCTTTTCACTGACGAAAAGCAGTTCTGAACGGCTCCTGGACGTACGCACAACTTATCTGGCATTTGGTTTAACTCGTTTGCTCGTATGCCAAGGCAAATTGCTTGCAAAATTTCAGTTCTTAAGGCAAAAATAGGTGGGGCGTTCATATGCAGAGGTACCACTGAGAATAAAAAAATAGTCAGGATGGTGGCCTAGTGGTTAGGACTGTTGCCCTTGGGTCTGTGTGCATGGAGTTTGCATGTTCTCTCCATGCTTGGTGGGTTTCCTTCGGGGGTTCCGGTTTCCTCCCACAGTATAAGGACATGCAGATTAGGATAACTGGCGTTCCCAAATTACCTGTAGTGTGTGAGTCTTAAATGGTCTTACAAATTCACCATTGGACTAAAGGGGTTCCTAGATGGATGAATGGTGCAATATGGAAGTATCTGTGAGACATGAAAAAGTGAAGTAAACAGGTATACTACAGGTTGTTTAAATGCATTTAACATTTTACAAGTCAAAAGGGAGGAAACTGGACTTTTATAAATCTTTTTTTTTTTTCAGTTTTTCATTGTTTGTTTATTTCACTGTCGTTTTTGTTCAATGAGAAGATGAGGGGGCGTGGCTGGGAACGGGACAGAAGTTTAGAGAAACTGAAAGAGAGAGACTGAGCAGAAAGAGAGAGAGAGAGAGAATACAGGAGTGATTTCTGACATCCAGAGAAACAGGTTCTGTTAACAAAGAAGGAAAGAAATATTTTGTTTTCTAAAACCTTTTAGAGCTGTTAATTCTTATTAGCAATGACACAGCCCTTAGGATATTTATGTCATGTAGTCTTTGCCAAACAATAAAATGCTCATGCACATACCAAAATATGCTGCATGGAGTTTGAATGTTCTCCGTGTGCTTTCACTGTCATGTTTGTCCAATGAAAGGATGAGTATCACTAAGTACTCCAAAGACATACAGATTAGGCTATTTGGCGTGCCCAAATTGCCTATAGTGTGTGAATGTACCACTGCAAATTATATAAAATATAATTAAATAATATATATAATATATTAAACTATAGGCAGGTTGGTGGCGGCTTAGTGGACTGTCACCTTGCAACTCCCTTGGGTCTGTGCGCATGCAGTTTGCATGTTCTCCCCATGCTTGATAAGTTTCCTCCGGGTCCTCTGGTTTTCTCCCATAGTACAAAGACATGCAGATTGTGTTAGGGCAATTGCCGTTCCCAAATTACCGGTGGTGTGTAAATGAGCATGCAATGGTGGACCAGAGGTCATACAATGGGAATAAATACAACGGTACCATTGGAATACAGAGGTTTCCTAATGGATGGATGGATGGATGTATGGATGGTACAGTATGGGAGTACAGAAGAGACATGTAAGAAAGTGGAGTAAACATGTATCCCACAGGTCTTTTATATACTTTGAACATTTTATAAGTAAAAAAAGAAGAAACTGGACTAAATCTTTTGTTTTTCATTTTTTCGTCAATTGTTTATTTCACTGTTGTGTTTGTCCAATGCTAGGATGAGGGAGTGTGATCCGGGCAGGGACAGAAGTTCAGAAAAACAGAGAGAGAGAAAGAGATAAAGAGAGAGAGAGAGAAATGAGGGATTTCTGACATCCAGAGGAGCAGGTTCTGAAATATTTTGTTTTCTATAACCTTTTAGAGTTAGTTCTTATTAGCAATGACACCGCCCTTAGGAAATGTATGTCATGTAGTCTTTACCATCACTCCTGCTTGAGCTTGATGCTTTGTGCTACTGTATTATTTGTATCCCAGGAGAGTTTGGGCATAAGTCGGAATTCCACCTGGACAGAGCGCCAATCCATCACAGAGCACACACATACGTACACATACACACTACAGGTGCTAATTTGGAAACACCAATTAACCTAATTTGCATGTTATTGAGCTGTGGAACAAAACCCACCAAGCACAGCAAGAACATGCAAACTCCACACACAGCCTTGAGAGGATATTATTCACTCCATTATTTCCCCATCCCTTTTCCGATCTGTGTATTAGACTAAGTCTTATGTTCATCACAGACATGCTGTCGACACTTTGCCTTTGTTAGTGTAACTTTATTATGAGCGTGAATCTCTTCACAAATCACACTGCAAATATTTCAACGTAAACATATAATTTCATGTTTTTTATGGTACAGTTTTCCTTTAAGGTTGCTTGACATAAAATATGGAGTGATGCTTGGATTTCACTGAACAGTCCAGATTAATAATTGAATTGAAAGTATAATTTAATCACTTAGGCAGGTGTTGCTACAGATTGTACGCGTGCACAATGAACAGTGAAATGCACAAGCATATACTGTACTATAGTATGTCGCCACGGTGGCTCACTAGTTAGCACTTTCACCTTGCACCTTAAGGGTCCGGGTTGATTCCCAACGTTGGGTCTGTTTGCATGTTCTGTCTGTGCTTGGTGGGTTTCTTCCGGGTGCTCTGGTTTCCTCACACAGTACAAAGGCATGCAGGTTATTCTAACTGTTGTTTCCAAATTACCTGTTGACTGGAGGTACTACCACGGTCATAACAGTGTGAACTCAGTGGTACCTCTGCATATGGATTTTGTCTCATTTCGAGGGTGAATTCCTAAGGCAAAATTTCGCATAGTGAAACGCTATTCCTCATTATTATGAAAATAATGTAAATGCAGATAACCCGTTCCAGACACAAAAAAATATTACCAATTTGCAACCCTATAATTATATTTTTGCATATAAAAACAATCAAAACATTTGGAAAAGACAAATTAAGTAAATTATTATATAAATAGACATTAAACCTCACTTAACCTTAATTTATGATTCCGCTTGGCACCGGCTGCTTTAAAAATGAAACTAAAAGTGGCTCCCTTTTCTTCTTGCTACCGCCCTTGATAACATTCTTGGGACCCATGGTGCTATGTCTTCACTAAATCGAACACACAGAATGCAA
Source organism: Dinotopterus cunningtoni (assembly GCA_028565755.1). Lineage (NCBI taxonomy): Eukaryota > Metazoa > Chordata > Actinopteri > Siluriformes > Clariidae > Dinotopterus > Dinotopterus cunningtoni. The sequence continues at coordinate 28,142,442 of JAOTRS010000044.1, forward strand.
AAAAACCCACAAAAATATATAAACTTGCTTCGCTAGGCTTTCCACTGACGCAAAAACAAGTTTTATATGGCTCCCAAATATAGACTCAACTTGGCCGGCTTTCGGTCCGGTTCGGTTGTTCGTACGCCAAAAATGCTTCGTATACAGAGGCAAATTTGTTTTGCGAAATTTCAGATCTAAAGGCGAAATTTCTTATTTTGTATTTGTTCGCATGCGGGATACCACTGTAAATAAAAAAATAGGCAGCATGGTGGCTTAGTGGTTAGCACTGTCACCTTGCACATCCAGGTTCCAGGTTCGATTCATACCTCGAGTTTGTGTGCATGGAGTTTGCATGCTCTCCTTGGGAATAAATACAGTGGTCACCATTGGACTCCGGAGGATGGATACAGTGGTGTACTGGTGAGATGTAAAGAAGTGGGGTAAACAGGTATCCTACAGGTTGTTTAAATGCATAGAACATTTTACAAGTGAGAAAGGAAAAATTGGATGTTTCATAAATCGATTTCAGTTTTTCATCGTTTGTTTATTTCACTGTCGTGTTTGTCCAATGAGCGGATGAGGGGGCGTGGCCGGGGCGGGGACAGAAGTTCAGAGAAACAGAGAGAGAGAGAGAGAGAGAGAGACTGAGCAGAGAGAGAGAGAGAGAGAGATCTGACATCCAGAGGAGCAGGTTCCGATTAGAAAGGATGAAAGAAAGATATTGTTTTCTGAAACCTGTTAGTTCTTCTAAATGAGCAATGACACCGCCTTTAGGATCATTTAGTCATGTAGTCTCTACCGTCACTCCTGCTTGAGCTTGATGCTTTGTCTTACGGTATCATTTGTATGATTATTTTACTCGGAACCTGTTTGGAATTAAGAAAGAAAATATGCAGGTAGCGCACTAACCGGAGCCGCGGCTTTCTCGGAGGGATTACATCACCTTCATGTGAATAGATACATTTGTAGCAGGGGAGAACAGAAGACAGGAAGAAGACAGAGCTCTAAAGTCTGTCGGCAAGGAAACGGCTGCGAGCGCGCGTGCGAGAGAGAGAGAGAGAGAGAGAGACCACGGCATGTTCGTGACAACATGAAAAAGAAAAAGTGCGAGAGATTATCGTGAACGCGGGAGCGCGAGCCAGACGCAGAAGAGGTGAGTGAGAAGCACAGCAGATGATGAGAAATCTGATTATTACCTAGGATACAGAATCCTCAGTGCTGAACGTCTCAGTGCTCATTGCTCCTACTTGACATCTATCACACAAGTCAGAGCAGCTGTTTAGGTAAATAATATACCCAGATTTTGTGTGTGTGTGTGTGTGTGTGTGTGTGTGTGACAGAGATTGGTGAGAAGGAGGAGAGTGACAACAGGATCCTTGATGGATTCAGTGGACCATCATTTTTCTTCCACTCTGTTCAGACACTTTGATTCACTGTGTTTAATCCTAACACACTGTATGTCCTAATGAATCCAAGCAAGCCCTCCCAAAAAATGCCAAGCATTAACCCATTAAATCCGCATCCCTTACTCTAATCAGTGACAGTGCCGAGCTTATGCAACAACATCATTTTTTATATTCCGTTCACATTTCTATTTGACTTTCCCTACAAAAGTCTGAACCGACTCCTTTTCCCGTTTTTCTCTCTCAGGGTGACTTACAAGTTTCTGCTCCTTGCACCCCTTTCCTTCGAGGAAGACTTAACCTGTCTGTGTTTCTTTCACCATACTGTCTGTCTGAACAGAGTCAAGGAGGAGAACACACCCAAACCTGCCAGAGTTCCCTGGTTGCCATGGATCCGCCTCCCTCTTTGACCTTGGCCCTTCTTGCTGGGAGTGTAGAAGAAGAAGATCAGCACTCTCCCCACCCTTTGAGTGGTATCTCCCACACGTCCATTTCAAGCAACTACCCGGGCAGCAATCACTCCAACCACACAGGTGGAACAAGCAGCTTGGAGCGGCTCAATGGCACACCGTCACCGACCGGCCCAAACCTTCCGCCGGTCTCCTTGCCCAAGCTTCCATTGGTGACGACACCACAGCTGCCAGCTCCAATCCCCAATGCGCTGCACCCAACCAGCACGCCACTCTCATCCTGCCTGGGCAGCCAGCATAGCCTGAGCGGTGAAACATCACCCATCTACAACGCCCTCTTTTATTCCTCGCACTCACCGACAGGTGAGCGGGAAAGGGAACGGGATCGGGGTTGCAAGCACAGGCAGGCCAGTCCGCTGGTGCACCGCAGGGACAGTAACCCCTTCACTGAGATCGCCATGAGCTCATGCAAGTACACCGGTGGTGTGATGAAACCTCTCAGCCGCCTCAGCGCCTCCCGCAGGAACCTCATTGAGTCCGACAGTGGAAGTGACAGCAAAGAAGGTGGTGCTGCCACTGGACATGGGGCGGTGCCGTCCTCCTCATCCTCAACTACTGCACCCCAGAACCCACCTGAGATTGTCATCTCCTCCAAAGAGGATCCACCATATGGACATGTCTATGAGCTTGAGTCATCGGCTAATCAGATGTCTATCTATCACCAGAACCACACCCTCTCTGAGAGCAGGGGCACTCTGGGAAGTGGGGGCAACGTACGGCGGGGTGGGGCAGGTGGAGAGACTGGGAGGACAGCCTCTAAAGCTCCTAAGCGCAAGAACCAGAATATCGGCTACAAGCTTGGCCACCGGAGGGCGCTGTTCGAGAAGAGGAAGCGACTCAGTGACTATGCGCTTATCTTTGGCATGTTTGGCATCGTCGTCATGGTGATCGAGACAGAGCTTTCCTGGGGCGTCTATAGCAAGGTGAGTATCTTTTCTGATACAGGTGCGGGCAGGTCGAGATGTGGTAATTGGATCTGTTAATTGGATGAGATGTTGACTAGGCAAAAAAATGTTGGGTGTCTATAGGGGGCATTACTGGTGCCATTGATCCACTGTTTTCTTGAGTGAATCAAGAAAGTGTTATTGGTCTCTTGGTACAGTGGAATAGACCTTTTGTTTTGTGTGTGTGTGTGTGTGTGTGTGTGTGTGTGAATAAAGTATTTGTGGCTTAATATATGTACATCAGTCATGTTGCGTTTCCACTAATAGTTGAATGTGGCATTGATTCACTAATGAGTAAGTTGAGAAAGTGCTATTGGTCTCTGGGTACAGTGGAAATTCAGCACCACCTTCTTCTCTTGTGTGTGTGTGTGTGTGTGTGTGTGAGTGCAATTTAATGTAAAAGAAAAACTATTCTATGGACTTCTGGGCATCAGTTGCACAGTCATAAGTTTGGAATCAACTTGGCGACATAAAGTCTGGCTTATGTGAGTTTGTGTATGTGTGTGTGGAATCATCCGCTGGATTTATGTGACTTTCAGAAACTATTTATTATTATTATTATTACCACCATGTGATATTTAAAAAAAAAATCAGCACTGTTTATGGAACAGTGGATAGTTTTTCCATCTTGCACTCAGCCTTCAGACCTCATATCGATCCTGAGCTTGAATTACTGAAGGAATTGTCTGTATGGGTTTTCTTTGGGTTCTTTAGTTTCCTCCTCTTTCTAAAAACGTCCTGGTATGTGGTTTGGTATGTGCATTAAAACCACCCTAAGTGTATGTGCGAATGCATTTTCTTGTTGTTGGGATACGCAACAGCTTCACTGTTTTTCTTTATGCCTTATTTGCTCCTATGAAACCTGTTCGAACGTTGATGATACCAACCACAGGACGATCGAGGAGGAGACGAGCGATAGTTTTGTAACAATAATAATACGTCCACGTAGTATACAGTAGATATGTTGTAGGTACAAAAGAGCTTTGGGTTGCGGCCTAGTGCAAGATGTGTAAGTGACTCACTGGAGTCTCTGGGAGCTCCTGTTGTGGGTGGAAGCAACCTGGATAGTTCCACTTCTCCTCGCCTCTCCTTCACTTTTCCGTAAGTGCACTTACTGGAACAACCTGAACTGCAGAGTGCGTGCTCATAGTTGATATCACTACCTGTTTTCGTATTGAGTAAGCTTAACTCAAGTTGCATCAACGGTGATGATGCCATCAGCTCCTGCTTTTATATAAATTTTATAATAATAGTCACGGCTGGTGATTTCATACTGAAGTCATTTATTTTAAGGGATCTGTTCGTTCTACCGTCTTCTACCTACTGTCGATTTACCAGAACATATGAGAGGACATTGAATTGAAAAAATGAATGGTTCAACTTAACTCATTCATTTGCAAAAACGAAGTCGATCTTTGATTTTTGTCTCACTTGACAAAATTTTCCCTCGCGCCCTTTTCCCTCTGATGCTTCGTCCTATTTTCTCACCCACTCGTTTTCTTTTGGAGGATTTCTTTTTTTTCACTCTCTCTTGATAACTATTCTTGGTCTCAGTCTCTCTTTTTTCCCTTCATTAGACCCAGACCTAGGTCAGTTGTCTTTTCTCTTGTAACCCTCCTTCCAAAATCCTCCCACCACCCCTCCACCCGCTTCTCTTTTTCTCTCTCTGTTATTCTGGTGGGCGGTGAACACAGGAGTGTTGGAGAGAGAGAGAGAGAGAAAAAGAGAGAGAGAGAGAGAGAGAGGAGAAACGGAATGAAAGGCTGTAATAAAATCTCTTTATTTGAGATCGAAAACGGCCGAGTGAGTCAAGCTCGCCCGCTAAATAACAGTCGTGGTGATTGTATACCATTATAGCCATTATAGACCAACACAAAAGGATGCTGTTAGTGCCACGTCTCCCCATGCAGCAATTAAAGGGCTTTCACGGAGTTCATCACCAGCCGAGCGTCCAAGTGTGTGTCTTACGCACGACGTACTCCGTACATCTCCTGTAATAAAATGCTGGTCTTCCCGGGGAAGCGGCAATGAAAGAAAGAGAGAAGGAAACAAGGTGATTACTGATAGATGGATATGGCAGCAGGCTGCATTAATATTTGTCGTACCCAGTGGACAGGAGCTCAGTCTTTCATATTGACTATTGATAATCATCCACCCACACATGCTGCACTCCTGACAAGAACTTTTATTACAACAGCTGCGCTAATAAATATACGCGTACGTGTTCGGCTGCACCTCAGCCGCTCTTGAAGGGAAAGAACCAGGAAATGAATGCTGAGATAGCCTAATGTATGTAAATAATCCTAACTCCCTACTTTCTCTCTCTCTCTCTCTCTTTCTCTTTTTGCCTCGCATGCATACACACCTTCTCTTCAATCAGATCTGACAGTGGTAACACATTTTTGCTTTCTG
>JAOTRS010000044.1:28147752-28157988 GCA_028565755.1 Dinotopterus cunningtoni
CTTTGTACAGAGGCATATTACAGAAATTGCAATCTTTCAGGGCAACTGATGAAAAATAAAAAATATGAAAAAATAAAAATAAAATAAATAAATGCAGTTTATTTGCTGGAATCTACATAAAATGTTTAAGACCACGTAACATGGCAAGGAAACAAACGTAAGCGATTACTTTCATGAGTGCCGTTGCTAGATGACTTTGAGAACACCGTGTGCTATGGGGGGTGTGAGAAGTAATGGCTTTTGTACGGAGCATTAAATTAGACCCACAGGTGGCCATTCTAATATTATCTGGAGTTCAACCATAAAGCTTTGGGGCTTGGACAGGAAGTGATAGATCACCGTGGCTTCTGTCAGAGGGAGAGATGCTAGATGGCCATGTGTGAGTGTCTGTGTGTGAGAGAGCGAGCGAAAGAGAGAGAGAGAGAGATTTATTTGGATTCCTGCTGATATGTAGTGCAGACATCACTGTTGCGTTTATCACGATGAGCCTGGAGCAATCATAGAGGCTATTAAAGTAACCACAGGATGCTGTGTGTGTGCTGATTTGTGTGTGTGTCTGTGTACTTGAGTATGTGTACGTATTTTAAAGTATACGTGGTTAACTGTGTCTCTGTGATTTGTTTTTGCAGAGCTCCATGTATTCCCTGGCATTAAAATGTCTTATCAGCCTGTCCACCATCATCCTACTCGGGCTCATCATCGCTTACCATGCACGAGAGGTGCAGGTAGGAACATACACACTCTAACCTAAACTAATATATGTATGCTGATTCATGCATTCATGCACTGATACATACACTATGGTTCAAAAGTTAAAATTTACTGCCAAAAATTGTTTTGTTTTTTAATTTTTTTAATGGTTATGAAACATAAATATGTGAAAAAAAAACAGACAGGCCTTTGGACAGATAGCAGTCCACTGGGTGTCCATGTCCCTGCAGCAACCATAAATTGATAGCAACACTGAAGTGCTTCTGATTTTGTCATTTTGTGTTATCTTATCTAAGGTTACACAACACTTACAACCAAGGGTTAAACATTTGAACTAACATTCAGGCTGTTTATACATATACAAGGATGTTCGAGACAAATTGAGACTTTCAGTTGTGCAGAATAATAAAACACAGTTATGAAAGTAAAATTTCTGTATATAGTCCCCTGCTACACTAATGTACTTATCCCAGCGTTTCACTAGTGATTGGATACCATCAAGGTAGAAAGGTGTCCCGGTATGCAGAAGCCATGATCAGTCTGACCTCCTAGGAATGAGACGCTGACCTCCCAGGAACTCCTTCAATGGACCAAGCGTAGGAATTGCTTGGAGCGAGGTCCGGACTGTACAGGGATTCGCAAGGGGTGTTGGTTAATGATTGTGTGTACAGTTCCCACAGAGAGATGCATCTCTTCCATAGGGTATCCTTTAATTATTTAAGGATCATGCATTACATTGGGATCATCTCTCACGGACATGCCGCCTTCCTGAAAATGTTTGCACAATTAAAATTTTCTACCGCAGCTAAGAGTCTCATCAGTGTACTGTACTTGAAGTCTGCTGTAAATGTAAATTACGTCATCTTTCATGAGAAATTTCATCACGAGTACGATTTTGACTTGAGTGCCCAATTATTCTACACATTTCTCTCTTTTAAAACAATCCAAAGGCTTCAGACGTGTCTCATTTAAGCATTTCCTTAATCAATGTTTTGCTTGTTCACTTTACCTTACAAGTTAAATTTATAAAACCTGTGCATAAATAACCTGACTTAAACGATGTGTCTTGATCCCATATGCTGTCTTTTGGGACTAAACTTTGAGCACGTGATTAATGTCCACATCTTTATAAACACCAGAAACCTAACTTCCCCTCCCAACCCTTTCCAAAGCACCATCTTGAATCAGGTGGGGGTAAATCAGGGTCTATGCACATCCTGAGTCCCCCATGTCATGATTATTCATCCTTTGATTACTGACCAGTGCTCAGTATGTCTCCTCAAGACTGGAGAGGACCAGAGGATTGCAGAGATCAAGAGCAGCCAGTCCACCATCTTTTGAGGCCATCCAAGCCAGCAGTCTCCTCAGCCCACTGTAACTGCAACAGAATTTGCTCAGTCTTATTTCAGCTCTTTGGAGACCAGCTGTAAGTATCGGATGTCATGAGCGAACTTTTAAAAAGGCGGATTATTTAAAGTATGGGAGAAGTTTGCCTGAGCAACACTATAAGCGCAGACCCATGACATGCCGGGATTCCTTGTTTTCTGTCAGCCAACATACCTGACATTGGGTTGCCAAGTGATCCCCTTCTCAAATGGCAGCAAACCATGTTGTCTCTGCTATCATGGCCTTAAATCGTGCAATGAAATGCTCCAGTGTCACTTGTTCAATCGACTTCTCTGGCTTCTCAGGGTTACACCTTAGCCACCACCTGCAGTTGTTGAGGAGGCTGATGTTTCTTTCCTAATGGTCAGCTTCAGGAAGCACCTGCAATGTCTTTTGGGGTCAAGCCAAGTCACTATATCACTGGTCACCAGAGTTTGGATCTAGAGTTCCAACTTGTTCTTGAGCCACCCAACGAAGCCATAACCTCAAAGATTTCTATGATTGCCTTACTGTAGCATCTTTCTTGGATATTGTCCTAGACAGGGCAGGCGAGCTTTTTTACAGTGTCACAGGGGATCTGGAAGGGTCATGAGGAGGGCTCAAGTAATGGGCTACAATTATTTAGATGCACACATACTGTTGCAGGTCTAAGAGAGCTTGATGTTGCTTTTACTGCAAGGTAGGTTAAAGACTAGATTCTGTGAGCAAGAGAACTGTTTCATGTTCAGTTACTTAATTCTCATAGCAGCGCCAGTATGTTGGCACCAGCGTAACAGTCTCAATAGCAGACAGTCAGCAGGAAGCAAGATCAAATATAAAACAAAAGTGCAGCTTTTCAGCTTTCATGGTGTATCTCTTACTCAGCTCAGGTTTCGTGGAGTTCATGGCTACACACTGATACGCAACTCAGAGCATGTGAAAGAAAAAGAATTATGGCATGAGGGCTTAGTGTTTATCACTGTCACCCCTCACCTCCAGGTTAGGGGGTTTGAATCTTGCCTCCAGTCTGTCTGCCTGGTGGGATTCTTCTGGGTATAACAGTTTCCCACAGGTGTAGGTTAACAGGCACTTCCAGATTGTGTGTCTGTGTGGGGGTTTGTGTGTGTTTGTGTGCTTATGCCCTGTGATGGGTTGGGACCCAAGTACACTATTCGATAAATATATTTTAAAAAGTTTCTCTGTTATTAGTAGCAGTGTTTGGTGTATACCGACTCTGGTGTTAATTAATTTTAACAGCTGGCAAATCAATTATAGGATGCAGATTGAAAAAAATTTGCACAGAAGGACAATTAACATGCTTATCATAAGTAAATTGTTTTTTTTGTTTTTGTTTAATGAGTATGCAACCTAAAATATTCTTAATATTTTGGGTATTTATAAAAAAAAATTGTCCTCTTCTTGCTTGGATTTGGTCATATGAATACAGTCATATATCCATATTATCATGTAGATACATATATATGGATGGATGATGGTTCCTTCTATGTGCCGCCCATTGGGCGAGGGATATATATCCACATGGCACTTATTTTTAGGGGTCGGATTGCCATCTTGACGCCCTGAGCACTTTGGGGTGAGGGACCTTGCACTGGTCCAACAGTGGCAGCATCGGGGCTTGAACCAGGGACTTCCTGGTCTGTAATCCAGCACTTAACTAGGAGCCCCCTTGATTAAAATTGCTATGCATAAACGTGTCACCATTAAGGTATTACACCCACAAAATGTGATCTGCTTTATGAGTCTTATAAACTTCTAGACTTCTAATACCTTCTGTAAAAAATAAGTGCTAGCATTAATAAATTCTCCTGTAAATCTCTCTATTAACTTGGCAACTATGATTACAGCCTATTCTGGCTTGATGTTCCAAATAATGCGGCATGAATATTTATCATGAAATATGTGCGTAGAGGAGGAGCGCTGTGTGAGGTGTTCTGCAGAAAGTATAGAAGGAGTTTCTGTGTGTCATTTGAACAGACATGTGGGCTGTTCTTCACGTCAGCGTATAAACAGTTGTTACAACACAAACCTGTTGTGTTTTAAAGCAGGATGGTGAGTTGGTAGTCTCAACGCCCCGTGGGACTCCGGCATCTTTGATGAGCACTTACAGATCTTTACCCTAACTGCTGCATAATGCAAGGAGTGATATATGAAGTGAACCTCGCAGGCTATGGGAATACCGCTGACAATTCATTACCTTATTCTGATGCTGTGTTGTCATGGCAGGCGGTGAAGGAAACAGCCATCACTGCTGCTGAGCCCTTAAAAAAAGAATAAAGCAAGCACCTTTGCTGTATTGTTGCTGCTAATGTTTTCTCAGCTTTAATATTACTAGAGTGGATTATTTGCAAAGCGTGTGCAAGCTGCTTTGGGGCCACTGTAATGCGATATACTGTCAACTTTAATGGGAACTCCTGTACAATTCATTTATCGGTAATCCAAACAGCCAATCATGTGCCGGCACCACAAGGCATAACACCATGCAGATTCAAGTCAAGAGATTCAGTTAAGTTTCACATCATCGTCATGACTTGGTTGTAGGTGCGTCGATTGGCTAGATTGATAGTGTTTTATAAAATGGGATTTTTACATACAACAGTCTCTGGAGTTTACGCTGGATGGTGTGAAGAACAGAAAACATCCTGTGAGGAGTTGGTGTGCAGCCTGAAACAACTCGTCGACTAGAGTGATCAGACTGGTCTGAGCCGACAGGAAGTCTATAGTAATCCAAATAAGCACCCTTTACGAACATGGTGAGCTGAAATGCATCTCACGACACACTACATCAACCCTTGAGGTGGATGGGCTACAAAAGCAGAAGGCGACAGCAGAGTGTAAAGTTACTGTATCATGGGGACAGGCTTATCCAAATTGGATAGTTGAAGACTGGAAAAAGGCCAGGTTTTTTTTATTTGCCCATCAAATTCCTGGCTGACAGGAGCAGAATGTTATTGCAAAGGGTTAAGAGCCTAAATGTGGATTGGGTTTGAACCTGGGACCTTCCGATTGGTAGTCCAACACCTTAACCACTCAGCTACCCCCGCCCTTGGTCTTCTAAACACATGATCTTATAAATATGTGCTATTTCTTTGCCTATGTGATATTTTAAATTAAGTAATGTTTGTGTAGTTAATATAAAATTCAGTTCATAATTTTGCTAGGTTGTGCTGAAAAAAGGTTACGTCACTTTATATTGCAACTTTCAATTTGTAGACCACTTTCGTGCTGGCCGGTAATGCTCCAAGTTTCCAAGGGCTACAACTGCAAGTATTTTTCACATCTGTGGGAAACACTGTTAAAGAATAATGATTCAAGTTACTATATCCTTCCTGGCAGCTTGAACCAATCTGAATTAACCTTTTTTATCAACAAGGTGCTTCCACCCACAGAAGCCCATCTGCCCCAGCAACGATGCCACGCTTAAAGTCACAGAGATCTCAATTTTTTCTCTAATCTGACATTTGATGTGAACATTAACTGAACAATTTTTCTCATTGTGCTTTTTCTGCACGATTAACTGATAAGAAAAACGCAACAATTGTGCAGGTGTGCACGCGCATAATAAGGTGGACTGTAAGTGCATATTGTTACTTTAATGATAAATAGTTTGTTTTATTCTTAATCCATGAAGAACATGGGTTTTTTCCTGTTCTCTAGAATGGCATCCTTATCCTAATCTTTTCTGCATTAAAGGCAGAATTATTTGAACTGACTGACCAGAATTCAGCTTAAGTTCCTGCATAAATAAACTCTGAATATGATCATGTAAATATTGACGTATATTTAAAGTTAAAGCCACAAACTCCTGCCCTATACTGCCCTATAGAGAGGCGGAATGTGACGTCAGACCAGATCTAAAAACAAACCGGTTGTACTTTTCTTGTGAGCATCCTGCCTGTGGTTTGACAGTGTTGGACAGTTATTGTGCATGGGGATGCCACATGAGGGGAGGTCAGAAATCTAGAAGACATTTGTATCAGCTTGCCACTGACAAAAATAAAATAGATTTGTGGATATCAGCTGTCTAGCACGGTCAGTGATGGGACTCTACTGGTCATCACTAGTGCTTGTTTAGTGTCCATCCTATCATCCGTCATTCATTTATCATGAAATATTAAATATTAATCATTTAAGACAATAAATATCTAGTATACATTATGTAATTTTGTTATGTTTTGTTTGGTTAAAATCCTGTTTCCTCAAAGCTAGATTTATATCGGCTAGAATTGCGCAACATGAGTGTTTAACAGCTGATCACACCAGTGTGAGGGACACACAGTAACCTCAGTCACTTGTCAGATAGACAGACAGCACAGATGGCAGAGTGACAGGTGGATGGCAAGGTAGGGTGAAAAACAGGACAAAAACTGGCATCTTTATTAACAGCATGTACATTAAGTTGACGTTCTCCTTAAACAGTCTTTCAATTTCACTGAATGATTTCCACTGAATGTTATGGGAATAGCAGTCACATGGCAGCAGACCATATGTGGCCATGCTCAAGAACAAAAAGCGTCTGGAGCACAGAAGAGGTCAGAGATCAGGGGTATCTCATCTTAAGAGTGCCATGTGTAGAGCTTTAATATTTCAATACGTTTATAGCACAGACTGCTTCGATAACTTCTTGTGATCCGCTACCAAATTTTCATACCTAAGGGCCAGTAAGCATGCAGCATGCTGATTACAGTGCTCAGAGACAGGGCTCATGTGTGTCTTGTATTTTCAGAGCCCCGACCACAGTGGGCGTTGCAAAGTACTGTAGGTGTAAAAATGTCTATGCGATCAAAAGTACGAATCCTTTTATCATGCAAAAAGGACATCGCTGTTCAGACCGGCAACATGACGAACACCTGAATGGGTGCAGAGTTAAATAAAGGGCAGAATGTTTGACTTCAAAAAGCATAGCCATCTTTCTCTCATCATTCAAGTTCATCTAATGTTAAAAAAACTTCTTTAAAAGTCTCCACCACTGCAGATTCCCCCTCATTCCATATAAATAAGGACGGGATTATAGCAGGTAACTTTTAGTGAACAAACACGGCCAACTTGTAAATGCAATATTTTTAGTAAATGCAATGTATTAGGTATGTTGTCGGTGACTTAAACTGAGACCCTCATGTCACTTTAGATTTTGTTTGAGCTAGGAAAATTAAAACCTGGAATGTGTTTAATTCAAGATTCAGGATGTACAGCAGCCATCTAGTAATATGGATACTCCCAATACAATTCTGGCCTGTACACATTTATATTTATTGGGATTAAAGGACTTATTAACATTCAATGTGGTGAACGTAAGCATTAAAGTTTTCGTACATTTGAATTATACTTCGCTAATATTCTGTGAGCTGAAGAAATAAGTTACCCCTATTTCTAGCACTCTTTAGTCAAATTAGTGAGAGATGGAGCAAAATGCATGAGGATCTTGGTGTAAAACACAATGCACTGCTCAGGATATCTTGTTAAAAAAATAATGAACAGAAGGAATGAGTGTGAACTAGTGCATTTTCAAACTGTAAACTAAAAATCGTGAACTAGAAACTCATTCATTCATGTGTGTAATCTTTGAACTAGCTCTTGTGAAGCGTGAACTTGCACAACAATGTTAAGATAAATAGAGTTTTTATGTTAAGTGAAAACCACGTAGCATTGTCGCCTTGCACCACCAGGGTCCGGGTTCGATTCCCGGCCAGGCTTGATTACCGTCTCTGCGTGCATGAAGTTTGCATGTTCTCCCGTGTTTGTTGGGCTTCCTTTGGGTACTCCAGTTTCCTCCCACCAGAGATGGCTCTTTGAAGATGCCAATAAGCCTAATCTGCAGATTTTCTTTTGGACAGAGGAAAACCATGGAAACCATGGGGCTGCATAATAAAAATACTGTAAAGATTTTAACTGTAATTTCGATTTTCGTTAAAATATATCTTACAAAATTGGTATAGAAAAAAGTATTGCTAAGCAAACCAAAGTCAAGCTATTATATCGGTACCGGTACAAAAAAAATCTTGAATGATACCCAGCCCTAGCCATGTGTAGCCTGAGAGTGAAAGGGGAGATATAAAGTATTAGTAAATTGCATGATAGTCAGGTAGATCGGAACAGTTGAGATTCGACAAAAATGCTAATAAAATTGAAAAAGGCCTTGAAATTTCTTAGAAATAAAACAAAGTAGTTGAGTTCCAAGTCCATAGCAGGCGTTTGTCTTTAAGAGACAAGACGTCCCCCTCTAAACTAGGTGTCCTTACTTTGAGACACAGAGCATCTTGATGAAGCTACAATCTGTTCTTCCAGAGGCTCTTGAAATTAATATTTCATTTACTAACTAATCATGCAAATTGGGCTTGGGACCACCACATGTACTCTGCATGAGGTGTAAATTCCTGCTTAAAAGCCACTGGGAAATAAAGTTGTCAACCACTGAGCTGTCAAAAAGCAGCTTTCCTAACGAAAAAATAAGCGTTAACGACAGCCGTGTCAGGACGAGTACACGGTCTAGACGGCATTACAGCTGATTAAACTCCCCAGTCAGGGTTTATCCTAATGAAAAGACTGCGATGTACAGAACAAAAAGTGTTGTTTAAATAATTAATAATGAATTTCTTTTTTTACAGCATATTGATGGTGTCATAATAGTTCTGTGATGGAGGATTTTAGGTATTTTGTTTGTTGAGCTTGTAATATACAACTACACTCACTGACCACTTCATTAGATATGCCTTGATAGTGATACTGGGTTGGACTCCCATTTCGCCTTAATTCTTTGTGGCACAGATTTAACATGGTGCTGGGAGCAGTCCTTAGAGATATTTGTCCTTATTGACATGATGATGCGAATCTCCTGTTCCACCACATCCCAAAAGTGCTCTATTCAGTTGAGATCTGGTGACTGTGGAGGCAATTTGAGTACAGTGAACTCATTGTCACGCTCAAGACACCAGTTTGAGATGATTTTAGCTTTGTGACATGGTGCGTTATCTTGTGGTCATCAAGGGATGGACAACATATGCTCAGGTACTGAGGGTGTTTAGTGTGCGAGGTGTTCCTAATGAAGTGGCCGGTGAGTGTATTACACACAGTATATTGCCATAAATATATAATATATGAAAATAGCAAAGATCATTGACACAAACAGCAACATACGGGGGTTATTAATATCTGTGTATCTCTCTGTGTATCTCTGAGTATGTCTCAAGATTCAATAGAGTAATTAATAGAATGTACTGAAAAGCGACCAGTTTTCACTGCTGCTAATTTTGTAAACTTAAGTCAGTTGAACGGAATATATAATTAACAGCATTTGCATCCTTTTTGTGCACTTTGCATGTTGCCTTTTTCACTTTGCTTAAACTGCTTAGGCGTAATCAGCAGGTTTTTTTTTTTACATCTGTGCCTGTGTGCATCTTGGGTGAATAAACTATAAATACCATAAAATTCTGTATAAATGAAAGTATCAACATTTTGAAAGCTAAAGCAAAGCTATTCAAATACATTTCAATTTCTTATGGGATTTCTAAAACAGTGCTTGTTAAAGCATACACAACCAGACGATATACCTTCTATTTCTTTCTTTCTTTCTTTTTATTTATTATTTGAGATTGTACTGGACATCCGAAATATGAAGCAATCTCCTCCGAACAGTTGAATTTGAGATGTTACTGCTACTGGTGTAGGTAACTCTAAATGAACGGAATCCTCTGGAGCAGAGTGAACTCTTGCGTTTACATCTATGGCATTTGGCAGATGCCCTTATCCAGAGCAACTTACCTTTACCTCATTATACATCTGAGCAGTTGAGGGTTAAGGGCCTTGCTCATGGGCCCAACAGAGGCAGCTGGGTGGTGCTGGAGTGTGAACCTGTGACCTTCTGATCAATAGTCTAACATCTTAAGTACTGTGCTGCCCCTGGCAAGTCTTGCAAGTTCTTTCCTGAGGCGGTCCTGATGAGAGCCATTTTCATTGCAATTACCATTTTCATCAGTTTTTTGCAACTGCACCGTCATATCTTAAGTAAGAATAGACAGTAGAATAGAATAGAGAGAATAGAATTCTCACTCACTCACCTTCTGTACCGTCTTACCGTCTGTAGCCCATCCCGGCAGACTTAGGGCACGAAGTGGGGTACGCCCTGGACAGGGTGCCAATCCATCG
>JAOTRS010000044.1:28216265-28228970 GCA_028565755.1 Dinotopterus cunningtoni
CTAAACGCCCAGCATGCTGCGCTTATCCGCTTACTGCAGGAGAGAGACGCCAAGACCCCCAGCCCACTATCATCTCCCATTTTCCATTTGCCTACGTCTTTCTATTTCTCTCTCTCTCTGGGGAAGTGTAGATGCAGAGCGTGATGTATGAGCTCATGTCTGAGCTAAATGACCGCAGTGAAGATCTGGAACGCCAGATGTTGAGCCTGGAGCAGCGAGTGGAGCAGCTCACGGCAGGTTTCAGCGCTCTGCCCGCTCACCTCGCAGCCACGCTAAACGCCCAGCATGCTGCGCTTATCCGCTTACTGCAGGAGAGAGACGCCAAGACCCCCAGCCCTACCGTGCCCGCCCTCATCACTCCTACGCCCAATGCCAACAACCAGGCCTCAGAGGAGAGCCCCAACACCAGTACATCCAACTGCTGAGAAACAGACACTCTGCCAAGCTGGAGACAGAAAGTGTGGTTTAGAATGGCATAGAGACTAAAACGTAGAGAGGAATCAGGTTCAGAGGGCTGAAGTAAGTTTGGGAATAAAGAAACAAGTTGCACACAGATAAAAAGTTGATGATGAGAGTGTGAGCGAGATAAGAGAGAGTAATTAAAAGAGAAGTAAAATACTTTAATGGATTCTGCACTAATTGGAGGAAAAAGTGTCTCTCCATCCATCAGGAAATGAATCATCAAGGCTTAGGACACATTTTCTACCTGACTGCTAACCACATATTAATAAGCATCCCTTTAACAAGAACTCTAATCAATACTAAGACCAATGGCAAGACATAAACACAGAGCCAGACCTGCCCTTACGATTTATTCACAGGACACGGAATTAAGACCCGGCGCAAACACTGTGTCAGAGGCACACACGCACACACACACACGCAACAATGCACTAAATCCACACCACTGAACACTGCCAGATGGACCGTTATTTTTGAGGAGAAAACACTCACTTCTGCACGGAATAAGAACTGCCATATTTCGTGGAATAAACACGAAAGCCTATTCACACTGTTATCATGAATGTCTACATTTGCTCTTAATCTCTGTATTGCACTCTCTCACACACACACACACACACCGACATACTTTCTCTGAATATCTGTTACCAAAGTGCTGTCTATAAGGCAACAGGATGAAAGGATGCGGTCAGAGGTGTACATTTACAAAAGTCCTGAAAACCTCATGATGTTACCACGGGGAAAGGAAAATTATTATAGAATATTATACAGCATCTGTAACCACTTGAAAGATGACACCTTTTGCAGTGAGGGGAAACTGAAGCCAGTCAATACACACACACACACACAACTAAACAGCTGCTCACAAGGGAATAAACTGTAGAGATGACAATTAGTCTTTCTGTGAGTGTAACTGAACCTGTGCTAATGGTGTGTTGGGGAAAAAAAAAGACTCTTTCCTGCTGACCCTCAGTTCTACAGAGACCATTATTTCTAAATAAAAAAACTGTCTCATAGTGACAACCTGTGGCCGGAATACTGAATTACATCTGCTTGGAATTATTGAAAATGATGCTGTTAACTAAAACTAGCTTTGTATTGCTGTTTTTATTTTTTATTGATTCATTTCATGATTTAATTGTTTCTTTATTTTTTACCATTTAACGATTACTAACGCAGTTATAGCGAATATTTACTACTAATATAATATGGCATCCTTCTCATTCATCATGACAGTTAACGGTCGCTGTATTAATACCGACTTTAATAATATTAACTACTGCTAAGGGATGTTCGGTTTGAGGTTGAAATTATTTTGTAATTTTATTTTACCAGAGAGAATTAATAAAGTATATATCTATATAACATCTCAGTGACTATGTTGCAGCCTCTTCCTATTCTGCCTTTGTTTCGTGTTTCAGTTTTCTGATTTTCTTGAATTTGTCCAAACACTCTGAATGACATTTTATTTTTCTAATTGTTCATTAGGAAAATTTAAACATAAAATGTGTAATTCAACACTCATTTCCACTGTATGAAAAAGACTGTCTCTTCCTTTCAATAGCTACAGTAGTTACATCGCAAAAGTGTCAAATACATGCAGTTTCTCGAATGACCACTAGGTGTGGTCCCAAAGGTGGGTCAATCTCCATAGACTTACTTAATTACTCATCATCTATACCGCTTTATCCTGTAAACAGGGTCACGGGGAGCCTGGAGTCTATGCCAGAAGACTTAGGGCATGACACGAGGTACACCCTGGATGGGGTGCCAATCCATCGCAGGGCACACTCTTCCTCTCATTCAATAACACCACTGTGGGCAATTTGGGAACGCCAATTAGCCTAACCTACATGTCTTTGGACTGTGGGAGGAAACCGGAGCACCCGGAGGAAACCCACCAAGCATGGAGAGAACATGCAAACTCCATGCACAGAGACCTGAGACGGGAATCGAACCCAAACCCTGGAGGTGCAAGGCGAAAGTGCTAGCCAGTACCTTACTATGCCTCTCCATAAACCACTACAGTATGTTAAAATGTCCAACTTTACAACTGAAATAAACATTTACAGGTTTGGGTTGGGTTTGGTTTCTATATCTAGATTTCCTATTCATGACAAGTGTATGGGCGTTAGGTTTTATGTCCCTCAGTTAAAACTACATTAAGCCATAAAATTATACATAATTAGGGGCATGGCCAAAGTGAGTAGCAGCTGCACTGTAGGTGTACTGCACTTCATTGTTTAGCATTTAGCATGCTATGCTTTACTTTAGGTGTTGATACAGGATGTGTGGGTAGGATGACACAGTTTTAGCTCCACTAAAGCTAAGCTAGCTTGTGGTAACTGAGGTAAGTAGGCATGTTCCAACCAACAGCCAGGATCCATTGGTTCCCAGTTGCCTATGGGCTACCCAGAGTTTGGGCAGAGTCAGCTCCTGTCAAGATGAGGACGACCAGAGCTCCCACACTTGAGCAAAACCACTCTTCAGAAAAGAGTGTGGGTGGGGGACATCTTGCAGGGTTTGTCCAGTTCTTATACAGTCTATGGTTATATCCCTTTATAAACCTTTTCTGCAACCATATGCTGTCTGTAGTTTTAAGTGTCCTGCAGTGCTATGGAGGAATTCAACAGGGTTCAGATTTGGATGTTTTAAAAGACATTTCCCCAAACCATCACACTACCACCACCATGCCCCACAGTTCTTGCCTTACGAGTTCGCCAAATATAATGGTATTCCATTAACCCAAGTTTGGTTGCATGATTTGCAGCATCGGTTATACTGATTTTAAAGAGTGATGAGGAAAACTCCCACTTTTACATGTAAGAAATTATTCTTTTTTTTTGGCCATTTAGTAGTTATTTTGCATTTTCCTCTCTGTAAGTGTTGCCTTTTATGGAGTTTTATGTGCTTTACCAAATGCAAATTAGTTGGGCTGTGTATGACCAGGTGCCTAGCAATTTCCCTTTGTTTAAGTACATTTAGGAATTTATCTCCATTTAATAATCATTTACTAAAGCTGCATATAAATGTTTGCATATGTATATAGATTATGTTTGAAGTGCAAAGTGCATTCCCTGCACAGTATTTGCATTTAGTAACAAACAGAAAAATCCCACAAGCTGCCAAGTGACTGAGAGCTGGAAAAACAAAAAGGGAAAAGTGGAGCAGTGTAACAGTACCTGAAAGGTCAAAATCTAAATTTGTAAGAATAAGGAAAGGATGAACCCTTTAACAGGTAATCATGCCCGAAGAGCATTAAACAAACAAACTACTATTTTAAAATGTGCTGCCCAACCAAAAAAATAAAATAATAATAATAATAATAATAATAATAATCAAATATTTCATTGGACCGCCTTTTGCCTTGATTATGGCTGTGGCATTGTTTTGATAAGCTTATGCAATGTCACAACATTTATTTCCTTCCAGAGTTGAATTGATTTCTCTCCAAGATCTTTTATTAATGAAAGGAGAGTTCACCGCTGTGTGAAGCCTTCTCCAGCACAATCCATGCATGAAAATGATGTCTCATGCTCCCTGGACCATGCTTTCACAATTTGAGCCCAATTAATCTTGCCATAGTCATCTTGGAATACGCCCATGCCATCAGAGAAGAAAAAAATCCATTGATGAAAAAATATTTACTATATACAGGAAGTCAGCTGAGGTTGAAGGTTTTAGTAATGCCTTTTCAAGTTCTTAACCCAATTTTAGTAGTTTCAACAATCTCCTTAGTTGTTTTCTTTGCTTTATGCAGGACAATGATAAAGAGCAATATCTTTGCCACGAGCACAGGATATGTCTTCTGAAGTGGTTGTTTAAGAAATGAGAAGCTATTAGAGGCAATTAGGAAATGCCAATCTGGATATCTTTGCACTGCGGTCGGAAACCCACCAAGCACAGGGAGAACATGCAAACTCCATGCACACAGACCACAGGTGAGATTTGAACCCCAAACCCCAGAGGTGCAAGGCAATAGTGCGAACCACTAAGCCACCGTTGCACCATAACGTTGATTAACAAACAAATGAAAAAAAATCACAATTAGTACCTTGGATCTCCTCTTCGGCCTGAATTCTTTAAGGCATGGGCTTCACTAATGAAAAACAGAATTCCAATCGAGCTGGTTCCAATGTTTTTGAATAGTGGTTGACAGATCAGCTTTGCAGGATGGAGCCTTGCCATTGACCAATTTTTGAAATTTCCACTGTAAATTTTCTTTTGGATCGGGATCGGACAGTTTGTTGGCCATGTAACTGAATTGAAATTCCTTTCCCGAAAGAAAAGCTTTAACACTATTTGCTTGTAGGAACATGCATCATCGTTAAGAAAAATGGCTTAAAGAGAGAACTATAATGTACAACTGTCCACTGACTGCTGAGTTAATGGTAGACATGTAAACCCACATCATAAATTTTTCATGCAGTCATCTTCATACATTTCATAAGAACTAGTGCAAGTTCCAGCATCTTCTCCTTAACTTTGGACAATTCTAAAATCTTCACTAAATTTGACTTTCATTCACAATCTACGCTCATGGTACCCTTGTTTTCTTTTCTTAGAACTTTTCATTTGGCTTTTCTGTATGTAGATCTCATTTCATTCAGCTATTTTATTTATTTATTCATTTATTTTCCAATTTTCAAGCTTTGGATTGCATTGGCTTGGGTTTTCTATCCTGAAGTTCTGTCGTCCATTCCCTTTTTGTTGAGACTTGCAGCAATGTTTAGACAAATATTACTGGGAAAAACTTTGTGTTGGATTTCCTTCTTGAAGATTTATAATCCCTTCTATTGTTTCAGTCAGGTCTCTTGTGCCAGCATTAATTTTAGAAATGCAAATTGTGGGAAAGTGACTGCACATATTGTTTTTCCACAACATTGACTGATGCTATTTTTTTCCTCCACTTCATCTGGAAAATTTTTTTTACCATTAACTTAAATTTTATTTGTTCATACTGTTGCAAAAAATTGTCTATATGTGCCTTATCCGTTTTATCTGCCTGCTTCATGTTTGGCAAGCGTCTACACATGCACAGTTAATGTATGATTTGCTCCCAAATGTATTGGTGCCATTTAAAAGTCTCATAACTCCAATACAATCAGAATTTGACGGGGCTTCTTCTAGATACAGTCCTCGGTTAACTTGGAATGAACTGCAAGCCATAAGGATTTTTTTTACCACAGAAAACCAGCAATCCGTATAAATATAAATGCTTAAGCTATGAACCACATTAGATGCACCATCTGTAAGAGATCTCTCAGTGTGGAGTTACACATGCTACTCCTGAGATACCAATGATCCTGACCCCTTCTGCTCTCCACATCATCTTGACCCATGCTGATGCCCTTGTTGGAGTTTATCACCTAAGAAACCATTTTGAGGATTTAATTTCACAAAGTGTTTCCCAAAGTGACTTCCATCACCCTCATTCAGGATACATTTCTTCCTCGAAGATGATGGTTCAGCACTATCCTTCCAGGTTTTAGTAATGCATTTTTAAGTTCTTAACCCAATTATAGTAGTTTCAGTAATCTCTTTAGTTGTTTTCTTTGCTTGATGCAGGACACTAATTTGAGCCTTCTGAAACAGAGTAACATCTTTGCCACGAGCACAGGAAATGTCTTCTGATATGGTTGTTTAAGAAATGAGAAGCTACTCACTGCATCAGTTAGGGTTAAATAACTTAATTAATTAATCACTGCAGTAATTATCCAATGGAACAAGCTTAACTATTAATCAAATATAGGTGGTGACTTGTTTGAACAGGCACTCTCACTCATCTTCTATCCCACTTTATTCAGGGTCACGGGGTCCTGGAGCCTATTCCAGGAGACTTACAGGCACGGTACACCCTGGACAGGGTGCCAATCCATCGCAGGACACACACACATACACACACTCACACGCCCATTCACACACTACGGGTAATTTGGGAACGCCAATTAGCCTAACCTACATGTCTTTGGACTGTGGGAGGAAACCGGAATACCTGGAGGAAACCCACCAAGCACGGGGAGAACATGCAAACTCCATGCACACAGAGACGGGAATCAAGTCCGGCCAGGGAAATGAACCCGGACCCTGGAGGTGCAAGGTGACAGTGCTAACCACTACACCACAGTGTTTGAACAGGCAGTGTACTGTATTTATAAACATGTAGGATTGAGGAAGTGTTGCATTAGATTAACCAGAACTAATTTAAACATTCATATACATTAATTAAGAAAATGAAAATCTTTTTGAAAATGAAAATCTATAAAAGGAAATTTTTATATTTTGAGAATAAAGTCATATTCGATAAACAAGGTTATAGTATTATGACAAGATGCAGTATATTGAGAATAAAGTGATAGTACTGTATTTTAAGGAAAAAGAGTTATACTGTGACAGATTCAAGTTCAGAATATCATGTATTAGAAATTAGAAAAGGACTTTGTAATAAATTGTGTGTATTTAGACAAAAGAATTACATAAATCTAAAAGAGAATGTTCTCTTTTTTGTGTTTGTTGAGGAATAAATAACAGCAGTCGCCATAGCGACTATATGGTGGGGCAGATACACGGCCAGTGCACTCAGTACTGCAATCAGACCCTCAATGTGTTATGGCATGTGGACTTCCTCTAAGGCTTAAGTTAATCATATGAGTCCATAAGACATAGATAGTTTAGGGGGGACACATAGTGTGTCCATGATACACTCTGCCTAACCATGGATAACCTTGAAGGTGACCAATAGCTGCTATTTCTTCTGCCGCAAAATAAACAGTAACACTACCAAATCCTCAACTGCCAACATGATATGTACGATTTTGGCCTTTAAACACAATGGGAAATGATACAATGGTTGTTCAAGTCAGACAGGACATTTACAACGTGTGGACCTTAAAAATCGACATGGAAAACTGTACACACAATCATCCACCAACAAAGTTTGTACGTTACAGTAACTCAGCTGGGCCACGTCCCCCATACAGTCCTGACCTTGCTTCACATGCCATTTCCACATGTTTGGGCCATTAAAGGAGTTCCTGGGAGGCCAGTGTTTTAGACATGAAGCAGGTAGTCAAATCAAGGCTCCGACCTACTGAGAAAACTTAAGTGCATTAGTGTAGCAGGGGATTATATAGAGAAATAAAGGGAGTTTTTTTTTTTTTTTGTTTGAAAGGTGTATATCATCTTAAAAGCATTTAAATTTTCAGGCTCTTTAGATTCTATCAATGGATCATAACCTGACTGGTGAGTATAGACAGAAGTCAGGGATATTATCAAACAGTTGGAAACCCTAAATAAAGCCTTAATGCATGTTCAATAATGTAAAAAAATGGTGGAATCATAACACTTAGAAGATGTTCACACTTTATAGCAAATACAAAATTAAAAGATATGAGACAATTTTGATTAATATGAAAATTCAAACGTCATAAAACTTACATCAAACAACAATTCACTGTCTATTAGCCTTGGGGGAACAAGGCAAGGTTAAATCTCAGAGTGCAACCACACAGATCCACTACAGGCAATAAGGAAATGCCTATCTGGATGTCTGTGCACTGTGGGAGGAAACCCACCAAGCACAGGGAGAACATGCAACACAGATGGGATTTGAACCCCAAACCCTGGACGTGAAATGCGATAGTGCAAACCACTAAGCTACCTTTGCAACATCATTTTGAAAAATAAATTGATTATTGATCTTTCATTAACAAAAAATATCACACACAAAATTAGTACCTTGTAGCTCCTCTGTGGCCTGAATTCCCTAGAGATTCCCTGAAACCCTAGAGGTGCAAGGCGATCGTGCAAACCACTAAGCCACCGATGCACCATAACGTTGATTAACACACAAATGAAAAAAATTAAAATCACGATTAGTACCTTGGATCTCCTCTTCGGCCTAAATGCTTTAAGGCATTTGCTTCACTAATGAAAAACAGGATTGCAATCGAGCTGGTTCCAATGTTGTTAAAATAGCGGTTTAAAGATCAGCTTTTCAGGATGGAGCCTTGCCATGGACCAATTTTTGAAATTTCCACCGTAAATTTTCTTTTGGATCGAGATTGAACAGTTTGTTGGCCATGTAACTGAATTGAAATTCCTTTCTGAAAAAAAAGCTTTAACACTATTTGCTTGTAGTAGATGCACTAGCATCAAGAAAAATGGCTTCCTCTCTACATTTTTATCAAAGCCATAAGAAAAATTAAGAGAGTACTTCGATGTACAACTGTGCACAGACTGCTGAGGTAATGAGAGACATGTAACCCCAACAACAATTTACAAATCTTCACTAAATTTCACCTTCATCCCCACTCCATGACTACCTGGCTTTAACCCCTGGTACACCTTTCTTCTCTTTAGGGATGTTTATTGGCTTTTCTTTATGTATATCTCATTTCATTCAGCTCATGTTTTTATTTCTATTTACAAGTATAGTGAAATCTCGGATTGCAAGTAACGCGGTTTTGCAAGCGTTACACAAGACGAGCAAAGATTTTTAATATATTTTGACTTGAAAAACAAGCAAGTCTTGGTTTATGAGTTCCGAGTATCATGTATCACACATGCGCTTCTTGTTTTGACGCCGAGCGTCACGTGATCACAACTGAGCCAATGGTTTTTCTCTCTTGCACTGCGGAATTGTGGGTAATCGTCTCCCCTGCTGGGTCTTAGTGCGCGTCTCTCACTGGTATAATCAACATCCGTGCACGCGTGTACCGTTAACTGTAACACTGTGACTACATGTGTGCATGTAAATCATCTTTTATTTTGTCTTTCTACGCGTGTACAGCGCGCGTGTACTGTTTATTATTACACACGTGTGCGCGTGTGTAAAGCAAAAGAAAGTCTCAGCAGAGAGGTTAAAGATCAATTTTCTTTCACCCTCTCTGTATCAGCCTGCACTTTGTCTGCTCGCGTCATTGGAGATCGTGCCCCTTGTCTGTCTCTCACACACACAAACACACCTCCTCTCCTCCCCTGGCCTTCACTCACACATACACACACTCTCTCTCTCTAATGGACAAACTGCTCTGTCACGATTCTTTTCAAAGGTAAAGTGCAGGTTAATTTGTTTTACTTTACAGCAGCGATTCCGTTAGTATGCGCTCACGCGAGTGTCATTAGCATTGTTAATTTTTCCGATAAAACAGTCTTTTCATTAACGTGTGTGTGGGAAAACTCAAATAAGAGAGGAAGAACGGTTACTGTGTAAGACGAGAAGAGGGGAGTGGCTGATTCCTTACTTTAGCTTCAAACACAAACATACACAGCGCCTGCGCGCATAAACGCAAACACTTATCTGTCAGGATTTATTTTTAACTTTATTAAGGTAATTAACTAAGGTAAATTGCAGGTTAATTTGTTTTATTTTTATTTTATATTTTGTATTATGAATTTATTTTTTTGGGGGTTGTGGAATGAATAATTTAAGTTTCCATTATTTCTTATGGGAAAATTCACTTTGGTTTACGAGCATTTTGAAATACGAGCCTGCTTCCGGGAGGAATTATAGCCATAATCCAAAGTTCCACTGTATATTGGATTGTATTTTGTTCGTAATGGCAGCAAATTCTAGCCAAACATTACAGGGAACAACCAAAGTTGTGCGTCATTGTGTTGGAGTTCCTTCTGGAAGGTTTATAATCATTGTGTCTTGTGCCAGTATTTGTTTTAGAAATGCAAATTGTACAAAAAGTACTTGCACATATTCAACACTGATTCCATGTTTTCCTCTACTTGATCTGGAAAAAAAATATGCAACATTAACTAAAATTACTTTCTTTGAGGTATACTTCATAAAATTATAAATGTTTTTAGCAGTAGTCAAACCTTTGCATTCTCTTTGCAAAAGTGCATCTGTTTTACCTGCCTGGTTCATCTATGGAAGAAATGTAATGGTTCCATTGACCAGTCTGCCTTAAAAGTCTCATAACTCAAGTACAGAATTTGACAAGCCTTCTTCCAGATAGTCCTCAGTTAACTTGGAATGAACTGCAAGCCTAAATTTTTTTACCCCAATTTTATCCTCAATCAATAAGGATCGAAATCTCTAAAGAACATTCCCAGCAACTTGCTGAATAATAAATACAATTTTAGAAAAATGCAATAAAGAATTAAGGCAGTTCCGAATGCAAAAGGGAGTCCAACCCAGTACTACTAGCAAGGTATTCCTAAATGCAGCGGTCAGCATTTAGTAAAGCTGCTGTGTGAAGTGCTATACGAAAAAAAATATTTAATTGAACTGAGGACATGAACAGTCAAAATCATGTTTTCTGTTAATATACTTCATTCGCAACATTTTACCACTCCTGTCCAACAGCCCTGTATTTCACATCAAGTTCTTCCTCTAAAAACATGTAAAATCAGATTTGAAAATCTTCAGCTTCGTGTAGTTATCGTTTTGTATGTTTAAAATCACAGAACAACCAATGTAACAAAAAAACACTTTATTTAAAGGATTAGAAGTGAGAAAAAAAAAGGGTTGGCAGTCATGAGTTTGAACAAGACCTTAATCCAACATACAGCCAGATTTAAGCTCAGATGTGGCTTTTCTAAAATGGCCTTTATCTTGACTTCCTCCTGGGTGCTGTGAAACCTTTGGCCAGTCCTGTTTCTCTTCATCAGTCTCCCATATCCTTTGCAAGCAGGTCAATAAGAGACTAATGCTGTTTTCTTCTGAATGAGCATCCTGCAGACAGAGACATGTGTATTAAGAACTCTGTTAAAAAAAAAAAAAAGGGGGGGGGGGGACAAGGAAGAAAAATGGAGTGTGTAATATACAAAAATACAGAGGAGTTCCACCATGCAGCAGGCAAATCAGTGGAGCAACAAAGAACTGGATGGGCGTCAAAAATGGATATTCACAGATTCTTGAAGAGTTAAGTTAGGACTTCATAATTATGGTACAACATGGAGAAGGGAAAGGTAATTTCCCTAAGATTACAATAGAGGACTCCCAACACCGAAAGCAAAAAAGCTGTAAATCATAGGTTGACTGTTTAAATTTTTGGGCATTGCACTTTACTTTTAGATTTAAAATATCCATGTTTGTCTGATGCGTCTCAAGCAGCAGCATTTTGTAGGTTTTGAAGTATTAACAGAATTCTGTAACTGTATCTGGGAGGAGAGATTGACGCAAGGTTTATTTTAACAGCTGCGCAATTTATTTAAAGTGCAAATTTCAATTACAATTTTGCCTTCCAACAATTCTGAAACAAGATTAACAAATTGGCACGGTTTAAGTTTGATCGGCCGTGACGAGTAATTAGCCTCAGAAATACCCGATTCTGTGCCATTTGCACACATACTCCCAAGCAGCACAAAAAATATAAAATAATTCTATATATGCACAGTTATGAAGAAATCATGAGTTCAAAATCCCTCTACAGGTATCTGTAGCCAGGGTGCTAAAGAACAGATAAGGCATGCTCTTGGGAGAGGCGGAGTGCACTCTCGCATCAGTCGCATGAGCATCTGCTCTTTATTCCTAGCCCATAGCTCTGCATGGGAAGCAGTAAATAAAGCTTGTGTCTCAGAGGAGGCCAATGAAATTCTGCACCCCTCCTGATCAATTTCATCATTTGCATTTTACCTGTATAAAAAAAAAAGGGAAGTCCTGTAACATTGTGCAGCTTTGAAGAAAATATTAAAGGTATTTAAAAGCCTGTGTTTCACTGTATATGCATTATTGAATTCTACAAAAATGTGTTTGCACACACAATTAGTTTTATTTTATTTTAATTGATGCATCTTTATAAATGATTCTACCACATTTCTTTTCATGACTATATTCTCATTGTGTAATAAGTCTAGTTGTCCACTGGCTTAACAGCAGTGCGCTTTCACACCACATTAAAACCTAAAATCACAACGGCCAGGTTGCGGTAATTTTCATTAACATTTATTTGTTTAAAAGCTAAATTACAAATTGAACTGAAGAGAATCCTTGTAAAAGTTTCATAAATGCATGAAGTTCTTAAATTCAATGATTGTGTTAATCTTAATACTGACCAAAATAATTGAGATAATGATTATAATAATCCAGCAGTGCTATTATGGTTTCTCTAGTTACGAAAGGACTTGTACAGCAGATACTTTTTGAAAGTAGTCTCCAGTGGTCAAGCTTTGTCAGTCAAATTAAAATTTCTTGGTAACATGACAAGCTGTTTTCAATTTTTTTTTTTTTTTTTACTTTCGCTCTACTTAACTTCATGATAGAAATATAAAAAAGATAGGGAATGA
>JAOTRS010000044.1:28229070-28244958 GCA_028565755.1 Dinotopterus cunningtoni
AGACAAAAACTTCATTTATCGTGCACTGTCGGCGTCACAACTTTGCAGATAGTTTATGTTCACATACAGCTACATGATACTGCATGAATGATCATATTTAAAAACGCATAATGGGGCACTTTCAAGTACGAATTTTCACAGATACGAACAAACCACGGTTCTACAAACATTCATAGATGCAAACAAATTGTGGAAGTGACGCCGAAAAAAAACTGTAGTGCACCAGACACCAATATTTACAATTAAATACAATATTTTCAGTGTGTAAATGAATGCATAAACTGTTTAAAAGTCCAGTATATTGTATGTGCGCGCTTGTGCAGTCGACCTCACCAGGTTTTAATGAATCAGTGGAAGAGCACGATGATAAAAAATGGCTCTCATGTAAAGCTATCCCGATGGCGAATACTGTATTCTTAATTTCGGAAAATCCTTAACGGGACAGTGTTCACAGTGTAAAACAGCTCTGAGACAAAATGCCATCTGTTCAAGCGTGCAGTAAACTTCCTTTAAAGTGGAGAATTATAAAGAAACGGCAATGTTTTACCGCCTCAAATGTCTCCAAAGTCTCAAAACACTTGAGTGTGAGTGAGTGTGTGGGTTGAGTGGCTGCGAGCACAGGGGAGTGTGTGGCTTATAGCACACAATTTGACAATTTTTTTGTACCCGCTGTTTTTTGAGACTTGTATAAGCATGTGGTAATAGGTGAGTTTGAGACTAATTCACTGAGAGAGGCAGGCGTAGGACTGACATCAAGCACTTTAAGCATCAAGTAGTCTTTTGCTGGAAGTCAACAAAAGACTACTGCATGGATAAACATCACATTTTTAATCACACTGCACCACACATGCAGTCCAACCCAACAAACAGGAATAGATTGAGTAGTTTGTTTTCGATATAGATAAAACTAAAATTAACATTTTGTCGTATTTAAATGCTGTACCTTCTGTCAGGCGTGCTTTTCCTCCAGTGGGTTGGCAAAGCACTGTAGAGCATCCAACGCACAACACCACTGTCTGAGCATGGCTGAACACCGTTGTGATCTTATAGCAACCTGTGAATAAATTGGACGAATGAGATTCAACACAACCAACCTGACATCCATGGGTGACCGTCAAAAGACTCCTGAGTCAAAGATAACTTGTGTGCTCAGATGGATAACGTTACCTGGACATTTGACGTCCATGAAGTAAGAGTTTGGGCTCTGGACCAGCCGCTTCTTCTTGTGCCGCCTCCTCTCCTCCTCGGCAGTCGGGTGGAGCAAGTCTTTCGCCAGCTATGGAGGTGAAAAGTACAGAAAGATGCGTATTTTAGTGGTGCAGATTTAACCAAAGATGTAAGATTCATTCCTGACTACTGCTTAAAAGTGCCTGTGCTCCGTCACCTCAATACGTTTTATTAAAACGGACCAATAAATAAAGCGCAACTACAAACTGGTTAGTTAGCAGCGGAGATAGCAGCCTCATCAAATACCGCTAACACAAAACCATACACGGTGACAACGATTTTTTTTTTCTCGAACATTCCAACAGCAAATAACAACGCCGTCATCTTAACGTAGCGCACGTGCACAGACCAAACAGCCACGCGCGTTCTGGTGAACTGCTTTTCTTGCCACGCGCTTAACTCTCGTGTACGCGGCCATGTTGTTCCTTTCAGAGACTGTTCATCTCAAACTAAAACTCGTTCCCTCAGACACATCTAAGGCAGCGTTTTTATTTAATATCAGAGGTAAAAAAAAAATTAACTCAGTTTATGGACGCAGCTGAATATATCTTATACGTAACAGTTCTTTTTAGACTTTAAAAGAACACTGTGTGGAATTCCGCACTTACAGGCATGTTGTTGGCGCGTCAGGCCGCGGTGAAAAGGGGGGGTTAGGCGGAAAACACGCAACTCATATCGACGGGGCTGTAGCGCAGGGACCGGAAGTGTTCTGGCAGCCATTTTTAAATTAAAAGTCTCTCGAAAAAATATTTTTATTTATTTCAGTTTACGTTGTGAGTAATTTTACCCATTTCGCTACACTAAATTTTTTTACTTAAATCTGCATAAATTAAACAAAGGTTTCGTCTGTTTCAGTGCCCAGAACTCGATCTTTAAATAATATATTTACTTTTCATTCATTGGAGGACCTGAAACCAGTCTGAGAAAATGTTCTGTCTGTATGTCTGTCCAGGCAGATTATGTCCTGGCTGGACAGATTTTAATGAAACTTTTGCAGTTCTTAGATATCAGCTTGAATCTTTGCCCCATAAGTGAAATGAAAAATGTTGAGTAAAAGCGACATTATGAAGCTATGTGCCGGATTAAATAATCTACTTTAAAATAAGCAACTTCTTAGTATTTAGCAAACACTCCAGTGGAAACCAATACCATATAATACTCTCACATCAGACTAAATTTTGTAAAATTACAAAAATTAAGGGGTTTGTCTTTGATGCAGGCATCCATGTATGTGGACAATCTTATCATTTTGATTCATACACATTAACATTTCATACAAACTTTCATAATTCTTTTGATTGTGTAAAACTGCTTTATGACAATGTCAATTGTTAAAAGCGGTATACAAAATTATTTATTCAGGTTGAATTGGACATCAAGCTGAAATAATAAAAAAAAATATCACTGATTACATTAAAGTATATCAGCTTATTTTTAGCTTTAACTTTTTAACTATTTCTACAAACTATTTTCCTGTCAACTCATGCTAGTGTTTATTTATTAAAGCGCTGATAACATTACGATAGCACTGTTGTAAAGAAGAGGGGTTCATTACCTTCGTCGTGTATTACTTTTTAGAAAGCAGCATTAATGATTAATTTAAATTCTGATTTTGCTTGACAAATATTTCAGTTAAAGATGGTGAATGCAGGTGGCAGAGTGGCATAGGGATTGTCACTGTCACTTTGCACCTCCAGGGTCCAGGTTCGATTCCCACCTCGGGTCTGTGTGCATGGAGTTTGGATGTTCTCCCTGTGCTTGGTGGATTTCCTCTGGGTACTCCGGTTTCCTTCCACAGTCCAAAGACATGCAGATTAGGTTAACTGGCATAACCTAATAGTGTTTGAATGAGCGTGTGTATCTATGTGTGTGCCCTGCGATGGATTGGCAAGCCTTTCAGGGTGTACCCCTGCCTTGTGCCCGGGATAGGCTCCAGGCCCCCCGCGACCCTGTATACAGGATAATGCAGTATAGACAATGAGTAAGTAATTAGTTCAAATTGACACTTCTTAGCGCATGCATATACTGTAAATATATAGAATTTTTTTATAACGCCTGTAACTACGTTCATTGTTGCAAAGCAGTCCTACAGAATCAATAGAAAAATATTGAAATGAGTATGAACTTAATGGTTCGTTTGCTTGTTCACCCAAAATTAAAGATGGCAGCAGTTTAGTTAGGTGGGTTATTATATTCATCATGCTTTCAAAAACTACAACAACAAAAAAAACGGCAGCTTGTTTTTAAGCGTCTTACAAGCCAGCCAAGACATCCTGCTGCGCATGCGTCATGCGATTACAAACACGAGGAAATGGCGACCCCTGGTGTTGCATTCTTTCACAGGGGACTCTGTAATGGAGCGCGTGCCTCTCCCTCTCTACGTAAGCCTCCGGGAACTCGGTAAAGGAAAAAGTTTCGGGAGAAACCGCTGCCGCTGTACGTGGATGGATGGACATGGCCTTCAGCTGAAAAAGAAGAAAAACTGGCGAAATGCCGAGGAATCTTGAGAAAAACTAAACAAAAAGTGGAACGGGCAACGAGGTTGTGAATTTCTGTTTCATTTAAGGCAGATTTTTATCTTGACGAACAGGAGCAGCGAAGAAAAACGGAATTTACCGGTGACATTGTAGTTTTGTTTGTTTAGTTTGTTTGTTGTTGCTGTTGTTGTTTTTTCTCTGAAGGACAAGGACCTGGCTTTAAATCTCAAGTCTCTGGTTTAAATTGAGTGAGAAAAGTCGGGGGGGAACTTAAAAAAAAAACTTTTACTAATAAATACTCCGGACAAAGAACTATGGCAAAGAAATACGACTTCCTCTTCAAACTGCTGCTGATTGGTGACAGCGGGGTGGGAAAAACATGTCTGATCATCAGATTTGCCGAGGACAACTTTAACTCGACCTACATATCTACTATCGGTGAGTGTAAAAGTGAATTAAAGCGAGGAGATGGTTGAAGTGGGTGAGATTAGAGATGTCGGTTAAGGCTGTTGGTGATCCGGTTTGTCGGTTGGTCATGTCAGCACTAGTCCTGTCACCTCACGGGATCATTCCTTACTGTCAGGGCTGCGAGGCGGAGCGCTTCACACATCATCTTCTAAACTCGCATTCAGTTTACAGCCAAAACATGGTATTGGTGATTAAAAAGTTAATTTTTAGATAGGATCACATAACACTTAATGCTTCCTATCTCCCGATCCGTGCTTAGTTTTTTTTTTGTAAACATGCATACACATTTATATTTTTTACAGATAAAATTTGAAGAAAAAAAAAAAAGTATTTCATTAGATAAGATTTAATTTTTTTGAATTCAAATCTTTCAACGATCTTAACTGTCATTCAGATGAAACCTGGCCAGTTTAGATCACACATTAAAAGAACCTGAAAAAATGTATTAATCTAAAATGCTATATTGTTAAGATATTAAGTGGCATAGTGGTTAACACTGTCATCCTGCACCTTCAGGGTCCGGGTTCGAATCCCACCTGTGTGCATGGAGTTTGCATGTTCTCCCCGTACGTACATGGTAGGTTTCCTCCAGGTACTCCGGTTTTAGCCCACAGTCCAAAGACCTGCAGGTTAGGCTAATTGGCCAAGTGCCCTATGCCCTAAGTCTCCTGAGATAATTTCCGGCCCCCCCATGAGCCTGTATACAGAATTAAAGTGGTATAGGCAATGAGTGAGTGTTAAGATTTTGCAACATGAATTTGACAGGGTTACGGACACTACCGATTTTTTGCTTTTTAAGCTTTTACCAAAAACCTATTCTAAAAGCTAAGACCCATTCTAGTATCATTACTGATAAAGAAATATGAATTATTTGCATTTTAAATGATTATTGTTTGAAGTGAAACAGTGTAACACTGAAAAAAAAGGCCTTTTTTGGGGGGCACATATAAAATCATTTTTCCAAAATGACTGAGGTTAGCAATTTGAAATTTGTAGGAAAGCAAAATTGGTTACTCCCGTGTTACATAAACTTAAGAAGTATATTCTTTGGCGCACATGTTTTCGCTATTATATGTATAACATAAAAGAAAAAATCAGCACCAGTACTGTGTTTTGGCTGTTAGTCTTCTGCTTCCACATTCCTCTATTAAACTACCACATGCTCACTGAGCTCTGTGTAATTCCTCTCTCTCTCTCTTTCTCTCTCTCATGTGCACAGACAAGAACAGATGGAGTTTTTTTAATTTCATATTTTATGCACTAGTGTAGTGAACAGTAGTTTTGAGTTGAGAATAAACAGTTTTTTTCTTTCTTAAATGCCTTTAAAACCCAGAGCGTCTTTATCCTTCTGCATTACTGTGTTCTATATCTCCATCTAGTAACCTCTGTAGTCCAACTAGAGAACATGGAGGGCAGTGGTGACCATTGTTTTTATTCCCATTTTTACAATCGTATTAGGACCTTCCAGGTCAACTTTTACATGCACATTCACATACTACGGGCAATTTGGGAACGCCAATAATTAATTGTTTTTGGACTGTGGGAAGAAAACCGAAGTACCCGGAGGAAACCCACCAAGCTCGGGAAGAACATGGAAACTCCATGCACACAGACCACTAGGTGGAAATCGAATTCAAACCCTGGAAGTGCAAGGCGATAGTGCTAACCACTAAGCCACCATGCCACCAGACACACACACACAATATAGCCAAACCTGCAATGACATTGTATTCAAATACAAAATTCATTATGGATTCGGTCACTCTTTGTCAGCTATAACAGCTTCCATTCTTCTTGGAAGGCTGCTCACAAGCTTTTGCAGTGTTTCTGTGGGAATTTGTGCCCATTCATTCATTCATGTGCACTGATCTGTGCCGCAGTTTTAGGGGTCTTGAGGTCATTCTCACAAGAGACTCTTTAGGTGCTTTAAAGGTGCTTTAAAGATGAAGACGTGTGTGGTGTTAACACTCTTAAGTGCTTTAATTGGTCATCGAGACATCTCAGGGTCCTAACTGTACACACTGAGAATTCTTGATTATTTTCTTTCCTCTACCCTACAAAGCCGACATGTCAGTACAACTCAGCAGCCTATTCACTTCATCTCTCTGCAGCAAGTCACAGAAAATATTTAAGACAAACCTAGATGTATCTGAACAAAAGATGACATGAAAACGGAAAAGCATCCTTCCATTGTACAGTCCTCTTTGAAAGTATTGCAATGCCAATTCCTTTGTTTCCGCTGTACACTAAGGACATTTAATTCTGAGATCAAAAGATAGAGTCATAGAGACAACGAGACGATTCCTGTTGCCCCGGTGTGCCCTGTTAGAGGGATTGTTTAAACAACGCATACTTCTGGATGTCTTTGATTTTGGATTACGCCCTGGGTTTTACCTGTGAAGACGTCATGTTGTCTCAAAAAAAATAAAAAATGATCATGAAGACCAGAGAGCCAAGGAATACAGGAAATGTCAGGCAATGCAACAATTTGGAATTTCAATTTACAAAACCCTGGTGTAATAACAGCCAGACATTGAACAGGTCAGCCAATGAAAACAACAGCAGTTGATCAGAAAAATACTGTGAGAGCTGTAAAGGAGAAAACTACATCTCACAAATTACACAATCCATCGTTTGAAGAAGACTATGAGAGCAGAAACACCACAAGACGTCAAATGCTCATCAGCAGAAAGAATAAGACGGTCAAATTGGAACACTCGATGAAATGCCTAGAGAAGCAACAAAATGCTGGCAACCAACATGAACCCCCTACCAAAGTGAAGGAAAAGCCCAAGTGAGAAGAAAAAAAGGATCTGCTTGTGATCTACAACAGTTAAGCTCATTGGTCAAGTACGGGGGAGGCTGAGTGTCACAGTTCGAGCTTGCGTGGCTGCTTCTGCAAGGAGCTCACTAATCATTATTGATGATGTAACTCCTGATGGTAGAAACAGAATGAATTCAGAAGTCTAGAGAAACATTTTTTTCGACACAGAGAAATGCATCTACTTAAGTGGAACTTCATCATGCAGCGAACAAAGGATTTCGTCAAAGAGGGGAAAAGTGGAAGTGCCTTTAGACTGGGCAAGGCAATGACCAGACCTTAACCCAATTGAGGATGCAATCAGTTGAGTGTTTAGGAGAATGAGAAAAAAACAGCAGTAGAGACAGCTCCAAAAAAAAAAAAAAAAGAATAAGAGGTTAAGTGATTTCACTGGATCGCTGACTTGATATGGTTACACTAAGTGTTTAAGTGTTATTTACTTTCATTTAATTGGGATTATCTGTTCCCATACTTTTGCCCACATAAAGCGTTAATAAGTGGCTTTACATGAACCGATGACCCTCGATAATCCATTGAACAGGTTATGTTATTCATGCAAACACTTGATCTGAAACACTTCTCTTTCCCACCTTTGCCTCCATCTACTGGGTCTTTGCCTGAGGAAGGGGTTCACTGATTGGCTTTTACATCTAAACAACCATAGATGAGAATGAATTCTTGTAACAAATTATAATATAGAAGATGGGATTTATTAGACAAGACCTAACCTGAAAACTACTACTTTTGATTCTTGTGTTTCTGGCAAATATCACAGTGGGCAGACCATTTGCGCGTGTCAGAAAAATAATATTTTGAATAAATGCTTTGAAGATGTAAGCACACATCTTATCAGATCAGCGTCCATGTAAACACTGAAGCTTGAATCTCAAATCAGAATGATCTCATTTGGAGTAAAGAAATATTTTAATGTCAAGTTTGATGTCAAATCAGGTTCCTGTGTTTCTGTCGGTCATCATTTGTATTCAAACATCAAAAACCACCCTTTCCTTCCTTGCCATTTCCTTCCTTTCCCTCTCCTCTTTGGAGGTTTTCTCTCCTGTCCCACAGGAAGTTTCTTGGAAAACTGCCATGACACAAATGACCAAGTTATGAGAGTTGTAGTTATCAGAACATCAAAAGTTCTCCTGGTAAAGATCTCCTTATCTGTGACTCATCTCTCTCTCTCTCTCTCTCTCTTTCTCTCTTTCTCTCTCCTTTACTGTCAAAATGCCTGTGTTTGCTGTTTGGGATTGTTTGGGGATTTGCAGCACATCCTCTTTTTTTCTGTTAACCTTTTTCTGTGTCTTGCTTACTCATAACAGGTATCGACTTTAAAGTGAGGACCATCGAGGTTGAAGGGAAGAAAGTCAAGTTGCAAGTCTGGTAAGATGTTTTCTTACTTCTGCTCACTGAGCTCTAGTTTCATCACTGAACATGGATGCTGCCTTGGCTTTAAGCAGCAGAGTGCAGCAGAATTGGTTTATTTAACAAAGCAACACCGAGATCAATGTTTTTGTGAAGCGAAGGAAACATGAAAATTCACAAATACCATCTGAAAATAACTCAGACTTTTTTTTTCAGAAAGCAGCATGCATTTGGAGTTAGGGCATTTTGAAGTCCTGGCTTCAATTCAACCGTAAAGTTTGACAGACAAATAAACTGCTGTGAGGGGCGAAAAAAAGTGCTGCTTCTGTTGTCTTGGTAGTATTGCCAAATTGCAATCATTTTCTTTAGTTCTAGATCTGGAAATGTTTCTATCACTTTTATTTGTTTGCATGTTGGTGTTTGTCAGACATCTCCGGCTCACCTGCAGCTCGTTCAGTATGCAGCTGCCAGACTCCTGACTGACATTAAACAGGCATCGTTTCATCCAATTGGTATCGTTTCACTGGTTTCATGTTGATTACAATATTTACTTTAAGATTTAAGATTTTTAAACAGTCCTTCACAAACCATTTCACAGTCTATTTTTAAAATAAGAGCGATCATGCTTTCCCAGCATCTGTGCCTGAGGAATAGTTTGCTTTCGGGATTTTCCTACTATTTGTTAACACGTCTAAAGATCCATTCTTTTACTTTTGGTATTTAATTGAAAGTCTGCTTAAGATCACTGCTGAAAAGCACAAATGGCTAGAGAGTATGCAGTCATTTACTCATCATTGTGCTTTTTTATTTCCAGTGTTGTGTAGTTCAAATACTGTCTATTTGCTCTTTATTAACTTAAATTAAAATTGTATTTGTCATATATAAAGACATACACAGTATGATGGGCAGTGAAATGCTTATAACGTGCCTGTGACGTAAAGTATGAAGAGTTTCTCTGCAAGAAATTAAATGCACTCACTCACTCACTCTTACTCATCGTCTATACCACTTTTATCCTGTATACAAGGTGCCAATCCTTCGCAGGGTACACACACACACGCTACGGGTAACTTGGGAATGGCAATTAGTCCAATCTGCATGTTTTTGGACTGTGGGAGGAAACCCACCAAGCACGGGGAGAACATGCAAACTCCATGCACACAGGGACGGGAATCGAACCTGTCTGTGAATCGAACCCGGACCCTGGAGGTGCAAGGCAACAGTGCTAACCACTAAGTCACCTTACCGCCGTCACTAGAGTACAATCAAATAAAAAGATTAAATATTCAAGTAGAGAAATAAGAATATGAAATAAAAGAAAAATATAAAACTTTACGCTGAAAAAATTACAAGGTTGCTATAGAATAGAAGTAAAATAGAGGTGCTAAGTGTATAAATAAATACACGAGTATTAGTTATATTACAGCCAAGTTCAGTTAGTCCTCATTTATGTGGAAAATGAGCAATGTGCAAACACAAGGAGAAAAAAGTGCAAAGTACCAGGAAGTGTACAGCATGTAGCAATGTGCAACTTGATGAGTAATGTGCTACATCCTGACTTTGATATGGTAGCAGCAATGTAGGGAGAGCATTTATTGTGTGATTGGACAAAGAAGGCAGATCAGATTGTTCAGTTCGTTGTGTGTTGTTCTGGTTGAGGGCCCTGCGGAAGCGCTTTCCTGACCACAACAGAGAGAACAGTCCGTTGTTGGGGTGACTGAGGTCCTTCACGATCTTCCTGGCCTCTGTCCAGCACCGTTTGCTGTAAATTAAGGGAGCTTAGTGCGGATGATGCACTCAGCTGATCGCAGCACTCATCTGTCCTACATGGTGCTGTTCTCAAACCGGGTTGTGATGTGTCCTGTCAGGATGCTCTTCAAGGTGCAGGGGTAAAAGTTCCTGAGCACTTTGGAGGGCAGTCCAAAGTCTGTCAATCATCTGAGGTAGTTAGATATGCTATCGGGCCTTTTTCATCACAAAGTTGATGTGACAGGATAACGACAGGTCTACGTGATGTGAACACCGAGGTACCGGAAGCAGTCCACTCTCTCCACTAGGCTCTCGTTGAAGATCGGAGGTCTGGTAGTTCCTCTCCTGCTTTGTACTGAAGTCTACCATCAACTCCTTTGTCTTGCTGACATTCAGGAGGGAATTGATCCTCTATTAAGTCTAATCTAAGTCTTTCAGAAAGGTCAAAATTGGGCTGCACCAAGCAAAGGAAACAATTAAGGAGATTTGAATTAACTGGAACTGGGTTAAATAGCTAAACAGGGCCTAAACGGCTATGTGGCAATAAGAAAACCATTGGTTAGTGAGACTAATCAGTAGAAATGCTTCAGTTTGCTAGGGAGTATAAAGAATAGACTTCGGAGCAATGGAAAAAAGGTGATGTGGTCTGATGATTCCAGATTAACCCCATTCTAGAGTCATGGGTGTATCAGGATAAAAAAGGCAAAATCATGCATAGTGCCCACTGTAAAGGCCTCTGGAGGCAGCGTTATGATCTGGGGTTGCTTCAGTTGAAGGCTCAGTAATGTCATGTGACAATAAAATGAAGTTAGCTGATGACCTGAATGTACTGAATGACCAGATTATCATATCAGTGGAGTTTTTCATCCCTGATGGAAAATCAATACTCCAGGACTCAACCTGTGAGCGAGTGTTTATGGGAGCTTGAGGAATCATTCTCACACATGAACTGGCCACCACACTGTGTACTGTAATCAAAGATAAAGGTGATTAAATGAAAATGTACAGGCAGTGTATGTTGCACATTGGACCGTGATTCAGATGTGATCAGTGTGCTGCGGCAGATACTTTCTGAACGTGAGGATTAGCTGTATCTTTAGCTGATAGCACAAAGTCCAGTTTCCATACCTAAACATGTGTGTTTTTTTTTTATTATTTTTATTTCCCAGGGACACAGCGGGGCAGGAGAGATTTAAGACCATCACTACAGCTTATTACAGAGGAGCTATGGTACCACGCATGCATTATTCACATAGTGTTTTTTCACATATTGTATCTTAGCTTAGAGGAGCTGAATCTAAGTAAAAGGTCACTCAAGTGCTCAATCATTAGCCCAGAGCCTTAACTTCAGAGCGGTCACTCTACTATACTTTGAGTGTTGCACGTATCATTTGAGTGGCCATCCTAAACTAACTTATATTTCAGGTTTAGCTTGCAAATCTATTTTAATCAGGATATATCTGTTGAGATAATATTTATTTGAAAACCTGCATTTCAAGATCAGAAATAATTTGTATCAATATTCTAGCAGGAGTACGCATCCTGTTTTCTAAACGAATGAAAAATCATTAAATGTGGTATTTTATAATAATATATTTTTTGCCAAATTATGCCATAAAAGTATTTCAATACCTCTCTGATTAACTAACTAAAAAACAGTCAGTCTATCATGTGGAGGTTGTAAGTGTGAATCCAGACAAGGCCACAGCCATTCATGGCCCAGGAATCCACAAGATTGCAAGGTTGTCAATGCCCCATGAGGGAGTGACGGCATACTCTCTCATTCTTTTACACTTCCATATTAGGCAAAGCAACACTAGCCCATCACGAGTTCCCGTGTGATCATGTATGCAAAAGAGGACAGATAGCACTTTCCTCTGAGTGTATGACCCCACCCCCTGACATCGCATAAGCAACAGTTTGAAACGATCAAATCAAGCACATGATGAGGTCTTGCCCTGTTAGGTGACTGGCGAGAGTGGACTGAAGCATGAGAACTGGCCCTGACTAAAACGAGAGAAAATCAGAAACCCATTTTATGTCGTTTAACATGCGTTTCGTCAAACCCAGTGTTCTAAGGAAAATGCTTCTTCTGAGGTTAAGCACATATTGTAAAGATTAACACATGGGAAGTGTGCAGTTGACCCCTCCAGTTCTTTCACAACTATCTTTTTACCGTGTTTGTGAAATCTTGTATTCAGAGGAAGCCAGTAACATTACAGAATTGAACAGCTAAGAAGAAAATGAGTCACTGATCCAGCTCCCTATCTTTTGCATATGTGTGTGTGTGTCTGTGTTTGACTTTTCCCCCATATTCTAACCATGCCATTGAAGAGAGTTCATAATACAATGCATTTTTCAGCAATTGATAGATATAACATTTTTGCTTCTTTGTAATTTCATGGCCAATGATCTAAAGTTGTATCAGAATTATACTCTACACAATAAATTTATTATAAAATGTAAAATTAACAACTTATTCTCTGTAATGTATTCTTTTGAACATCAGGGTATCATCCTTGTGTATGATATTACTGATGAGAAATCCTTCGAGAACATTCAAAACTGGATGAAGAGTATCAAAGAGGTAAGATGAAAGAATTTTATGTTTTGAAGTATTGTGTTTCAATAATCACTATATATTTTAGAGAAATACATTTGCAACCACTTCTATTTACCTGAACTTAATATTTGTACTCTATAGTCGTAGCCTTAATAAGTGGCGTGACTCCCATTTCAGTCTAACAGCTTTATAGTCACGGGAGTGGTTTGCATTTTTGTTAGTATGCCAGGGAAACCCTGCTCCCACACACTTTTCTTGTGAACACACAGTAGCTAATTTGCAAGACCCAGAATCTGAGCACGCCTCTTTGATTCCCGTTTTTCCCAGAATGCATCAGCAGGAGTAAGTCGAATGCTGCTGGGAAACAAGTGTGACATCGAAGCCAAGAGGAAGGTGTCTAAGGAGATGGGTGAGAAGGTAAGTGCATGTGTGATGAGTAGTTTCAAGCCTAATTTCAGATCCTTTTTCTAACTGTCATTTTTAATGAAAGCTCGCAAAGGATCATGGGATCCGGTTCTTTGAGACGAGTGCAAAGTCAAGTATCAACGTTGAGGAGGTAAGACAGTACATACTGTGTTTTACAAACCGAGTTAGCAGACAACTGATGATTGTATCTGTTAAAGTCGGACGAGAATATCGTCTTTAATAATACTAGGGGTGTTCAAGTCAAAACGGGACTAAGAACTCCCTTACTACAGTATATAATCCCCTGCTACACTAATGCACTTATCCCAGCTTTTCACTAGTGCTTGGATACCATCAAGGTGAAAGGTTTTTAGTACACCGGAGCCATGATCAGACTGAACACTGGCCTCCCAGGAACTCCTTTAACATTCCAACAGGGATGTGGCAGTAACCACATTGTTTAAAACATTTTACCATTCAAATTATTTCCTGCGGCTAAGATTCTCATCACCATACTTTGCTTGAAGCCTTCTGTAAATTTCAATCGGCCTTACACCTTCATTCCTGAGAAATATCATCACAAGTCCCTGGTTGACTTGAACAACCCATGTTATTTATCATGAAAGTAACACTTGTGATTTCACAACTCAATGTTGCCAAACTAACCAGAAATAAAACATGAATGAAAACTTTATTGTAAACGTGGAAGATCATGCATTCTCATCCCCAATCCTTCTCTCTGTAGTCCTTCAATGCTCTGGCTCGAGATATTTTGACGAAATCTAGCACAAAGCAGGTGAGTTCAAATTCTAAAACCTGTTAGTATATTTACTCGAGTGTTGTGTTTCAGCATGTGTATGCTTTTAAGGAGCTATTACCTGACGCAATATCAGTAGTTTCATGCATTTTTATTCAGGACATACTTGTTGATGATGGTCATAATAAAGTACATGTAGACGAATTCCTGCTGTTTATTTTATTTTTTTTAATTTAAAGTTATTTAAAATTTTTTAATTGTACATTTCTATCTTATGAATGTGATTCACGTAGTAATTTATTTTTAATTGAGGCATGTTTGTATATTTTGG
Source organism: Dinotopterus cunningtoni (assembly GCA_028565755.1). Lineage (NCBI taxonomy): Eukaryota > Metazoa > Chordata > Actinopteri > Siluriformes > Clariidae > Dinotopterus > Dinotopterus cunningtoni. The sequence goes on from JAOTRS010000044.1 coordinate 28,243,234, forward strand.
GATTCTTCAGTATATGGCCGAAGCATCAACCCATAACCGTTAATAAACCCAGGTCACACACAATGATTTTATCCAGTAGCAACACTGGATAAAATCATATTGTGCAGTTTTGAGGATTTATTTGGTGTGATAGCAGTTTATCAGCTCTCGGTAATAGAAATAAACAAAATTTAGGCAAACAATATGATAACATAAATAATAGCATTGTTTAATATAATGGGGAGAGCAGCTGGCCGCACTCTCTCTGCGAGTAGTGACGGCATACTTGCTGTCATAGAACTAAAAGATCTAATCAGCTGGTATCACATGCCTTAAAGAAAGCACGCAATAGGTTTTACTCTTCCTGGTTGGTAGTTTTCTTTTTCATGGTAGATTGCACTAACCGAGAGAGAGAGAATGTTGTTCAAACAAAAGTGGAACTGGTGCATGTGGTGTATCTTAAAACATACAATAATGTGCTAAATGAAACTGATAGAAAATATGTGCTATGTATTATTAATAAATTTAACATATTAATAGTGTCAACTTTCACATTGTGTTTTAGAGTAATCATTCATATAATTTCAGCCCCAATATAGATTTGAATCAAGACTTTAATTACTGTACATTAAATTCAGGAACCCGTTTACCAAAGGTTTTTTATTTTATTTTATTGTTATTTTTATATTTATACAGGGCTCATCAGGCCGTGAGGTCAAACTCACCAGCACCACTCCGGGGAAAAAGTCATCCAAATGTCTTCTTTTGTAAACACCATTATCATCATCATCATCTGAGAGTCCAGATTCAGCACACTCCTATAATGCAGCAGTATTATACTCACACACAGGGATTATTACATGTAGAACATTATGCAAAATGACACGACGAAGAAATGCAAAATGATGAACCATACATAAAGATGTTTTTTTTTTTTCTGTTTTTTTAGAGATGTATTCCATCACAACACGTCATTCTACAGTATAGCTGGGTTTGAGTTATGCCATGGTACACACTCTCAACTCTTGTTGGAGTGTAAGTAAGAATGCGAAGTTGAATGCATAGTTAAAATGCTATTGGCAGTTATACTGTCTTTCCTCCCAGCTATGAGCTTTTGGTGTATAATTTACACCAGTCCAAGATGATGACTTGGAGGTGGTGTGGAATAAATAGTGTAGAAAGTATATACTTGACCCACAGTTTATTGTTAGTCCTTACTTGCTGACCTTCGTCCAGCAGCACAAGGGGTGGAGAGTTAAACCTACAGTGGATTGTTTTGGACTGGAAAGCATTTCCCCCTGGCAGCAAGAGTAGTACGTTTAAAGTTTCTTGGCAGTTTTTACAGCTTGTTTCTCTTCAGCACATTTTAAATATGTATTTTATTCCTTCCGTTTATAGACAGCTTAAATTGTTTTTTTGTTTTTGTTTTTGTTTTTTTATTTGCTGCATCGAAAAATAGTTGCATCACATCACTGGACAGGTATTAAAGCGGGCACATGAAGGGCAAGTTGACAAGGGAGGATTAGAAGAACAGTGTTGAGATGACGGATACAGAAAGGATATAATGAACTGAAGAGAAAGTTCTGAGCAAGTTTTGAGGTTCTAAGGAAGTTTTGAGGTTCTGAGGTTGCACCAGTGGTGTGAAAGAAAATGATGTTAATGAAAGCGTTTTCTTTTTTTTTTTTAATATATATATATATATAGATATAGATATAGATATATATATATATATAAAGGAGTGCAGTA
>JAOTRS010000044.1:28245058-28255386 GCA_028565755.1 Dinotopterus cunningtoni
ATATATTTTAAGCTGCTTTGAATAAACTGTAAAAAAAAAAGGAAAGTCTGCAACTTTGAGTCTGAGAGAATCTTTCTACATTCTCAAAGAATAACACTTTCATACAGTATGTGCTTCTCTGAGGAAACTATATCATGTGTTAAATTGATCCACTTTGTGTTCTGTACCAATCACTTTATATAAAAGCTGACAATAAAGTTTCTGCTTGTTATACATGATTATTTGATCATTCAGTAAAGTGCAAGCAAACATGGTGCACTTGTCAAGGTTCATTGGTGTCACGTAGGTCGGAAGTGGCCCGACTGCTATAGCTTTTTAAACTCCTGGCCCCTGGTGGTTGATGCGGACCTAAGCAAACATATCAGCCAGTTACAATATAACACTACTACTAATAATATAAATAATAATCATCATCATCATGGGATGGTTTGGATCCACTTCTTACCTTAGAGGAAAGCATTACTGAAAATCCACATAAACACTACCAAGTTCTTCTGACCTAACACTCCTTCTACCCTAATGGCGATGTCCCCATTCCCAGGGAAAGATCATTGGATGGTTTGATGAGTGTGAGAATAATGTAAATCATATGCTTTGGCCTTTACAATCACCAGGGCTTAACCCAGCAGAACACCTATAGGATATTTTTAAAATTATATTTTGTAAAAAGCTCTCCAGCATCATCATCAGGAAGTATCTTTTGAAAGCATGGTAATCATTCCTTCAGTACAGTTCCACAGAGTTGTAAAATAAGTGAGATGTTTGGGTGTCTCAGTGGCTAGGTTAGTATATATGCACAATATGCAAACCAAAAGTTTATTGATGCCAGACCTTGACCCCTACAAGTGCTTTTTGAACATCCCATTCCTGATTTAGTCCCTATTAGGTGTTATATAGTTACCACCAATCTTCTGGGAATGCATTAATTTTGGATTTGTGGGATCTTCCACTCCAGCCTTGGCAAAGCATGGGTGCGTTCCGATCAGCTTGAAGTATGCTGCACAGGGTGTTGAGCCTTGTAAAGTGTGCTTCCAAACCCCAGGGAGTGAAACTGCTCAGTTCAAAGGGAACTGTGAAAGGTAAAGGGAACAAGTGGGGCTTCACTCCACCGGAAGTGAACATGAACATTTTCCCACCAGTCACTGTGCCTCACTTTAGCTCAAAAAAAGGAGCTTGAAAAGGGGTTTATATATTTATTATATATGTTATTGAGGATGACATTAATATACAATAATACTAAAAGTACACTGGAATAGAACGCAGCTCATGCCTTCATGGTACTTGCTATAAGCATGGGAACACTGTCATACTGGAACAGGTAGAACATTCTATACAAGTGTGTGCTTCCAACTTTAGAGCAGCAGTCGCACACTGTGTGAAAGTGATTTTCACTTTTTGAATTGAATTAATAAAAGAAATCAACTTTTCTAATTTAATAATATGTTAAAGGAACATCTGTACACCCATTCATTTATGCAGCTATTTAACTAGACACTTTTTTTTTCAGTTATCCAGTTTGGTTGAACCTGTGCCCATGACAACCTCAGATTCTAGTTGGTGTGCAGTCTGTGATTTTAAGATTTTCTGCATAAAAATCGACTTTATTAAAAAACAAAAAACAGGTTATTCTAGACTTCCAGTCAGCAATGACCTGTCTGGTCACTCTCTGTCTCATCCACATCATCTTTCTGCCTGCTGACCCATCACTTACAGAATTTAGTTGTTTGTTTTGTTTGCTTGTTTTTGTCCCCATTCTGTGTAAACTCTAGGCTGTTGTGTGTGAAATCGCCATGAGATCACTTGTTTCTAAAATACTCAAACCAGCCCATTACATTTTCCCCATTCTAATGTTTGATGTAAGCATTAATGGAAGCTCTTGTCCTATACTGCCATATGACTAACTGATTAGACAACTATACATAAGCAGGTGTACTTATGTTCTTGTCGGCATGGTGGTGTAGTTGTAAGAATTTTCGCCTTGCACATCCAGGGTCCGGTTTTGATTCCCGTCTCTGTGTGCATGAAGTTTGCCTGTTCTCCCTGTGCTTGTTTGGTTTCCTTCGGATACTCCAGTTTCCTCCAACAGTCCAAAGACATGCAGATTAGGCTAATTGGCGTTCCCAAATTTCTCATAGTGTGTGAATGAGTGTGTGCCCTGCTATGGATTGGCACCCTGTCCAGGGTGACCCCGCTTTGTGCCCCACGTCTCCTGGGATAGGCTCCAGGTCCCCCGTATACAGGATAAAGCGGTACAGACAATGAGTGATAAGACTTTTTAAATGAGTTCTTATTAAAGTTGATGCTTAGTGTATATTTCTAAAATTCTAAAAAGCCTATGTTTGTTTAATAGAAATAACGCATTAGGCTTAATTATTTTCTTTATTACGTTTTATATATTTGGTGGTCCCTGCCCCCCAATGCATTATTACATCAATTCAATTCACTTTTATTTGTATAGCGCATGTGCGTGTGCTAATGTAAATGCACCACAGAGCTCGTGCTCAGTTTAGTTGGCTGGCTTATCACTCCCTTTGGCTCGTTCTGCACGCGCAGTGCATCACGGATGCGCATGCCCAGCGGATGCATTTACTATGTCTCAACTGGCTATCGAGCAGAGGCGCGTCGCTAAGCAACCGCTCTCGTGCAGCATCAGCACCTGAGTGAAGCGAGTGCCGCATCGAGCAAATCGCACGAGTTCTCGCGTGCGCTATGACGCGCCCATCCGAGGGCTGAGTGGGGGCAATGAACAGAGATAAAAAAAAAAAAAAAAAGTTTTTTTTTACGTGCCGAGGTGCTGTCTGGGCAGACTGTGTCAGGGTTAATGTGAGGAAGAACGGAGTGGTGCGTGATTATAACCCGAGCGCGCACACGGATGAGTCCGCATGGCGGTGATGACGTAGCGCGCAGCCGATGCCCACGTCCGGGATCCGGACAGGGACACGGGGAGTCTGCGTATAAAGGCGGGAATAAAAATACTCACAGATCGAGAAAACACGGTAAAGGAAAAATTTCTTATAATAAATAATAATAAGGTGTTCGAGCAAGCATTAAGCGTAAATCCGGTTACATCTTCCTTGGTTTAACTTAACGAGGCGTCCTGATACCGAGAAGAGCGCGAGACTTCAACGGGACGGATGTTAATCCTCTCCAGACAGGGAGGAGAGAGACCTCAGCACTTCTCGCACTCTCCATCCGGAAGGGCCTATACCCCCTCCATCTCCACCTCCAGCTCCCCCACGGCCTGCAGAATCCTCCGTTACCGCAATGGCACACGGATGCGGAGGGCTGCGGGAGCGGCGCGAGATGAGCAGAGAGGCAGATTGAGACCAACTTAACTTTAATAGGGAAAAAAACCCGATACATCATATTTGATTGCATATGCAAAACGCAAGTGCGTTAAACGATATTACAAACAAATGTGACGCGTTTATGATCCGCTTGGTTTGGTCCCAGGGCTGAGCGCGCGCCTCGTGGAAATTTTGGAAAATTCGCCGATACAATGCCGTCACCGTCCGACTCGAGCAGCGCGGCATCGCTCTCGGGCTCGCGCGCCTTCTCGGGGAGCCGCCGAAGCACTTCCGGCAGGGCGAGGGCGAGCGCGCGCGTGCTGCTCTACCTGGGCCTGTGTCACCTCGCGCTCGGCGCCATGGTGCTCGCGTTCAGCTTCACGAGCCTGGCATTCAGCGCGTCTGCCCGCGTGCGACAGTCCTGTCCTTTCTGGGCTGGTTTCTTCGTAAGTCTCTCTCTCTCTCTCTCTCTCACTCTCACTCTGTCCCTCTCTCTTCATCTCTCTCTCTCTCCATCTCTCTCTCTACCTCTGTATCTATCTATACATCTCTCTTTCTCCTGCTGAAGCTTGTTATAATGATTAATAAATTTAAAAAAGTGAGATAAGACACTTGTAAAACAGTAAAAATCATCACATTATTATTAGTATTACTAGTATTAGTAGTCGTAGTAGTATTTCTATCATACACATCCAAATAATTATGTAAATTTATTAACAAACTAATAATATGCCATAAACATATACAGATCATCTTAAGGAAGTGCTTTATCTACAGTGGGACCCTGGATAGAATGCAGGGCACCACAAACACACACACACACTCTTGAAAACCTAGGGCCAATTCAGACCATCAACCTACCAATGTATTGTAGTTTAATTCAAGAAAGTTATTAAAGGTTTATTTAAAAATTGTTAATACTTTTTAATAGTTTTAATTTTTAATGTTTTTTTTGGTTGTTTTTCATAATAGTAGTCATTTATGTATAGACAAAATGCTAGAGAAAGGTGATGGTATAAGGCCCAGTATTGTTGAGAGTTATATAGAGTTTTACTCTATTTTGTCTGTGTACTGATGTAGAAACTATATACAACATGGCAGTGCATGAACTGTTATACGGTGGCATGAAAAAGTCTTTGCTTCCTTGCTATTGGGCATATTTGTCATACTTAATGGTTTCAAATCTTTAAAAAATGATAGAAACGCCAAGGAAATCCAGAGTAACCACACTGAAATGACAATTGTTTTATTTATTGAAGGGACATTTATCCAACAACACCTCGCCCTTTTTTGAAAAAGTTAAAGTCCCCCTGAGGTACTCAAATCAAACGCTAAGACTAGACACACCCATGCTTGATTACTACCAGCCCAGTTAAAACTAATCATAACTTAACTAGAAACTTTTCAGCAATGTGAAGTAGGCTAACAGGTCACAACAAGCAGCACACTATGCCACAAAGAAATGAAATTCCTGAAGATAGGAGAAAGTTTTTTAAATAGGCTATATCAGCTTAAAAAGCTTTACACAGACATTTCTAAGGCTCTGGGACTCATATAAACAACAGCAAGAGCTTTTATCTGCAAATGAAGAAACATTTAAAAAGTGATCAATTTTCCTAGAAGTAGATGGCCTACTTAACATATTTCCAAGAACGCATTACTGACTGAATTATCCAGGAAGTCACAAAAGAACACAAATGTGCATCTAAAGAGCTGTGGGCATTGCTTGCTTTTGATAAGGTCAGCAGTCATGCTTCTACCATTATAAAGAGACTGAGTATAAATGGTATTCATGAAAGAGTTACCAAAATACACAGAAGTCTTGCCTCACATTTGCCAAAAAAACTTGATTACCCTCAAGCCTTTTTGGACAATGTTCTGTGGACTGATGAGTGTAACTTTTTAGAAGACATGGGTGTTGTTACAACTGGCGTAAAGCTGACACAGCATTCCACAGTAAGAACATCATTATATTGGTAGTGTGATGGTGTGAAAATGCTTTGCTGCTTAAACCGTAAAAAGTGTGGCAACACTCAAGAATAGAAGTGAATTTCATACCACAAAAAGGGAAAATCTGGAGAACAACCTTCAAAGGAGACCTGTAAATCAGATACATTCCATAGGAAGAAGCACCAGACCTGGCAGCCGATTGATCTCTCTGGAGAGTTCTTGTTGAGACTTCTCGAAAAAAAAAGTCCGCTTTCAAACAAATTCTGGTGCGGTTAGGTTGAAATGTGAACACAGACCAAAGTTATGTAAACGAACCAAGTCTGCTTTGCTAGCATTACCTGATAATGATAACTGTATCTAAGAACCTTCACTGGTCCACGCTTGTTCTCTGACTCCTAAGTAGAAGAGGCAGCATTTGCGCAGCACAGCAGGGTGTGAGAAGAAAACCTAGCTACATCTGGACGAGTTTAGAAACATGCTGAGATTAAAAAAGGAAAAATAATAAATATATTACCTAACATCATTAATAAATTTAACACAGAAATTAAATGTTGAATTTAAGGAGCATCCAAGGACTTCCACTATGGACAGTGCACAAAAGTGCAGGAGCGCACATAATTTCACAGCAGGGTCTTTCTCATTATTATTCAATAATGAGCGAGATCCTGTTGTGACATTATGCCCTGCTGTACTGTCATGCGTGGTCCTGTGCTCTCGTACCAGGCAGGCAGACGCAATGGCAACCATTTTTATTTTATACCATTTGTAGCCCTGCTTGTGTCATTTTCAGTATATAAAATTCCATTTTATAAATTATTCATGTGGTTTTAGCTGGTAAAAATACCACAATATCAGGGGCCCAAAAAATTTATACACACTTCATCAGTTATTGATGCCCTTTTTTAAAACTTAAATTGGATTATGGCAGTAATGTGTAGTATTATGTTTAATATTATGTTTCCTCTAAAGATGCACCATCGTTGATGCAATCATGTGACTGTCAAAGGCGAGGCGTATATTTTTCATGTTAAAGGGTGTATCAGTTTTTTTGGCCCCTCTGTATAATATACAGGCCTTTCGTGGTGTGTTTTGGTTCGGTGTTGAAAAGCGCAGTGTGAACACCAAGCACTAAAATGAATGTATAGAACCAAAATACAAGTGTGAACACACCTAAAGACTAAGACTAGAAAATTCTTTAAAAGAATCTCCAGCCATCAGCAAGACAGGGATCCCCCCCCCCAAAAAAACAAAAAACATTCAACTTCTGAATAGCTCAGAAAAAAAAAACAAAATTAGGGTTTTGGAATTGCCTTGTGAAACTGCTGACCTGAGATGCCTTGGCAGGACCTGCTTGAAAGCACACCATTGTAGTTGAATGAAAGCAATTCTGCAAAAAAAGATAAGAGAGAGCGAGAGGGCAAAAATTTTCCACAATGTCATCAAAGAGAGATCTCTTGTTATTGTATGCATTTGGTTGCAGTTGTTGCTGATGGGGACAAAACCAGTTGATAAGATTGGGAGGACAATTCCTTTTTTGTGTGGACGATTTGCAAATAGGTGTTGCATTCATTTTTTTCTTTAATAAATAAGGAATAAAAAATAGATATTTCTATAGAGATTATGTTGTATGTACAGTATGTCATAAGGATTTGAAACCATTCACTGTTACAAATATGTGAAAATAAAGGAAATTAGGTGGGGGAAATACTATTTTCTGGCCCCGCATTTGACAGGGAGGAACTACAACAATTTCCTGTTTCTCTTGACACAGTGTTTCTGAAACACACTTTTTAAATGACACAATGTCACAATTATCGCCACATTGTTGCAGGTCGTGGCTTCTGGAATAGTAGGAGTGATATCTTGGAGGAGACCTTTCACCCTGGTGGTATGTTTGACTTTCATGCATCAGGAAAACCTTTGTGCTTTTTGTCGTGTCTAAAGAGGGAATGAGAAACAAATGTGTTTTGTGCAGGTGTCACTGTTCATGCTGCTGTCTGCCGTGTGTGTGATTCTCAGCCTGGCTGGCTCCATGCTCTCCTGTCAGAATGCACAGATGGTTAAATCGTACCTCACCTGCCAGGTAAGCTCTCTTGCTTGTTTTTTTCATTTTTCTCATTTTCTTCCCTGTCATCGTCACCTATTTGTCTTATTGTATGTGGATCACAGGTGGAGCATGGTCTGTGTGTGTGTTGTGACCCAAAACAGTCCTGCTCTCTGATGGAGGATGAGACTTTAGTGCTGTACCTGCATGCTGACTGCCATTCAGTACGGCACCAGCTCAAGGTATTTTCATTTACTTTGTACATTTGTTAGTTAGGAGCAATTAAGGTTAGTGTGAGTGAGTGGGTGGTGGTTTATGTTTCTTAATAGATTTCTTTCAGTCACACAGTAATTATCTACCATTATGCACTCAGGGAGTAGAAATGCTTCAAATGTATTGGTTGATTATATTACATCAGCCAAAGGCAATAAGTGGGTCCAGAGGTTGTACCAATCACGAAACATCTAATTCTGGTCGCTTTAGTTCACTTACTATGGTCAGGGTGGAACGCAGCAGCCCCCCAGTGGGGAGATGACAAAAAAAATGATGAAAAAGGTAATGGCTGCACATTCAGCTGCATTAAAATAATAATGATACATGTAACTGGAATTAACAAACTACCTAAACCAATAAATCAATAAAAAATTATAAAAAGTTATATACATTGTCTGGCCTGAAAAAAAAGTGCACACTCCAATGTTAAAGGTGGTCAATTCATGTGTGGAAAAGATTCCTCATGCTTCCTTCAAAATTTGAGACCTCGATTAAACCCATCTCTTAACGACAAGCTGAAGCAACCCCAGATCATATCACTGCCTCCAGGGGCGTGTACAGTGGGCATTATACAGTACATGAAGGGTGCTTCGCTTCTTACCCTGACGCGCCAATCCCTCTTTGATAGGATCAATCAGATCACATGACCTTTTTCCAATGCTTCAACGTATAATCATTATGCTTCCCAACAGATTGAAGCCTTTTTTCTGATTAGTCTCAGTAGCAAGTGGTTTTCTTATGGCCACACCGGCATTTAGTCCCAATCTTAAACATTCTTATTTTATTGCCTACATCGAAATGTTTGTATATTTACTATTAAACATAGTTATAATTTGTACCATTGATGTTTTATGATGCAACTTTACCAGTTGTTTGAGTAATTTAATATCAAGGTCATTCATTATTTGTTTTTAGAACACATTTATTCACATTTCAGCTCTATCCTGCAAGGTTTTATTAATGTGTTGGACAGTTCTTTACCCAATTCCAGTCATTTCAGCAATCTCCTTAGTTGGTTTCTGCAAGCCAATATGTTGACCTCTCTGAAACACAGTAGCATCTTTTTTTCTGACCACATGGACTGACATGATTGTTTAAGAAAACCTTATTAATCACTGCAGCAACTGTCCAATTAAAGACTTATAATTATTAATATATGATTATTTGAATCCATATGGTGACTTTTTTTTTTGCCAGTCAGTGTATCTTGCAATAAAAATGGTTATATATGCAATGAGCATGCTGTCCGCACATACACTTTGGCTTTGCTTGCATAACATTATAATTTATTTCTGAATATTTGTTATAAAACTAAATATTGGTGCGTGCAGTACTTTTAAAGGCAGCACTGTTGTTATTCATCCTGCTTGCTGCTCTTTCTCAAGCATGGGGCAGCATAATTCCTGGCCCAGTGGGCCCTCTATTTGTGTGCAGCTCCCATTTTGACCATTAGGAGGAAAAATTAGGGATCTAAGTGGGGCGGTAAGCATGCCTGGCCATGATTACATCAGCGTATGGAATTAAATGAAATACTCATTCAAAAGAGATATTAAGTATTTCATCAGAATAAAAAAATGTATGAAGCTGTGAGTGATTAACATTTTAATATTTGTTAAATGACTCTGTTCCACTAGACCAATTGGACAATATGAAAAATGATATTTATCACAAACATCCTCTGGATAAAATGTCCTTATCATTTATCCATCTTGATACCTATGTTTTGTATATGTGTGTGTGTGTGTGTATAGGACCTGCTGTTTAGTGCCTGTGGGCTTAGCATACTCTCTACCATCATTTGCACTTTGTCAACAGTCACCTGTAGCATCCATATTTTTTCACTCGACTTGCTTCATCTGGTGAGTATGAAGCAGCGTTTACACAAACATATTGCACTTAAATGCACATAACTATCCTACATACTGTACACAACACTCGAGACGTTTACTGTGTCCTCGCTTCCTTTGTGTCTCTGTAGCTGGCTCCTCACCGAACACGCTCCGTTAACCCAGAATGCACCACTCCTCAGGATGCCTTTCTCACCAATATGATGGACTTTGAAGAGTTTGTCCCACCCATCCCTCCGCCTCCCTACTACCCCCCTGAATACACCTGCAGCTCTGAGACTGATGCTCAGAGGTGAGGAAATTAATTAAGAATTATCTTAAAAATTTGGGTCCATGTGGCAATACATGAATTTCCTCTACTTTTCTCTTGGCTGATTTTATTTTGTAAAATTTTATATTACTGAGAAAGTTATGTTTTTGGAGGAAAACACACGGACTGTTACAAAGCACTGAAACCTGAGGCTTATCCTGTAAATGTTAAAATAAGCATCTCATTGCAGAAATCTTCACACTATCATGAAGACATTTTGTTAAATAGAAATCAATTATCAATATGTTTATTATAAGGTTTAAATTATGTGAAGTGTCTGCCATGCATCTTTCTGAGAATTAATGATTACTATAAAAACAACAACACATACAGACCAGCGTGTTAATAATAAATGACGTCTATTATGCAAAATTAGCTTTTTGATCTTTTTTAGTCATTCAGAATGATCTCTGAATCTCTGAATACTTTATGCAAAGTTTTTGTTATAGGCTAAATATCATAAAGTTAATTAAACAGCCAAATGTTGAAAATGTGTCTACTTTTGAAGCAAACAATTTCCATGCAGTAGTTACTATATTTACTGTAAGTTATTACATTTATTTACCATACTGATTTTATTACTTATGATCTATTTCAGATTGATGGGAGCAAAATGG
>JAOTRS010000044.1:28313383-28328766 GCA_028565755.1 Dinotopterus cunningtoni
ATAGCTTTTGATTTCAGTAAATATGACCTCCTAATGCTGCAAATTCAACAAAAGCCCATTTTCAGTTCTTTACAACCAATAAAATGTTTTAACGCTGTTGTGCATAATAATTTGGAACAGTGCGTTTTCATTTTTTATTTTTTTTTTTATAAATATTGTTATCATTAGGAGGTTGGTTAAATAAAATTCGAATTATAACCTAATGGTTGATGACTTGAAAATTATACTGACTGTCATTTGCATGAAAATCAGAGAAAGATATAATTTGTGTAATAATTTGGAGCATGGTGTAATTCTCAGCTGCTGCCGGGAAGATGACTGCTAAGATTCAGATGTCTGTTCTTGCTAACGCAAAACAGCTGAGAGCCCTTTGATCTGATTTGCTTTGCTGATGTGAAAACAGTGTATTATGCAGAAGGAAACAAAGAAGAAAGCACCCACATCTGTTGCAACTAGGTGCTGAATCATAGCCAACCAAATAAGAGTAAAACACAACAGAAGCTGGGGTTACAAGAGTTCATACAGGCTCCTAAAGATTTTTTTTTACATACTGTGTTTTAGTTCACACTTTATTGTTTCATCTAGTTTGGATATTTAGCATAATTTGCATCATATAGCATAATAGCATAATTCTATCACAATATACAGTATATCACAGATGAACCATACTGTTGAGATCAATATGGTACCAAATGACAAGAACTGACTATGTGCAGCTTTTTCAAATTTTGTTATTGTGTTGCATGAACAATTCCCCCTTTAGCAATTCAACTTTTTTAAGTTCAAGTCTGTTATGATGACCTTATCAGTGAGCTACAATGATTGTTTGGTGGGTGCATAAACCAAGGCAAGACTTTGACTGGTCAAAGACGAATGAACAAAGAAAAATGAACGATCACTCAACCTTCTTATTAAATTGACATTAAATTCTTCCAACTGGGATTTCCTTAAACACAATTTTTTTTTATTTTGATCATAAACCATATATATTTAGATAACAGTGGTCATTTAGAATGTTGAATAATAACTAGTGGAAGGTGTTGCTCAGTGTTAAGGAGAACTCACCACCACCAAGTTGCCACTGTTGAGCCCTTGAGCAAGGCTTTTAACTCTCAACTGCTCTGGTGTATAATTAGATAAGAATGTAAGTCACTCTGGATAAGGTTGTCTGTCAAATGCCGTAAATGTAAACAAGCAAACCTTCTTGTGACTATGATACTAGCCCTGGACAGTCTGACAGTTATGGAAAATATAAGAAATTTGCAACTGTTTTTGCTCCTAACCTGTGCAACCCGAAATTTAAAACCTTCGTCTGTAGCTTACCAACCATGCGTCCAATGGTCAAGCGTTTGGTCTGGGTCCAATAGTTGACCTGTTTTCTGCAAACCCATTACTCAGTATCAAAATTTAATGCTAAAACACAAACTCACAACATGCTATAACTGTAACAACATACACAACATGACCCTAGTGTGAGTAAGCTTTCAAATACAATACATTCGTTTTCTATACAATTCATCCTGTGTAGAGTTGTAGGGGCCTGGAGACATTTGGCAGACCCCTCTTATCCAGAGTACCTTTCAGGGATCAAGGGGTCAAACTCCCCACACTCAGAGGTCTATAAAACAGCAACTTTGGCCTAGGGCCCAACAGGAACTTGGTGGTAATAGCGTTTGAACCAGGGACCTACTAGACCATAGTTTAACACCTTAACCACAGAGCTAACTCTGCCCTAGGGGATATGGTGGGTACACCCAGGATTGGGTGCAAAATCATCCCAGGACACTGATTTCAGTTGTCCTAAAACATCCAATATATTTTTGTTAAAAAATAGCACTTTTAGGACTTTCCTTTCAGAAATCCTTGCTTATCTTTATTGTTGACATTTCAGGTTTATCTCTTACACCCACATTTGGTGAAGTAACTTGTACTTTCAGGCGTTGATCATAGAGTTTCTGCAACAATGCTCACTGTCTGTCTGTCTGTTTGTCTGTCACACAGATTTTTCCTTCTAGCCATCTGGAGTACTCAAATCATAGTGACAGATTCACCACACTTTCTCCTTGCATGTATACTACATGCTATAATATACTGTACTGTACCTAAAGATAAAAAGACCAGCTAGAAAAGAATTCAATCATTTTTTATGCTTTCCATGAAGTGTATAGACTCAACGTCACTGTATTGACTCTTGTCTCTGAGTGTGGGAAATTTCACCCTTTGATCCATTTAACCTCTTTATTGTGCCACAGACATTTCTGGCATGCATGCAAGTGGTTTTTCTTATGGTCATTGCTATCAGGATACTAGTATACCTGGATGGCTGGCACCTATGCATCCCCACCAAGGAGTAGGTAATTCAGGACACTTACAGCCTCTGTGCTTCACTATGGTACTTGGTTTTAGTAAAATTAGGATGGGACTCCATAACATGGAAGCCACCTGCATAAATCCCCTGCTAGACACCCTTATTATGATTGCCATGTGCATTACCAGCGCCTGTTATAATGCTTATTTACATATATGGACTTTTCAGAACTGGGTTATCAGCCCATGACAACTTTAAACACCACAAACTTTGTCACAGTGAAAGGAGCCCAGGCTTCAGCTTGCTGAAGTGCTAAAGGTTTTCTTTTGCAACAGAAACATTTCAACCCTGTGGACACCTGGACCAAGATTGGAGTATATCAACCGGCTACAATCTGGCCTTCAGTCCATCTGGCCTTCAAATACTTTTTACCAGTTCTCCGATGTTGGCAAATTTTGGTTGACTCAGTGGTCATCGACTATATGGAGGACACAAAGCTGAGCAGCTCACTGTCCTTGCAAGGTCAGCTTCACAGAGAGAGAAAGGCATCTGTGCATCTGCCAGAGCTGTACAATCATGGCACAGTTGGAAAGCATGCAGTGCCATTACCAACTACTATTCACTTTTTCTACTGTACCACTGCTGTTTTTCAACCACAGTTCAATCTCATTATAAAGACTTAAGGAACTAGGCCACAGAATTTTGATCGTAGATCCCCAAAGCGAGATACACAGCAAGCATTTGGTTTCCGCTATTACATATCATGTCACCCTGGCAGCTTCCTTCCTTCCTGAACAAAGCTGTGTCCCAAATGAATGGAGAGATTTGGCAGGCTAAGAAAAAGTTGCCTTTGCCTATTAAATTGATGCTTTCATGTGTAAACAGCAGATACATCTGAATGGAAAAGCAGATACATCAGTAGCAAATATCTCAATATCAACTGTTTAAAAAAGACTATTGCATATTTTAGACACCTGCTTTAAAATGTAGAAAAAAATTAAAATCAGGAATGACCATGGAGTTAGAAAGTGATCACAAACTTTTGAGCGGTAGTGTAGAACCATCTGAGGAACGCAATGCGCGGTTCTATGTGTCCTATGAGCTGGATTTATTTGCCTATTCCTAAAAAAAAAATTTTTGTTCATAGCGCTGTGGAAATCATCTTGCTGGAATTACTATAACTTATAGCAACTAAATCATAAGAGCCATCCATCCCATAACTCTAAGAACCTTACCTTGTTAATGCGTTGAAGAAACGTATACAATGTCTTGAATAAGTATTTGCTTCCGTGCTGATTTTTTTTTTGTCACACTTAAATGATTCAGATAATCAAATTAATTTTAATATTACACAAAGATAACCCAAGCAAATACAAAATGAATTTTTAAATAATGATTTCATTCAAAGTTGTCCAAAACAGCCAACAGGAAGGTATATAAAAGAAACTATTTTAAAACAGGAAATACGTTTTAATGGCACTGTATAGAGTAGTATTCCTCAACATAAACTTGTATAAGAAAATGTGCATGAACATTAATCTAAAGCTAGTATAGATCTAAGCATATAGATATATACAGACTTTTATGTATGAATGTATTGTATGTAATATGCACATGTGTAACATTGCACACCCAGACAGAAAGCAACTGCTTGTTATTCTATTAACAGAGATTCCATGTGATGTGTTAAATTTTTCTATCTGACCTATAATGACACTATAATGACTAATATCTTATAATATCCCTATTTCGTGTTTTAACTGCATCCCTTTTTCACATTTCTACGGAAACATGTGCTTCTGTAATGGGAAGTTACAAAGCAGTAAAAAGGGCAACATCCTTTAACCTCAGCTAGACATGACATCAACTTGGCCTTGATTTTTTTTGTATTTTATTTATTTAATTATTAATTTATTTATTATGATATGCTTTAACATTATAGAGTAAGAATTATGTTTGTAGTTTTCTAGTACTTTGTGCATATCTGGAGTGCATGAAGGCAGAGGATAAATACTTGCAATGCAACTTGTTTAAACCTGCTTCAGAGCACTTAACTTTTCTTTAAGTGCTATTAAATGCCTGCCCAGGCATTTTATAGGTGTGCTTTTCAGGGATATGGTGACATGGTGAAGTAACTCAGGTCATGCAGAGAGGAAGCAAATATTTTCAAAGGTAGTAATATAGCATAATGAGAATTCTTTTAAAATCTTATGAACAAATTCTTACACATGTACACCCTTTAAGTTCTGAAAATTCATAAGCAATTTTTGTTGGCTTCTTTAAAAGAAAAGCTTTTTTGTTTATCAGTTAAACATTTTGATGCAGGTACTACAATCTGTAGAATCCTTACAATCAGTTCAATCAGTTTGCTCCTCTAGGAAGGACATTTTGTAGTGGAATAAAAATTGTGGCATGATGTTATCTACTTTGACCTCAGCTAACAAAGCAAGGTTTTGTTTTTTAAGAAATAGCAAGACTGCCAAAGGGATAGGCTGCAGGTGGAGTGAGAGACAAGCTGAGACAAGAACATCATGCTGCAGGGTTCATAGAACGTTTAATCAATCTTTCAGATATACATATGACCTCACAAGTAGCATACAAGTGACACTCAATAATACTAAAGACTGGCATCAAAATACTTCAGGATGCTTATTCAAGCCAACGCCCAATTTTAATCCAGAATCTAGCAACCCAAATTGTTGCACAGCTATTGTGCATGTACAGTGGAATAGATGTGAATCCCAAGATATGGAACAATGTACAAGACAGGGCTTATATGTTTCAAGGATCACAAAACAGATAAACAGTGGCCCTGTTGATTTGGAAGAGCCCTATGAACTTTATGGATGAAGAACAATATTCCTAATCTACATTTGACCTACAAAGCAGGACAGCTCACTACACAAAGGTTAACTTATCAGCTGCATTTGGAATCATGAACCCAGATTCAAAATCATTTGACGTGCCAAGCAAATAATTAAATATTTGGTTTGATTGTGTTGTTAAGTAGGTCTAAAATAGAAGGATAGATAGATAGACAAATGAAATCCATCGTTCAAAAACAACATGATTGACTGACATGATGGACTGATTTGGCAGATGCGCTTATTCAGAGCAACATTTTCTTTCTCTCATTATACATCTGAGCAGTTAAGGGTTGAGGCCCTTGCTTAAGAGTGGTCATGGGGTTTGAACCTGTGACCTTCCGAACACAGTCTAATGCCTTAACCTCTGAGCTGTCCCTTACCACTCTTACTTTTTTTTTTGTTATTCTTACTATTTTTAAACATTTCCTTGTATTAAAGTCCTGCCCGGTGTGTATTAATGAGGGAGAATTCAGATAGTGAAATGTGTGTGTTTGGGTGTTAGGATATATTTTAGGATACATTTTTGTAATACCCAAAGTATCATTACTTTTAAATGTTCCCTATATTGGACAATGGAAAAGACAAAATGGAAAATGACAAAATGTACAACCTACTAAATGGTATTATTATTATTATTATTATTATTATTATTATTATTATAGAAATATGTACCCTAATGATCATGTGTCCTATTTTTTTTTATATAGTTGGTTAAAATGAAAATAAAAAATAAAAAAATATTTTTATTTTATTGGCTAGCTTGTGCTGATAAAGATAAATGTACAGTAGATAAATTATTAAATAGTCTAATTGTAATTCTAATTGTAAGTGGGTGCTGATGACCCACTTATTGTTGGGCTGAACAGACACAAAAACCATTTGCAAACTTTCCAGGCTTGTATGCAGAACTTTGGAGCCTATTACAAAGTGGAGATAACAAGGTAAAGTGATGTTGGCATTTGATAACGTTAATCTGGCTTTCACGTGTAAACTAGGCTACACAAGACGGCATTGTTTTCCTGTGAGAGGAGCAATTGGGCGATAAATATGGTAATGATCTGGATAAAGGTGGCAGCAATCTGGAGCCAAAAGAGCTGTGAGAAGGAGCCAGACCAATCGACACTTTGCACAAGAAGAACGATGATCATAGACTCTGAGTGATTAAAGAAAACAAACAAAAAAATGATGATAAAAAAGTAAAAACATGTAAGTTATAAAAAGGTAAAAAACAAACAAACAAACAAAAAACAGAGATGTCGGTTCGTTACAGTATGAAATGTGCGCCGAATATGAGATTATTAGATACCAAAATAAAAAGGCAAAAAAAAGATTGATAATACGTTTTTTTATTTGTGTTTATTTTTTGATGCTTTAGCAGTTGTTTAATATGTTATTAAACCTTTGAGTGATTAAAATGGCATTTAAAAAAAGTAAAGACCTATTTTTAAAAAAAGTAAAAAAAAAAAAGATGTATAACAGAGATGTCGGTGTGTTATGAGTGTGCACTTAATGTGAGAGTATTAGATACCAAAATAAAAAAAGTTTTTTTTATGCTTTAGCAATAGTATTAAAAAAACATGCAAGGACATAAAAAAATCTCATGACGTGCGCAAAGAGATCTGAAGGGGGAAAAAAAAAAGAACTTGCGCAACGTGTTTTCACCGGGGTGCGTGATTCTGACTGGATCCAGACCCGAACAAAGGGAAGAGAGAATCTCGTGATCAGCGCTGTTGTGAGCGCAGCCTGCCGGGTATAAAAGCGCGCGCACCTACCCCGCTCACAACACAGAGCAACGCAGACTTACTCAGGTGAGCGACAAGAACAACTGGACAATGCTCTTAAAAATTACATCCATGTTTACTTTTGTTTTTAATTTGTTATGCATCAGCTTATAGTATCTTTTAATGCTCTATATAACTAATATATAGATAAGAAAAGTAGATGTGCATGTTATAGTATTACAAATTATGCGCCTGATATTTTGTGTTTGTTTGTTTTAAAAGTTAATGAATGTTTTGGTGGTGATCAGCTTACAAATTATAATTTCACCAAATTTACCACATATTCTCAGTCTAAAATATTTCATCCTATCTCCAGGTGTTCTTGTCTGACTGTCAACATGAGGGCTGCTGCAGTGGTACTTGCTCTGGCACTTGTTGCTGGTAAGTAAAAATAAATATTTAGAATCCTTAGTTTAGCTGTTATCTTTTAATAGCTAACTATTAAATTATTTTTAATTAACTATTTTTAATGCATGCAACACAAATATGCACTATACTTTATATTGTAAAGCACTAAGTAAATTGTTGAACGTTTATTAACTTTATGCGTTTATTTAGCTGTGCTAGATTTTTTTGGTATTACATGCATTGGAACTGACAATGCTTCTTTGTTTTTTAGGATGCCATGCTCGCGTTCTGCCTCAGGCTGATCAGCCTCTGGCCAGATGGGAAGAGTCAGTGGATCGCTTTTGGCAGTTCATCTCAGAGCTCAACACCCATGCTGATAGTATGGTGGAGAACATAAAGCTAGGCAGCGAACTTGAGTAAGTCAACACTAAGAACCATGAATGTATAGAAGTATTGTACCCCATTATTCTTTATTCTCATATCTCATTATCGGAATTCCGCATATCTCAATTTGTAAAAGCATCAGTAACGAGTAAAAATAAGAGCTCCTACAAAGTTTCTGCAATGTTCTCCACAACTATTCCATTGTCTCTGATCTCCTTTATCATGGTTCTCTTCCTCCGACCAACTTTAGTACCCTCATCACTAAAACCATGGCTGAGCTGAACGTGTACAGGGGGGACATTGAGACCAAACTGGCCCCCTATGCTACGGATGCCTCTAGTCAGCTGAAGCAAGATCTGGATCTGCTGACCAGTAAGCTGCAGAATGACATGATCGATGCCAAGGAGCGCTCCACCCAGTACCTAAAGGAGCTGAAAACCATGATGGAGCAGAATGCAGATGATGTCAAGAACCGTATCAACACTTACACTCGTAAGCTCAAGAAACGTCTGGGCAAGGACACTGAGGAGATCCGCAAGTGAGTGTGAATCAGGAGCTTGAAGTAGTTCTTATAGCAGGCAGAATAACAATTTTAGCAAATGGAATATTTATAGTAACTAGCGCTTGATGGACAATCATATGTTTATTGATGATTTAAATGTCTAGTAAGTCATGGTAACTGGCCCTAAATAACCTTCAAGACATGTTAAAAGCAACTTAAGTCCAATCTAAATGGATAGCTTAAAGACTTAACATTTTTGTTGTGCATCTCTTTCAGCACTCTGTCCACTTACCTGGGTGAGCTGCAATCCCGTGCCCAGCAGAATGCTGACACCGCAAGGACCTACTTCGAGCCTTATGCAAAGCAGGTCCAGGAGGATGTCAGCCAGAAGTTGGCCACCCTCACTGAGATTCTACAGGGCCAGACTCAGGACATGAGCCAGCAGCTGGAGGAACAGGCCAAAGTGCTGAGGCAGCAGCTGGAGCAGACCGCCGACCAGCTTCGTACTTCCCTTGCGGGCCGCATTGAGGAGCTCGCCACTCTCCTGAATCCCCACAGTGAGAAGATCCGTGAACAGCTCCAGACTGTCATGGAAAAGATCAGAGAGGCCTCAGCTGCTCTCCCTGTCGCACTGTAAAACTACCAATTATAACACTTTGTACCAAACACTGCAAGTTAAAGAGTAAAAGCAAAATTAGTCTTAAATGTTTGTTACTGATGCTTTATAGTTTTCACTTTTTGACAGGAAAACAAGAAAGGGAAAGAACTGGACTTGGCTTTTTACTGAAACATGGGACACTGTTTGTTAATTACCATGTGGGCTTTCTCAGTATTAATCCACTCATTAACACTTTTTAAAGTGCAGTAGTTTAATTACCTTGGTTAGTCATGTTTCTGAAATCTATTAGATAGCATATAGGCATTTTATGAACACGGCAGATTTACACAATTTCTTCATAGTACAACCAAACCTCATGAAATATTGTCCACCCGTTTCAATCATACAATTGTCTGTCTGCTATTTTTGAACATGTTTGCAATAAAAACAAGTAATGGAAAAAAACATTGGTCTTTGGAGTTTTCTCTCTGTTGCACCCCTGCTCACAACCGCATGATTATGTGAACTAATTAACTAATCAATGACAATGAACATGAATATAACATGCAAACAAACTGTGGGAATCTTTGGTCTGTATCATACACCCACAACATACAGTACTGTGCAAAAGTCTTAGACATATGTAGATAACTGCTATAGAGCAAGGATATCTTTAAACATATATAAAAAATATATAAAATGCATTTATTTAACTCGTAAGCTCAAGAAACGCCTGGGCAAGGACACTGAGGAGATCCGCAAGTGAGTGTAAATCAGGAGCTTGAAGTAGTTCTTATAGCTATTTAAGTTAATAATTGGTGTGATGACCCTTTGCGGAAAATATACAATGGCAATCTAAAAAAAAGATAGGACATTATTGAAATTGGCAATAAAAGACAAGTCATCTGTAAAGTCACTTTACTTTGTAATATATTGAAAACACTACAACAACACATTCTTTGATGATTTACTGTGTGAATTGAATTGTTTGGTGAAAATGTGCACTCATTTCAAATCTGGTGGCTGCAGCATTCTCCGAAAGTTGGGACAGGGTCAATTTAAGACTAATTACAAGTTGTTGAAAAACAAGGGCTGTTAAACAAGTGAACCAATTATGCTACAGTATACAAGGAGTTTCAAAGAAAGTTCTAGTCCTTCTAAAGCAAGGATGGGGCAAGGCTTTGGATGATTTGCCAACAGATTCACCAACACATTATCCATCAATTTCCAAAAAAACTTTCAATGTTCTACTGTAAGTACACAATATCATCAAGAAATTCAAGGAAATAGGTAAAATCTCAAAGCATAAAGGACAGGCCTGAAAACAACTTCTGAATAGGCGTGATCTCCGATTCCTCAGACATCACTGTCTTTGTCATTCTTCTTTATAATGTGTGCTCAAGAACACATTGGTTAACCTTTGTCCATTAACATCATTTTTAGTTGGATTTACAAATGCAACTTAAGTCTCATGGAAGCCATACACCAATACTGTACAGAGGCCTCAAAGCCTTCTCTCATCTGAGATGGATAGTGGCACACTGAAAGCATGTTTTGTAGTTAGACAAGTCAACATTTCAAATAATTTTTGGAAGCAACCGCTGTCATATCAAAAGGGTCAAAGAGAAAAAGGACCGTCCAAGTTTTTATCAGCGTCAAGGCCAGCATCAGTCATGGTATGGGGTGTGCCAGTGGCGGTTGGCATGGCTAAATTGCATATCTGTGAGGACAACAAGATGTTCTATTTGGAACTTTCTTTAAGAGACATCATATTTCCCAGCAGGACAAAGCCAAACAACATCTGCTCGGTTTACATATTCTTTGCTCCTAAACACAGAGTATGGGTGCTTGACTGGCCTACCTGTTCAATTTGAGAATGTGTGGTGCAAGTCAAGTGCAAAATATGTCAACAAAGACCCTTACACAATTGCACAACTGAAGACTTGCATAAAGGAAGAATGGGAAAAATCCCAGCTAGCGAAACTTGACCAATATACTTCAATAAACAGTCAACTTTTTTGGAGGATGTTAAAGCCACCAGATCTGAATGAGTGCATATTCTCAAGAAACAACTAAATTCACATGATATTTCTTCAAATAGTGGGCTGTTGTAGAGTTTTTAAGGTTGTACAAAGATGAAATTTACAGGCCTAAGTCATTTGCATAGTACTGTACATTGATTTAACACTTATAAAAGTAAAGTATACCTAGCATCACTCTGTCAAATAAATCATTCAACACTGATTATCTTGACAACTTAAACATTAAATAAATATTTAGCAAGATAAGGTGTACGTTTTGGTCCATTTATGTTTTAAAGGAAGAAAAAGTTGCAAATGAATAACTGAATGCAAATGTCAAAAGTTGAGGCAGAGATGAATCATTTATTTTGTTGTTTTTCTTGTTAAAACACTATATCGGGAACAAGCTTACACATGCAGGTTGGCATACAAAGGTTGGACTGTACTGGGCCAGAATGTGTGTAATTATGCATCATTTTGCCTTCAATGAATGACAAGTAATGGAGAAGGTAGAAGGATATACACCTCATAGTCAGGGATTAAATCATCAGCTTTTTTTCTATACCTATTATTGCATTATATATATTTTTTATTCTGAACACCCCCACAGCCTTAAATCTGTCTTTGTCACGCCACCTTGTCTCTTTCCAGGCTTACATAATTCAACGTGTATGGGCAATAACCAAGTTGTTCTCATCCCCTGCACACCTCTTCCCACCCTATGAAGTATAGGGATAGTATTGCAAAATCATGCTCCCTTTTAATGTACCTTTGTAAATAAAAATACTGACACACATATAGTTAATGATATTACAATAAATCATGTCTTTTCACACATTCAGATATTCCGATGTCTAATACTATTTATTACACCCAAAATTGTTTTGTACTCATATTTATTCATTCATTTTCTTTACTGCTTATCCTGTACAGGGTCATGAGTGGGGCCTGGAGTCTATCCCAGGAGACTTTGGGCACAAGGCAGGGTATACCCTGGACAGGGTGTCAATCTATTGCAGGGGCCACACACCCATACACACACACTATACAGGCAATTTGGGAGCACCAGTGTCTTATCTGCATATCTTTGGACTGTGGGAGGAAACCAGAATACCCAGAGGAAACCGAAACCCGAGGAAGCAACATGCAAACTCCATGCACACAGACAGAGATGAGAATCGAACCCTCGACCCCGGCAGTGCACAGCCACAGTGGTAACCACTACACCACCATGGCACCATTTTTTACTTGCCAATTTAAGCACACATAAAGCTTTTCTTTATACCATCCTTTAACATATTTTTCTTTAAAACCTCATTCTCTCTAAGGAAGACAGTATAAAGAAAACTATTTTACCAAGATAAAAGGAGACATTTTTAGAAGCGAGCTCTTCACCTTAACAAAGTAGAAAAAAAAAACTATTTCTGTTGTTTTAGTCTCAATTCACCATAAGTCATTTGCTGAACAAACCTCAAAAACATCTCCTTAGAAATTTACTTTAGGAATATCACATGTGAGAGCTTAGTACCGGATGGCCATTAACAGGATATGTTAAACCCTAGCCACATCCCTCCCCAGAATAATTTTCTCCTATTCTTATTGCTGGCTGGGGACGTGTTCAGAGCTGCTTACACATTCCAGTGGGATGCCTGCATGTCTGTTGGGATAAAGGAACATGCTGTCCCTTTATTTATGTGAATCAGACCAGCTTTTGTACACTGTAATCCTTTCTATCTATGACAAACACACACACTCACTCTCACACAAATACACACAAACACATGCAGTGTGCCTTTATGCCAGTAGATGCCTCTCTCTCCTTGGCTGGATTTTTAGAATTAATTTCATATTAAAAATGATACACTTATATCACAACATTTAAAAGGATACCTTCATCTCAATTGTAATGCAAAATGCCTTATAACTATGTGAGGTGGAAAGAATGTGAAAGAAGAACTTCAGGGATCCAGAAAAAAGAAGCAGTCAGAATCGATAATAATAATAATAATAATAATAATAATAATAATAATAATAATAATAATAATAATAAAATTCAATGATGGGATTAAGAACAAGAGGAGGTGTTCATGCTGTGAACCCTGTTCCTCAAAATCCTTTGCTCTAATTAATGCCAGCATCTCCCCCTAAAAACCGGCCCAAAGATTTAAATTCCTTTTTCCTGGGAAGCTGCAGGGGTTAGATGATTTGCCACAGGGATAAACAGCCAACTGTGAACATTCTGTGATTCTGTGCTCTTATGAAAGCCTGAGTTGGGGAGGAACGAACTACAATAACTTGATGAAATGCTAGAAAGATTTTCTCTGTCTGAGACTCAAAAGCAAGTCTTACTTTAAGCTGTATTTATTTTTTATCCAGAATAGATATAAAAACAGCACTGAGATTTTTTTATTCCTGAAATAAGATTTTTATTTATTTATTTATTTATTGCACAGAGGGAAGAAGGAAATCTTTCTTTACTTGTGTACCTCCATAAGGTACATTTGCTGCATGTCCTGACCTGCAATCTTCATGCTCCATATAACAAAAGACCTAAAATGATCACACAATCTCTCTCTCTCTTTCTCTCTCTCTCTCTCACCCCCTCTCTCGCTCTCTCTCAGCTTGGGCATACACATTCATGAGTTAAACAAAATCCAATCTCCTATGAATGGCCCAGCTGATGCCCCAAATGGCTGTACTTCAAGAAGTCCTTCACATAACAAAACTGTGCAGTTCATTCCCCCCTGGCCTCAGCTTTTCATTTTCACAATTCAGAGGTAACTGCAGTTCACTGCCTCTCTGCATGATCCCTTAATCAGCATCTCCATGTCCTTATGTGCCCAGAGCTTCACTTCCTTTTTTTCTCTGAGTCTAGACTTCACCAAAAACCCTTTTTTAGCATCTAAAGTAGACTAAACAACAACCATGATGAAATCAGGGTCATCGACCTGAACATCTTAATAATAGGCAAAAAGGAAAAAGAATTCACTGCACAGAAAAACATAATTGGGGAACTGGTTAAGAGCTCATAGGTCATCTTCTTCATTTTGTGTTGATTCTGGTCAGCTTTGTTGGCATAGGCTATATTTAATATAAGCACTGTGCAAAAGTCTTGAGCCACTCCTCATTTATTCACATTAAATTAAATAAAAAAATATTAAATAAAAGAAATGGATATAAATGATTTACTGTAAAAGGCTGCAAAGTGCCTAAAGATACAATTTAGAAATTGGTTGTTTATGAAACAATTTCATCAGCAACCTCATTTCCCCTCTCATTTGTTTCAACCACTCAGCATTCAGCATCACCAGTACACTAAACTCTGGCCTGATCATCCCTCCTCATCTGTTTCTTACTGGTTCATGCCTTAAGTTTTCAAGTTATAAAATGATTGATAGGCCACAGTGTGGCTTAACAAACAAAAAAAACATTCCCTCCCCTTTAACTTGTTAAGAACTTGGCCAAAAACTTGCCAAAATGAAGGCCTTCACTAAGCTTGGAGAACTGTTCCTCAAGACAATATTAAAAGTATAAGAAAGTCTGGCTCTTTGGAAGCAAAATACCAAGAAATGAATGCTGGCTCAAAACTTTTAAAAATATACATTTAAAGGTTAGATGAGCTGTTTGACAGTTTTTATTATCTTCACTGCAAAACCTTCTACTTTAATCAAAACAATAAACACATGCTGCAAAACTGTATGACTCACTCAAACAGTAATGCACAGCAGTTCAGTTATAAACACCAAGATGCGTAAATGTACCATTAATTAGGAATCATGCCAGTGATTAGTTTACTGGTGGTGCTGAAGGCTGAGTGCTTTACATAGACAGGAGGGGAAATGAGTTTGCTGCTCAAATTGTTACATAAACAACCATTTTTTAAATTGCATCTTTAGGCACTTTGCAGCTTTTTGCAGTAAAACATTTGTTCTACTGTCTTTAATTTAATGTATATGAATTAATTCTATTTAATCTGTGAAACTGGGGGTAGCTCAAGACTTTTGCACAGTACTGTATTTAATTTTTTTCCAAAATTCCAAGTTCCAAAATCAAAAACCTCTTTCTAAAAAGAACCTGTTTCTAAAATTAAGAATCTAATAAAAGCATTTAGGAGAATAGTTTACCAACAGTCATAAAAGTAACTAAATATTAAAAAAGGAAAGAAAGTATCAAATTGTCTTTTGCAGAAAAGAAAGCACCATGTTGAAAAACACATTTCTTAAGAGTGGACTTTTGACTGCCACATGCACAACAACAGTGCACTAGATAAACAATCTGATGTAATCATTTAGAGATGTTGTAAGAATGTACACACTGATGACATCTTACAACTTACTCGGAGTTAATACAATATAAACACCATACCACATTATTTGGTGAGAAATTGAATTACTTAAAATGAGTCCAACTACCAAACACTTGTGCAATTGCTCACAAGCCCGGGTAGACACTCTTACTTAACTTATCAACTGCATCTTACCTTGGAGTCAGAGTATCAAGAGTACAGCAAATGATTTGTCACATATAATCATTAATCAGTCTACTTTTTCACCCGATACAGTCATACATTCCTG
>JAOTRS010000044.1:28328866-28343547 GCA_028565755.1 Dinotopterus cunningtoni
GTAATTTCTGAATTTAATACAGTTTTAATTTGGCCTCTGTTGCATTGAACTCAATTTTTAATTGGCCCTACAATTGCAGTCTATAAGCTATAAGGAAGGACGTCCATTGCCATCTTTATGGATTGTGTGTAATAACATCCCTTGTAATCTTGTCATGATCTTCAGGTTGTCTGTATGGAGTCATTAAATAACAGAAGCTGCTTGCGTACTGTAGGTACTGTGGTGAAAGACCATTTAGTGGAGTCTACAGGGAGAATAATATGATCAGTGGTGTCAAAAGGTCTGCGCTAAGGTTAATAATTGTAAAATGCATGTGAAATTTTATTGAGAGCCACTCACTCACACATCGTCCATAGCGCTTTATCCTGTGTCCCAGGAGACTTGAGGCACGAGGTGGGTTACACCCTGGACGGGGTACAAATCCATCGCAGAGCACATACACACTCGCTCACACACTACAGGCAATTTTGGAAAGCCAATTAGCCTAATCTGCATGTCTTTGTCGAGTGAAGAGAAAACCCACAAAGCACGGGGAGAATACGTAAACTCCATGCACACAGACCCGAGGCGGGAATCGAACTCGGACCATGGAAGTATAAGACGACAGTGCTAACCACTGTGCCACCATCCCACCTCTTTGGAGCCAGTTCAGTTTAAATAAGATAAAGATAACCTGACATGATTCGGTCATCATATGCACAAATACATTACTGCAAGCTATGCAGATAGCCAACAATGAATTTCAACAGATCCCTTTCTTTTAAAATTGTTGCCTTTACCAAACATGCCACCTCTCCTGGAAGACATGGATTAACCTACAAATCAATTCATGTTTTTGTAGCTTTTACCAATCACTGTATGTGTCTGGTATATCAAATGATCTAGATGACTTTGAGAATTTATTATATAAAAAACCCCTATAGATCCTGACATCAGCTCTGGAGCTAGAACAGGGAACTTGAAAATAAAGATCAGCAAATCTGTAGGCTCATATAGATATCCAGCAGAAGTTTTTTTTTCCCGAACTGCACTGATGGTCTTATCATTCTTACATCCTAGTATGCATCAAAAAGGTATTACGGTAATATTTAAGAAAAACCGTATGGAATGCAACTTGCATCACTCAGTCTCTTTTAAGCACAGATGCTAAAATTCTCGCAAAAATCCTGACTCATAGAATGGAGACAATCCACCTGTCAGTCATCACACATTACAAAATGGGATTTTAAAACATCATTATGATTTTGTAAAAGATTTGATGGCTTTTAAATGAATTATGAATGTTTTATTTGGACCCACTATTCCCAAACCCAAGAAATTATTGTGTCATTCAGTGCTTAAAATGTGTTCGATCAGATGATTTAGGATTTTCTTTTTGAACATTAAAAAAATTTAGTTCTGGACCCAAATTCATATCATGAATTAGGGTTTTGTTTTCCGTCCCAATGACCACTGTATTCACAAATACATTTTTGGGAGAGAGTTTTTTGAGATCCGACATGGCACAAGTTAAGGACCCATGTCCCCTTTTCAGCCTTGAGAGGATCTGATAAAATTAAAAGGGATATATTTAATTATGTCATCATATGCAGATGATATGCTGCTCTATACATGCTATATCTGATTCAGCATCAAGCCTTTTCTAACTATTAGAGAAGCTCAAGGAATTTGTAGACATTCAGGCTATAACGTCAATCATCAGAAGAGTGAATTAAATGGTAATTGGCACTGCCCTTTTAAGAGATTTTATCTCTTCAGTCCCTTTTAGGATTAACCACAAGAAATTCAGATATCTGCGGGTATGTATTACCCATAAATTTAAAAAACTTTTTTAAAACCAATAATCAGCATCTGCTGCATCAGAAACTAGACTTTGAATGCTGGGGCACTTTATCGTTTTCATTAGGTGGGATGATCAATACAATAGGGACCTTGTCTATATCCATCTTGTGTATCTCTTTCAAGGCCCGCCAAATCTTTCTAACTACATCTTTTCTTTACTTAAACAGTCAAATCTTAATCTTTATCTAGAATAAAAGGCAACCTAGGGTGTGATGGCATTAACTACTGTAACTTCTTATGTTCATCAGTAATAATTTTAGATCAGTGCTATGTTGGCTAAAATATGATTCATCTGCCCCTATTTGGGTAATCATGGAGAAGGCAGCCACCCAAACCCCCTCCCTAACCACATTATAAATGGTAACTTAGAAAACACGGATGCTTCTCTAAGTCTAATTTCACATCAAACCTTGTCGTACACAC
The DNA here is from genome assembly GCA_028565755.1 of Dinotopterus cunningtoni. Lineage (NCBI taxonomy): Eukaryota > Metazoa > Chordata > Actinopteri > Siluriformes > Clariidae > Dinotopterus > Dinotopterus cunningtoni. Next base: position 28,331,132 of record JAOTRS010000044.1, read on the forward strand.
TTATGATTTGGCATCAGTTCAGGTTAGACTTCTCCCTTAATGGCGTTTCACTTGCAGCTCGAGTATCAAAGAATCAGCCGTTAAATCCCACTTTGATTGACATGAATAAAGTAATGTATTACCTCATTATACAAACTATATATGGATGACAACTTTGTATCACTTGAACAGACAGATGAATGGGTTGATATTCCCAATTTACACTTCTATAGATATTTGCAAATCAGAATCTGGCTCCAGTCCTGCCTGCCTTACCCAATGCCTTCTGGGTTCAGTGATTAAGCTGCAATTAGATGCCAAAGGTATTATAAGCAAAATCTTTTTTCCTCCTCAGCGTCAGTAAGCAGGGAGAATTGGATACCTTGAAAAGTAACTGGGAAGATGATATTGGGAATAATTGTGGTCTAAGGCAATTCAAAGCATGCACACATCATCAATATGTCTCAAACATGTTATTCATTTTTTGTGATTCACCGTCTTAATAGGTCTAATGTTAAATGACAAAATGAAAAAAGATCATTGGTTGTATTCATAAAAAAAAAAAAGAATTCTAAGAAAAATTTTAGTTTTCCAAAAATTCCCCTGAACAAGAAAAAGTAAAAAATACTAGCAAAGTATAAGATCCTACCCTTAAAAGAAAGAGCTTGTAATGCAAAAGTATTGAGAAACAAATTTAAGAAGTCCATGTTTGCTAGATACAACGCCAACACTTAAATGGACAACAATCACAGTAAGTGAAAAAAGCTGAGATATTTTTCCCCAGTTGCAAAAATTACCAGCATGGTAAAAAAGGAAAGGAAAAGGTTCATTGTAATTAAGAGCATTGTGTAGTGATGAACAGGTCATGCATTATTCATTCCCTCACTGCCGCACTAAGAGAGACAACCCGACCCACCCTAATATGCACCCGCCCGTCGACCCGGGGAAAAAAACATGATGTACAGTACTTTATTAGCACTAGACTGATAAATGTGACCGATGACTGCACTGATGGCAGACAGTGAGGGAGCGAGGGAGAACTGTACAACTGAGTCCCCTGCTCACAGAAACAGGGCAATCTAATAAATAAAGCAAATGAAAAATGAAAACAATAAACAAATTGTTCCAGACTTATGACAAAAACATAAGAGTTTTTGTGTCCCAGCGGGGTGAGGGCAGTGTAAACAAAAGCTGCAGATGCCATTCTTTCTGTATCTATGTCTGTCCAGCCAGATTATTCTGTCACAGCATCACACAAGACTGGTGGGACAGAATTTAATGAAACTTTGCCAGTTCTTAGGCATTTGCCCAAAGTTAAATCTGCACCATAAATAAAATCAAAATGCTGAGTAGAAAGGAAGTCATGAACAGTTATGTTCAGATTCAGATTCGGAACTTCCTAAGGGACATCCAACCATATATTAGATATATGTGTATATACTGTACATACAGTACATATCTTGTATGTATAATTTCGACCCTGTGTTGATCTTAGAAGACTCAAAGGAAATTAAAACTTATGCACAATATTCTCGGTTTCCTATTATGCATGCTGTACAATTATTCTGCCCCAGAAAAAAAAGTTCAAAAAAGCAAGCCACAACACCATTTTTCTTCAGGATAATTGTACAGCTTGCATAATAGCAGATCAACACAGGGTCGAAATTATACATACCAGATATATACATTCTTAGGGTTTTTTCTTTCAATCTCCTATTGATTAGGACATGTGCTCAATACAACTAAACATTAAGTGTTATTTACGTTCATTTAAACAACAGTATGTCTGTTCACTTAATGATTGGATCGTCTGCTACCAAAGGTGCCCCGTTTTGAAAAGAAGTCTCCTGACAAAAAGTCATACCACCCACTACTACGACTAATCTTTTTTTAGCTGTATTGACCAAGTGCTTGATATGAATACCTACTTAAGGTTGTATGTTTCCTAATGTTTTGTAGATGACGAAGGATCTGGTACAGATTCAAGCAAGAAACTCACTAAATGTAGCAACTGCAAATACGGTGCTGAATGTGATGAGGATTCAGAGGATGAGGACTCGTAAGTATCTGATTTATTTATAAGGGATTTTGTGTCTTTTTCAGTAAAATATTTGCCTTCATTACTCCATATAAAATATTTTCATCCAGTTATTTTATTTATTTGTTGTATTTTTTATGTTTTATTATTAATCTTGAAGAAATGTCTTTTTTCTAAAGTATATTGTACTATGGTACTTTTGTGGTCTACATTTTTGCATTGAAAAATGCATTTCTAGTGATGATGGGAGCTTCGGTAGTTTTGCCATTGTGGCAAATGTTAACTTTTTGGGAGTTCAAATCACATTTGTTTATAACATTGTGTACCTGCATTTTCTATTTGATAAATTATGGATTATATAGATTATTATATAAGATTTAATGCATGCAGATAATGGATCAGGATGGATTCAGGTTAGGCTTGTGATGGACTCGGCTTGTTAGACAGATTGACTAGGCTCAAATGTTAGACAGATTTATAATGCTCATGTCAGAAATAATGGCTGGTGCTCTCTGTTCTAAACCCATGTGGTAAAATGTTGCTAGACTGGATTACGTTATAGTATCTGGCAGAAAGGGGAGATAAGTATGTGCAAGTCACAAACTGTCATTAACAAAAACTTCAAGCACAAGGTTGAATATTAATATACACTTTGGGAAACACAAAGACGTAGACAATAGGGCCGAGGTGTACATTGGAAACACTGGTAGACGTGTCATTATCATAGGTCGCTAAATATTGAAAAACCCTCACAATTTGGCTCATGTCACAGTTGATCATATCCTTATACTTGCCCATTTTGCTTACCCATTTCACCGTTGGGAGTGGCGTAACGCACTCAGAGGATACTCAGAGGACTATCCGCTCCATCCGCTCGTGTGAGCTCACAGACGCCCATGATTGGCTGTAGAGCCGTGATTGATGTGAGAGTTCTAGTGACTCCCGCCCCATCCCGCTAAGAGAGCTCAGCCAATCAGCTCTCTCCAGGCCTTTGGCTGTGGGAGGCTACAGCATCACCCGGGAATAACTCCAGCCGAGTTCCTGTAATGTGCAAGTGGTGTTGGTGAATGATTGTGTGTACTTCTGTAATCTTCCGTAAATGTCATTCATTTTTCCGCCTTGAGGAATGTAGATGAGGATGAGGAAATCTTAAATCCCGGTTAAACTTGAACACAACAATAATTTTGTTACAAGAGTTGGTTTGTGTTGTTTGTTTCATTCCAATCTCTTAATACCAGTGCGCTTTCTTCAGGTGTGGCAGTGGTTGTATTACTGAATGAGAATGATTTGGAAATGAACTGGAGAATTGTGTCTTCTGTTGGGATTATCAGCAAAGATTTATACACTAACAGTTTTCTATTGTTTGCCAGGTGTTCATGTAAAATTGACTGCAGTGGGCATAATGAGAATCCAGTGTGTGGTACAGATGGAAACTCCTACAACAACCCTTGCCTTGTACGGGAAGCTTCATGTCTGAAACAGGAACAGATTGATGTTAAACATCTAGGAAGATGCCCAGGTAGGATCATGATTGATGACCTAGTTATGATGTCACAGCAGTAATACACAATTTAAAGCCCAAGATGCAGCCTCTTTTCTGGGTCTGAATCTACTGAAACTTTGCTTGCTACAATTGCCTGTTACAATTTACTCCAAACCTTTATGCCTTCCTTACAGTATAAGGTGTACAAGTTTGTTACCAAGTACCACGCCCTTGCTTCCACAGTGTTGTACTGTGGACCTGAAAAGTCACTGTTCTGATGTGTACACGTTGGATAGAGAAAAAAAGAAACTATTTAATTTGACTGTTTCCCAAGAAGCGGGCAAGTCCATGACCAACAGTGCATTCAGAGTCGGCCTTATCATTAACTAGCGTTAGAGGAGTCTGAAGAGAGTTAAAAGGTTAAAACTAAAAGTAAGCTAATAAGGAAAATGTGCTAAATTTTATATATATAAAAAAAATAACAACAAAACAACAAAGCTACAGGCTGTGACATAATATGCCACATAATTTCCTTCTAATTAATGTTTTGATTTCATTTATGGTGCAGAACTTCAGGCAAAAACCTAAGGATTGACAAAGGTTTTGTAAAATTCCGTCCAGCCAGTTTTGCGTGATGTTGTGACAAAATCTGACTGTATGGACGGACATACGGACATACAGACAGACACACAGACTGAAAAACAGCCAGACATACTGACATTTTTCCGTGGCTGCTTTCAGGTCCTTTAATGTATGAAACGTTTTTTTTGTTTGTTTGTTTTTTTATTTGTGTAAGTTATTAGAACAGATGTCAGATTGTCATTGACATTCACAGTAATTGTCATACAGTATTATGAGTGGCCTGAGGGCACTGGTGGCTCAGTGGTAGGTGTTTTGCCTGCCATGCGGAAGGCCCGGGTTCGATTCCCAGCCAGTGCCCAAAAACCCCAGCCACTGGATGCAGTGCCGGTCCCAAGCCCGGATAAAATGGGAGGGTTGCGTCAGGAAGGGCATCCGGCGTAAAAGCTGTGCCAAGTTGTAGTGCGGACTGGGTATTCCGCTGTGGCGACCCCTTGCCGGGAGCAGCCGAAAGACCAACAACAACATTCCTTGGCCTCTCCAAATCAGTCCTACTATGTAACGCACTTGTAGATTGCTATATTTTCAGCTACTCTCATGCAGACAGATGCTGCTAAAATAACAAAGACCTCTCCAAAATCAGCACTCCAAAATTTAAGGGAAATATTGGAATGTGTGTCATTTTTCTAAGTAATTCTTTAGTAAAATTAATACATTAAATTCACAAATTCGCCCTCAAATTCACGAATGAGGTGTAAAGCTTTTAACACTAGAATTACTGTGAATGTCTGCAAGGATTTTCAGCCCATGCCAAACGAGAAGCCCCATCAAATATCAAACACTACACCGTAACCCAGTTTTAAACTGTGTCTGTAAGTCTCTGTGTACTGTAAATGTACTACTGCATGACATGAGTGCATTATATGAATTATAACATGCTTGACATAATGTTAGGCTAATAATTATAAACCAGAGAAAACACAAACTCTGATGGCTCAAAGACCTGAACATAACATTCCTTTTTCCATGCAGAATATTTTTTACAACATTAAAATTTGCTTGCAACACATATTTATATTTATTTTTAATAATGCTAAATGTTTTTAGGATTTTTTAAACAATAGTTTCTCTTGTTTTAGATAAGGGAAAGAAAATTGATGATGGATCGCCTTACAAGCCTGATCTTTTTGGTAAACAAATTCAATTTTTCAAAATTGTGTTGTTTCAGTTTTTGTTGGGAGTGATTTGAATAAAAATAAGAACTGGTAGAAGTACTAGTCAACAACTAGTAAAATAAATATTTTTTCATTTGAATGATTCTACATTATATACAAAGTGAAATGTGTCATTTTAAAAAGAAAACTCAACAGCTTTGGATTAGAAACTGTAACCTTTCCTTAAATGTTAGGCACAGCAGATCCAGGAGAAGGGAAAGGATACGGCTGGATGCCAGTTCCCTGCACAGACGACAACTTTTGTGTTCATGGCCACTGTGAATACAAATTTGGACATTCCTCTTGTCGGTAGGCGTTTTGTTCAGATTTTGGATTTTGCTTTGTTAAGATGTCCTGATCTAGTTACATCAAAACATACAGTATAATATTGCTTGTGTCTGCCTGTGTGTCTGTCAAAGGTCAGATCCTTATTGTATGACCCTCTTTTATTTCAGGTGCGATTCTGGGTACACAGGACCACGATGTGAGGAAGTTGCTGATTTTAACATACTGTATGTGGTGCCCAGCGGTCAGAAACTGCACTACGTACTCATAGCTGCTATAATCGGAGCTGTGCAGATAGCCGTCATTGTGGCCGTCGTTATGTGCATCACCAGGTTAGTGACCCCTGAAATACTCATCATACGCATCATAGTCAAGGCCAGCAACATAATCTGTGTTATTCATTAGTTATTTATAGATATAAAAAAACATACAAGAAAACCACTTGTTTTTTTTTTTTAGAATTTGTTTGAAAAAAAATATAAAATGATTTTGTGCTTAAATCAAAAATGGAAAAAGCGAATAATGAGTGCTCATTTTTTTTTCTTTTTTGATCACAAGTGGATTGACCTGGAAGTTTTTACTTATGCAAAATAACCCATAATGATTTTTATTTGATTTTATTTTCCCTGCTATTTAAGGAAGAAAAGTGCAGCCCTTTGATGAAACAAGGTTAAACAGCTGCTCTTTCTGAACCAGGGTTTATCAGCTACACAGGGCTTTTAGGGGCTTTTTGACAGGTAGCTTTCTGAAAGCGGAAAATGGGCTTCCGCGAACTAACTCTGGGAATCTGTTTTATTATTATTATTATAATTTTGGAAACAAATATTAAAGAAACAAGTGGTTCCCTTTCAGTCGATTCACTTGGTACGACACATAACTTATGGGATATCACACCCTCCCTCAGGACGGCTGAAGTCACCTGTATTCATGCCGCAAAGGCAGTCAAACCTGTGGTGAAGTAGGTGTAGCCCCGCCTATATAAGCCATCGTCACCACGGTTGACTCTCAGTTCTTACGCTCTTCACTTCGCTGTGAACAACTTTTCCGTAGAGTTTTCTAGGTGCTGCTAGTCAACTCTACATTTTACATTATAAGACTGAATGTAAAATCAGCTTAACTGTTCCTGTTGGTGTTAGCGACAACAGCCTCATATGGTGAGTCGTCTACCCGCAGAGCGCTGACTTGAAGTTCATTGTCAGTCAGAGCATTAGCAACATCTCAGTCTGGTTGGCTTCTGTTTAGCCATGCTAACGGTGCTAGCTAGTATGAGCATGGAAGCTAATGTGGCAAAGAAGAAGTCTGCTGTTCGCCCCTGTCCTCAGGAGTGCAGCTTCTCTTTTGAACGAGAAGTACCAGCACGAAGCGTGCCCCGAATTCTCCATGCTAGGAGAGCACTAGCTCAACCCGAGTCATGTGCGCTTTGTCGCCAGCTCCGGTGTTCAACGCTGGAAAGACGAGTCATGTTCGTGGAGAGAATCCTGGAAAAAAATACAGTCGCTCAGCAGGACCCCCTCCTTTCCGAATGATCAGTTCCAGCTTCGTCTGTGTCTGCTGACGAGGGGTTTTCGGCAGAAGTCCCTGCTCTTAGCTGGGCAGACCAAATGGAGTATTTCGAGGGGTCGGAGGACCGTGAGCTCTCCTACAGCGCAGGTCAGCAACCTCTGTTCCCTGAGGAAGAGGAATGAGGTACAACACATGGCTGGCCCACCTCTCAGCTTAGCTTGGTGAAGAGCGGCTGTCGAACTGAGGAGTCAACTGTGGTGACGATGGCTTATAGGTATAGGCACAAAGTACACCTACGTCACAACAGGTTTGACTGCCTTTACGGAGTGAATATAGGTGACTTCAGATATCGCATATATTATGTGTTGTACCTCGTTCTCTCCCTCAGGGAAAAGAGGTTATAGTCATAACCATTCCTTTTAAAAAAATTTTATTTTTGGCTTTACATCAAAAAATGAACTAATGAATGATACCTGGATTGGGCTAAAACTGTATTACAATTACAATAGACATTTGGCAGACGCACTTATCCAGAGGGACTTACATAAATGCTTTAAAGTTTTTATCCTGAAATATATCTTTACACTGGTTCACTAAGTGACTAACTGTATTATTGCCCTATCATCCGGAGATCGCTGGTTCGAACCCCGGGTGATGCTGTTAAGCTCTCACAGCCGGAGGCCTAGAGAGAGCTGATTGGCCGAGCTCTCTCAGGGGGGAGGAAACACGTGGGTCGGTCTGCGGCCCTCCCGACTGATTGGCGGTAGATGCTTAATGTGGGAGCCTCCAGTGACGGGGTGGAATTGGATACCACTAAATTAGGGGAGAAAATTGGAAAAAATAGAAAAAAAAAAAAAAAAAGGTTAAATAAACTAAAGCACGTCCCATAAGTGGCAAATAATCTCCCCTGCAAAATTTCTCTCAACAGGAAATGCCCTAAGAATAACCGAGGACGTCGACAAAAGCAAAACTTGGGTCATTTCTCATCAGACACCTCGTCCAGGATGATGTAGCCTGTTTTATTTGATTTTTTTTTGCTTTTATATCTTTTGTACCATGTGGATTGCATTTTAGAGTACCTTTTGTTTTTATTTGATGCTTATCTGTGGACGATATGTTTATTTTCGGTGCCTTATTGTTCATTTCCTTCTGGACATTTAAGGAGCTTGTTGACAGTACGAACCACTGCCAACTAAACGACGAAAGCCAGCTTTTCTTTGTCTACATTTTTCCCCCGTTACTTATTTTTATTACGTGTTTGTGAAATGATTTTGGTACAGATGCTGTACACTTTGTTCACTGAATGTGTTTATTTTGGTGAGCGCAGCTGAACACCAAATGGAGTTGGTTATGTATGACAAAGCGGCAGCAGTTTTTAAAAGGTAATTGCAGACAATTGAATGCAGTGTGGATGGATGACTAGTTAATGTTGCAATGTTAAAATGTGTGTAGATTTTAATTTGTAATTTTATTGGTGGCGTCCTTGATAAAATTATCCTTAATTTAACTCTAGACACTGCATATCGCATGAAACTGTGTCAAGTGATGTAGATATTAAATAAATTGTCTTCTGACTTGTCTATTGTCATGTGTATCAGCTCAGGTCCACGAAGGCAGATATTTTACCCGATCCAGGACTTCATAGCCTGTAATTTCAGTGGAAGCCTTCCTACCAAAATATTTGCTTCAAGCACCCGTGGAGATCTTAAACAGTTTGTTGATAAGTAAATATTTTGCACAGGAGTTATTACTGTGGTGGGTTTAATATGTGCACACTTGCTCAACACACTGTATATGGCCAGGATTTGTTGTTTTAATACGTAAATTTTTAAGTAGGTCGCTTCAAACATACCATGCACCAGGGTTTGACCTAGCCTTGGCTCTCGCTTTGGCAGAGAGTGTTTGTGGCAGGGTGTTTGTGCATCATTTGTGCATGCTTGTGGACGCAAAATAAAGGGTTTTTTTTAGATTTTTTTTTTCAAACAGACAGACAGAACAAACAGAATTCAAACAGACAGTTTGTTTGTGCATGATTTGAATACAGAAATTAAAAGTTTGTGCTCATTCTGTTTTTGACCCCCCTCCCAAAAAAAACCCACCACCCCCAGCTATATTACAGGCCAGTAGACTACATTTAAAATTTTTAAATAAATTGAATTTCAGACTAAAGTGAAAGTCGGACTAACACTCCCAGATACTGTGGTTGGGAGTTAACCTACTGCTGCATGAAATTGTACAGAAAATGGCCTTGGTGCGCTGTGCATGCTTCACAATTACAATCCACAAAAGTAAATGTTTTCACCATTCTGCATGTTACCAGTTTGCCGCTTACTAATGTGTGTCGATTACTTGGTCTCTAACGTAATTGGTCAGCCAGAAAAATGTCCAATATCAACAAGCTGAAAGTTGGCATATCATCATCCATCATAGCAGAGTCGATATACTTTGGTCAATACATTGATTCCCATGCCGTGCTTGTATACTGGGACTTATTCCGCTCGCCTTAACTCTGCATGTAACTGTATGGTCCAATGTCTTAGTACAATTTCCTGATCATGTCGGGGCAGTTTTTATTTCCTGATCATGTCGGTAGGCAATTTTTATCCCTTTTTGCCAGTTTCAATAGTTTTAATAATTTTTCCAATGCCCGCTGCACTGCCACTACAAATCCAGGGGAGTTCAGCCTTAGTTTAGAAACCCTGCACTACACCAACGACCTTAGTTCTTTCATTTGTTTTACTGCACAGCATGGCTTACTGTGAGTAACGGAAGTGTTACGTGGATGCATTACATTGCAACTTAACGTGAAGAAAAGTGACTATAATAGTTACACTGTTAGTAGCTTAGATGGATTTATCTCTACTGTATGTACCCACAGTTCCATCCTGTTGCTTTTGCACTTGCTTTCGCACTTGCTTTCACACCACTCTGCACAACTCTCCCCCGGGCCTCGTACTCTACTAATTATAGAGTAATTACTATCTAATTTATAGTAGTACTGTAATTTGAATCCGAATGCGGTTTTAAAGAAATTTAGTCACCCTTGCCTACAATGTTTTTATCAGAGTGTGACAGGATAACTGTTGGGAAGGAAGCTTTACACAGGTGAGTCAATTTTTATTCTTATCAGCCGCTTCCATCAAGGAGTTCCCATAGTGGACCATCCAATCCACATACTGGATACCATTCCTCACTCAGTTCCCTCCCATTGTATCAGGTCCTGGGATCGCCATCCAGTGGCTGGGTTAGGGAATTCACTGGGAATTGAACCCTGGCCTTCTGGATGGGAGGTGAGAAGATTACCACTGAGCCACCAGTACCCAGGTCTTTATTCTTGTACTTGTAAATTTAAACATTGCTTTATCAGTACACCCCAACAAACACACTCTGAAACAAAGGGGAGAGAAAAGTCAGGTGCAGGTATCAGTCAGCCTTCCATCCCCAGTACCAGATCTGGTGCCCCCTTATTAGTGAGCTCAGTCCACAGACTGGTGTTATACAAATAATTAAGAACAAACCTATGTTAATAGGTTTAACATATCTCCAGAACCAGCTCCAGAAACTCTCCTACTTCCCTTTTGGTCTTGGGCTGTCTCTGGGATGGAGCCTACATTAATGAGCACAGCAAGGTCTCCCCAGCCAATGCTACAATCCCCATCCCTCTTTTTGCTCCATCAGGACCCTTTCACTACTATAACTGCTACCATGAGAGGGGTTAACTGCCATGAGTGGGGTTAATTTAGCAGCAAGGGGTGATTAGAATGCCAACAGACCAGCCCAGACTTTCTCACCACACCACACAAAGACAGGAGAGGAGGACACAGAAGTTCGGAAAACAGAAGTGGAAGGGACACCTGAATGCCTTCTGCACAGATGAGGGTACAGGGTACCACATTTGCATTGTTAACATACTTTTAAAATGTGAAAAACCTTTCCACATGCACAATGTGACAAGAACACAAAGGATTATTGGGATGTAGGAAAACAACTTGTTAGTGAGACTAATCAGGGAATAAAGGCTTACTTTTGCTAGCGAGCAAACATACATAGGTGGCACGGTGGTGTAGTGGTTAGCACTGTTGCCTTGCACCTCCAGGGACTGGGATTGATTCCCATCTTGGGGTCTGTGCACATGGAGTTTGCATGTTCTCCCATGCTTAGTGGGTTTCCTTCGGGTACTCCAGTTTCACAGTCCAATGACATGCAAATTAGGCTAATTGGTGCTCCCGATTTGCCCATAGTGTGTGAATGAGTGTATGTGTGTGTGCCCTGTAAAGGATTGGCACCCTGTTCAGGGAGTAACCCACCTCGGGCCTTAAGTCTCCTGGGACAGGTTCCAGGCAACCCTGTATACAGTATAAAGCGGTATAGATAATAAATGAGTGAATGAGTGCATACATACATGTGTGCAAATAAAAAAGGGGAAAACACTGATTACAATCAATTTCTTTCTGGGTTTTTTCTATCAGAAACAAATGATGTAAAGCAAAGATTTAATTGCTATTACACTAGATAATAGTCAATTTTTTTATTTTATTGTATTTTTTTCATGAAGAGCACAGGGTATTTCGTGTTATATAACTGCTGTAACCTTCTGTAGTTCTGTTAAACCGTTGAACAGCACCTTTTCCTAAAAGCAGGGAGTAATCTGTCACACTGGGCTTTTAGAGATGCTTTGGGGCACTGAGAGTGGAAAGGAATTGTGTCTCCAAGCTCTACACAAGTGTAGCAACTTCACTTAATTCACTATAAGTAGATCGGTTTAAATAAATAAGCAACAAAAGAACAGATAAATCTGAAAACAGACAAATCTGAGTATACACGGTGAACATAAAAAAATTATAGAGATGCTATAAATTATTTAGATAATTAAAATACATTAAAAATGTTAAGAAATAATAATAATAATAAAAAAAAATATTATTATTATTATTATTATTATTAACTTAACATTTCAAATGCTTGACCCACTTAAAAAAAAGGATTCTAGAAATATAGCAATTTTTTAGTTCAGAAATGTAACAATGTAAAAACTAAAATTGTGAAATTTCTTCTACTACAAAACGATTATATTATATTCATTGCATGCTCACAGACAAAAATCAACTGGTCCCGGGGCCAAGTGTGCCTGTAAACAGTATGTTTGTATGTTTAGGATCATTGTCCTATTGTAGAAGCCATCTTCTTTTCAGCTTTTTTACAGATGGTGTGATGTTTGCTTCCAGAATTTGCTGGTGTTTAGTGGAATCCATTCTTCTCTCCACCCGTGCAATGTTTCCTGTGCCACTGGCTGCAACACAACCCCAAAGCATGATAGATCCACCCCCATGCTTAA
>JAOTRS010000044.1:28360993-28374876 GCA_028565755.1 Dinotopterus cunningtoni
TTCAGATCTTTGAGTTCATCTCATAAAAAATGGGAGCAAAAACAAAAGTGTTGCGTTTATATTTTTGTTCAGTATAGATAAAAATATTCACGCTTGTGTGTGTGTGTGTGTGTGTGAAAGAGAGAGAGAGAGAGAGAGACAGACCTCTCGGACTTGCAGCAGTGTGTCAGGCTGAGCGTGTGTGTGTTTGGCACGGCGTGAAGCTGCAGGAGATCTGTGAGGATGAGGAAGATGAGGCAGATGAGGAAGATGGGGGAGATGTCTCTGCAGCCTCGGGGAGGAGGAAGTCGAGGAAGACGAGGAGGGGAGGAGAGAGAAACTCCGACGTGACGAACTCTGAGAGAGACAGACAGCTGGGTCAGACCGTGTGTGTGTGTGTGTGTGTGTGTGTGTGTGTGTGTGTGTGTGTGAGCTACATACCTGTGTGTCTAAACTACTGACTGTCTTGTCCACACCCAGCTGGTCCTCAGGGTCCTTCGGTGTCCTCGCACTGCTGTCTGTGGTGCAGGACTGAATGTGAGACATCCACAACTGCTGCTCTCTCCCGTCCACCGCTGAGAGACAGAGACAGAGAGAGAGAGAGAGAGAGATCAACAAAGAAAGAAAGAAAGAAAGAAAGAAAAAATTTAACAGACAGAGAGAGAGAGAGAGAGACACACACAGAAAGACAGAGACAGACTGACAGACAGAGAGACATAAAAAATGGCAGACAGAGTAATAGAAAGACAGACAGTAAGAGACAGACAGTGAGGCAGACAGAGCAACAGACTGGAAGGACAGGCAGAGATATCTGACACGCCCCTCTCTGTCTGATTGTGTGTATTAGGTTGGTTAGTAGAGAGTCTGGTGAAAGCGTCCTGATCCAGTCTGGAGGACATGTCCACTGTAAGAGTCAGTTCTGTAATGATATATAAATCACCTCGGAGTTTGTAGAGCTCCCCATTGGTCGAGCTGATGACGAACATGTGAGGAGCCTCGTCACTCACGCTGACTGACGCACCAATCAGAGGCAGGATCCCCCTGGGTTTCTGACTCCGCCCCTGGTCATTCACAAAGTACTGGAGCTGGTGCAGCGCTTCATCCAGAATGAAGTATCTGCAGAGAGAGAGAGAGAGAGAGGCAAGGGGGTGGAGTCAGGATAAACATGTCATTTAGTAATCACTGTATCTGTGTCACCCAGATTGTGGATTAATATGACAAACTGCATGAGCATGGTGAAGTACTAACATGAACCATCGGGGGCAGTAGAGAGTCACAATGTCACACAACAGGCTGAGCTCTAATCCCATTTTATATGTGACTTAGACATTAGATGTTAGAACTCTCTCTCCCTCTCCCTCTTGCAACATAGCAAGTCATAACTGAAGTTAGCAATAAAACCCATGTGACCCAAAACCAGCCAATCAGAGACGGGAGGAAGTGGAATAAAGCACAGGGACTCCGCAGACCTGCACTGCTCTCACCTTCAACTGTATAACATTAAGAAAAGAAACACATCATCTCATCCATGAAGAACCAGAGGCCTTCTGATTGGGTAATAATTGGCCCTTAACCCTGTCTCCTCCAGGGGGCGCTGTGTCCTGCACTCTGACCCTGCACTCTGACCCCAGAGTCCTAACTGAGATACGCGATAAAGATCTTTTCGCATTGCTGTACGGTCCATATGACATTTGTTTTTTCCTTTAAGCACCAGATTGGGTGAGATAAACAAAGCCCTTCTGATCAAAGTGTGTGTTTATTTCCCCGTATCTCAGTTACCAAGAAAACATCTGAATCCTGTGTTTTAGGGGGACGAGTCCACAGAGCAGACCTGCACAAATCCTCTGAACAAATCCGTTTATACAAAAACCTGATTCAGGATCACACGCCTGAAAACGTACAGCACATTTCTGACGGAGTTTTTGTCAAGGGCTCAAGTCCAGACTGGCTCTTTACACACACACACACACACACACACACAGTTATTTCCAAAAAGTTTACTTTTACACAACAGGAAGTAATGAGAATGGAGCAAATACACACTCCAGGCTCATTGTGTCATATCCTGTTACTCTGGCGCTTTTCTATAACACACACACACACACACACACACACACACATCTCACTGAAAGCAAAAGTCCTGTATACGTGTTGCTCAAAACACAGCAGACCAGAAAGCCACGCCCCCTTGGTCCCTATTGGCTTACAAATCCCAAATACAAAGACCAAACTGAATGAGTCACCAGGCTGATGTCATGCCTTCTTTTTACTTTTTATTGTATTATTGTTCTGTGTGTGTGTGTGTGTGTGTGTGTGTGTGTGTGTGGTTTCCTCATGAGGCCACATGTAAATCAGTTAAACATGCCACCTCACTAAGTAATAATTAATCAGTTAATGAATTCACAGGTCAGAGTTCACCTGGATGCAGTTCAAAAGAAGAAGAAGGCGTGAATCCCTGACCTTCTGATAGTGTTGCTATAGCAACGGCTCTAAACTTTCACGATGCAATGGCTTATTTCTATAAGCAGCTCTGTACCACTTTAGGCACCTGAACTGAACCAACACCACATATTATTAACATCAATTAATTTAATAACCAGTTTGCTAACTTAGATTATGGGAAATAAGATTTAAACACACACACACACACACACACACATCGGTTAGAGAAAATATATGAATGATTTTAAATACATCACAGCAGTAAGAATTTAACTATTTAAAACACACACTATATATATATATCTCACAACATATCTATTAACTTGCAGTTCACACAGTATTTTTCTACTTCATTGCTTTTTTGAAATTGTTATTCTGTTTGTTTAAACTTTTTAGGCTTCAATCATTTGTCTTATATAACTAATAAAGACGGGAATCACCAGGGATCTCCCGATACGATACTATTACTATACCTAGCTACAGATTTGATTTGTTTTGTGATCCTGTCAGTATCATGTTTTTATGAATAACTTGATTCAAAATTTAAATTTTATTTGCAGATTTTGTCATAATTCTAAACAAACACTGTGTGAACAGTTTGGAGTGCACCACCTGCAGGATCATGGAGGAACAGCAATGTTTTACCACATTAAATGCAAACATATAAAAAATTCTTAATCGATTTCCGTCCGTGTGATGATATAAAATGCTGGAACATTGATGTGACCACTACTGATGTTAACAATTAAGTCTTAATTGATTAATTGGCAATAAGAATTCAACCAATTAACAATTTATTAACTGACTATGTTGGTTTTGCATCATATTTCTCTGTAGATCCCATATATATTCACTTGGATACCACAAGAGGGTGCACTTGCATTTCAGGCAGTGTGCAGTATTTTATTATTATTATTATTATTATTATTATTATAGGAATAGATGATTAAATATTAATTATTAATTGATTTGTTATGCAATGTATGTGACATTTGCAACCCTAGTGAAGATCAACACTATCTTTTAAAAGAAAAATACAGCTTAATTAACTCTACATAATGAACATATTTATTTGAAAGCGCACACAGAGGCGTAATCACCTCGTCTTAACACCTCTGGTGAATTGTTTCGGGAATAAAAAGTGTTCATTTCTGCTCTGTATGTAGACTGTGTATAACACAAGGACTCCAACAGGAGAGGAAAGGGTTAAACAGCGCCTGTGCAGTCGTGTCTGATGGTGTGATTTAGGACGAGTCCAGAGGGACGCTGTGTCTCAGCCAAACACTAATAGGATGAGAAGCGCCGGATTAAGATGCGTGACCGGGAGTATCTGGTCGTGAATATGTAATATATAAATATAATACTTAATAAATACGTAAATAAAATATGTAAGAGGTTAATACAGGGTTAATCAGTGGGGGAAAAATCGACTCAGTATATTTTTATATTTATATACAGTATGTTTGCGTTTATGGTGGTAAAATGTTGCAGTTCCTCTAACATCCTACAGGTGGCACTCTAAACTATACAGACACAGGCAGGCAGCACTAAAAATAATTAATAATGTAGACTATCAGGATATTAATAAATTCACGATACCTACAATACAAATACGAATCGTCAGCTGGGTATCGCGATAACATCGTATCACTGAGACTGTAGTTCTGACCAATCAGGCCTCAGCTCAAGCACAGGCTGGACGGTTGCTATGACAACAAGCTCCTTCACCTCTGAGTGACTCTGGACTGTTTTAATATACAGCAGTTTAGGATGTTTTACAGAACGATCTGGAATGAGGCTGTTCTGTGTCACAGGGCAGCGTAACACACACTCCAACAAGCCAGGGTGTGTGTGTGTGTGTGTGTGTGTGTGTGTGTGTGTGTGTGTGTGTGCGTGTACAGAATTAATCAAATATATTTTGTTGCTGATGCTGTAATCTGTTTCAAATAACCAGTGAGGCATACTGCTAAAATGATCAAAAAGACAAATAAAGACAAACAGACACACAGGTACATTATTACTTACAGCATATTTTTTCACTGAATGTAACATGGACATCAAGTAAAGCATGAGTGTAAAATAAATACATTCATAAATGAATGAAATAATAATAAAATACTTTAAAAAATAAAAATCTGTTGTTATTTTATGTACAGTAATGGCTTTTCAGCCTGTAAGTTCACACAACTGAAAGTCAAAGTGTGTCCTGACACAGTGAGGACAATTATCTTTTAAATATGTCATATGATGGTTTCATTAGTGATGTCAGCACTGTAATTTGCATCGTTCAGGGTAGTTCCTGCAAAGGCACTTGTATCACTTTTGTGCATAACATAATATACATACAGTAGACACACGTAATGCAATATTTTGGTGTTGCATTAAAGGGACTCTTACTTTTATACTTTAAATAGTTTTACAGGAAAGTACATTTACTTAAGTAAATAGGTAAGTGAGGTACTTTAACTTACTAAAGAACATTTTTGTCTGTTATTTAAATTACTTAAGTAAATTATTTGAATACTTCTTCCACCACCGGTATATACTGTAGGCATCGCTTCTTCCACACACACCACCAGTATGTGGGCACGGTATTTCTGCCTATATTCATTGGACTCTAATATGTTAATGCCAATATGGCATGTAAGAGTAGTCAAACACTGTAATGCATGGCAACATCTGCATAAAGAATCACAGACATGTATCTTGATGGGATTTAAATGTTTGCGCCAAATCTAAGAACGATGAAAAACTGTAAGCAATTAGGGCAGTAATTTTCTCATAAAATGACGGGGAAAATGCTGACATGGCCAATCCAATTGTAAATCGCTCACAAATCAGCAAATGTAAAAAAGGAGACCCTGTGTACATTTTATTCCATCTGAATAGAGCTATCTTCTCCATTTGCTATTCCATGGGGTCTATTTTATCCTTTATGCAGGAACTGTGGACAAGCAAAATACATTCAATGAATAGCTTTTTTTAAATTATTATTATTTTTTACTTGTAATAAAGGTTTACTTTCACTAGATGGTGATAGTATACATCAAATTATTTAGCTTTTTATTGATTCGGGTGGGAAGTCCACATGCATAAATCTCCTGTAAAGTGTCCTGCAGGCAGGACTGGATCAAATCACCAGCTACAAATCTCCCCTACATTAGTAAGACATTACAGGGAGAGACACACTAAGGGCAAACCGTATATGTGTGAATAATTTTTAAACCCACTGTTTGTATAAACACGGTTATAAATCACCTTTTATGTTTGGAAAACAAACATTTAAATAAAAACATATTCAACAACAAAAAAAATCACCTACGTATTGCACCTTTATTGTTCTTTTTATACTCTGCACACACACCCCCACCCAAAAAAAGGATTTGGATTTAAGTAGGAAAATACTTAAGAGACTTTGATTGAATAATTACTGCAGTGATGTGCTTCAGCAGTCAACAAATCTTTTAACTCTAACTGATACAGAGAGTAGCTTCTCATCTCGTAAGGAACTATGTGGGTAGAGGTATCCCACAGTCATGGAAAACATGTTAGTGTGTCTCAGGGGGTCAAATTATAGGCAGCGAAAGGTGGTTTTACAAAGTATTGACTTAAGGGGGCTGGATACAAATGCACGCCACACTTTTCAGATAATTATTTGTAAAAAAAAAAATAAAAAAATGAAAACCATTTCTTCCACGATATTCTATTTTTTGTGATGCACTGCCATCAGCCCATCACTCTGCCTAGAGCTTACGCTGTAAGTATAAGAGACAAACCAATGGGCTGCTGTCCCTACATGATGGGTCAGTCCTTGTCTGATTAAATAAATAAATAAATAAATGAATGAATTAAAATACTATATCAGTCCCAAAGTGCGTCGGCCCACCAGGAAAATGCCCAATATGCCAGATTACCAATCCAGCCCTTGCAATACCTGTTATTTTCTCCTGCTTTTTATAAATGGTTGCAATAAATATGGTATACATGGTGGCATATATAGATACTTAACAATGAGCCATAAGCAGTACATATGTACAGCGCGAGACACACCTCATAAGGAACATAGTCAGCAGGAAGCTTCTCTAGCATTTCACTGGCAAGTCGCAGAACTGTGCTCTCCCGTGTCTCATCTCCCCCACCACTGCTGTCTTTAGGCTGGATGCTGATAATAGTGTTGAGAATTTCAGTGGCCATATTTGTCTGGCAGGTGATTTCAGCATTTGAATGGAGGCCGAAAACCTAATTAATACAAAAAAAACTAAAGGTTTAGCTTTCACTAGGTTTGCCATGTGTCATTGGTTACTAAATACTTTGCAGATATGGAGAAACCTTTACCTTTAATCTTTATTAACACACATTCTAAACATTTTAAATTGTTGACAAAATTTTAAATATGACTGTTTCCTACCTCCGGTGTGTCGAGCAGGGGCAGAGTATCAATATGGGCATGGTATTCCTGCAGCATCTTAACCTTTGGTATAGTATAGCCTTTATAGAAACAAAACTTGTCCTCGAAGGTGCTCTCACTGAACCAAATACGCGTAAAAGTGTTGAGAAGTCGTTTGTCCATATCATCAGTGACCCGTCCCCCATACTGAACCTAAAGAAGTTAATAGATTAATGAAATAAACATTTTTCATCTAACATGGCTAAATAGAATTAGTTTTAAAAGCTTTCTGCAGTTTCCCTTTTGAATATCTTTGTGAATATTTCTTTATGTTTTAGGATCCTTTTCTTTCCTTCGTTCTTTTTCCCTTCCTTCCCTTCTTCCTTCCATCATTCATTCCTTCTTTTTTCCATCATTCATTCCTTACGTCTTTCCTTCCTTCAGTCTTTCATGAAATTTTTCCTTCCTTCTTTCCTTCATTCAATCTTCCCTTCATTCATTCAATTCTTCCTTCTTTCTTACCTTCCTTGTTATAAAGATAACAAATAGTTGATTTGGCCGTGCCTTTTGCTATATATTTGGGGTGTTGCTTTACTGATATTTCAGACTAATCATGGCTTGTTTCACTGTTTAAATTTCCTATTCAGGAAAACAACACGTTCCAATTTGAAATGGGAAAATGTCTGCACTATTTAATATTAACTCATATACTTGTACTTTGGCAGGCAGCTACAATAAAAACCTTAGATAGTCCAAATGTTTATACACTATATACAGTATATACATGTATGCATGAATAAAAACAAAACATACTACATACCTCTCCAAGCATGTAGCGCAGACAGTTCCAGTTCACACCAAGCTTTGCATCCACCACATCCAAGTGGTTTTGCACAAACTGCACACTTGATGTGAAATCTGCCTGGTTGAACTCATAGGGGATATTCCAGCCAAGTGGACCAAACTTACGCCTCTCCTTTTAGGCATAAATAAAAATGTATACAGACATTAAACAAAATCAGAAAAAAGAATGTACAACTTAATTACTAGGATTCCATCTTTCTGTCTATTCACTATTTTCAAAAGCAATGTATGCAGTGTATTACTAATAAAGTGGACGCTGAGTGTAGTTACCAAACTTGAACCGATGCTGTTGGAGTTTGGGAACTGACATTTTGAAATGACGAGTTATACAAACAGTCTGACCTGTACAGTGGTGTGCAGAAAGGCTACGGCATAGAGTAAAGGTTTCCACTGTGGCATGTTGGTTATCTCTAGCTGTTCCTGAGTAATGCTGCTGTAGGTCCTCCTTAAACCAGCTTTCACGCCTTCATGACAAAAGAATTACAGACAGGTAAAACCTTTAACACAATGCAAATTTTATAAAAATGACTTATTGTTTCTAACAAAGTAAGGATGTGTGCATGTACAGATGGAGCCATTGTAAATGTTTAGCTGGTCAGTTACAGGAACCACCCTGATCTCTGTGACTGGTCCCATCTCAGAACCCCAAACCCTGTATATTTATTGCCAATTTTCTCATGAAATGTCAATAAAATAGGCCTTCAATATGCATGTGCATCACATTAATTCATTTAACAACCTGAATGTGGAAAAGCAGTAATTGATACAGCTCTGGATTTTGGTATGTCACACCCCATATATTCCCATATAGCTTTGTGATAAGTACAGTATGCATGAGTAATGTACTGAAATATGGTGTTCACAAACCCCAAAGCCCCCAGGGTAGGGATTTTGTCTGCTTTTTGGTTAAAGCTTGGAAATGGTGTCAAAAGGTATTTATGCTGCTATCTTAGCCCACCACAGCCAGCAGTGTAGGATAGGCCTGTAGGATTGTGTGCACTATGACAATATGACATTGTACAACTTATTAATAAATGACATTATCATTATCATCACTCTTGGTGTTAAAGAAGTGTGGCTCCATACAGCATATGTGAACAGTGTATTCCTGCAGTGACATGAACTCTTCAAGAAAGAAGAGAGGATGCATAGTCAGGCATAACTCTGTTTAAAAAAAGTCATGCAGGATAGATGAAACTTAATAGTGTCATATATTTGTATTTATTATAGGCCTTGAATGACACTCCATAGTTTACAATACCCAAAACATAGTGATGTATTGTTGTTACATTAAATTATCAGACAATTCTGCTGGATGTAACACTGATTCTTGTTTGAGCCAGGAAATTGGGCTTAAATCCATTAAATTAGAATTGTCTGTAAAGGGACATACTCTACCCTGTGTGTGCAAATCTCAAATTACACATAGGGCATTTGGCAGGTGCCGTTATCCCCAATGACTTTTATTATACATCTAAGTAATTGGGGGTTTATGGACCTTGCCTGAGGGCCCAACAGTGGCAGCTGGGTGGTGATGAGATTTGAACCATGACACCTTTTGATCAGTATTCCAATGAGTAGTCCAATATCTTACCCACTGAGCTACCCCTGCCCTTAATTACATTTAAAACTATTAGAAAATCCTGAAACATCACATACCTTGTGGAGGCTCATTAGTGAATTTGATTGATGACTGAAGGAAATTGATGGGAAATTTTGGGTGTACGTCTGTAGTAACCCAAACTTTGAAATTGTCATGGACAGTCTCTGTAGTAGTGAGGGACTCTAAAAGTTCATCCAGAAAGTCCAGACCAAGATGACAATTCTGCAGCAGTAACCAACC
This sequence comes from Dinotopterus cunningtoni, assembly GCA_028565755.1. Classification (NCBI taxonomy): domain Eukaryota; kingdom Metazoa; phylum Chordata; class Actinopteri; order Siluriformes; family Clariidae; genus Dinotopterus; species Dinotopterus cunningtoni. Next base: position 28,370,509 of record JAOTRS010000044.1, read on the forward strand.
ACCTTCTGACATGCTTTGGGTCAGCAGCCTTCGTGCATGGACCTCCTGTCCTTGTCCCATGGAAATAGTTTGACAGAGGACACCCTAAAAAAAGTTGCTTTGTAAATGAGAAGTTAAGTATAGTTAAGTCCAGCAGGACTTAGCATCTGACCACAGTGCCAAAATAACAACTAATGGGTTTGCTGACCATGTTTCATACTGTACTTGACCTGAATACTGTCAAGAGGAAGATGAAAAACACCTTAGTACAGACGAGGTGAAGGCTGTTATCAAAGCAACATAGTCTTCAATAATGTTTCATCAGTGCAACAGACTGTTAGTTGTGGGACAGCCACAACAGATAGCCAAACAGGCCTTTATGAGAAAAATATTTGTGCTAAAATACTAATAAGGTTTTATCTGTATTTGACTACAGTTTAAAAATGCATGCAATCTTTAATCCGCTTCAAGGTGACATACCTTTGTTTTTGCCAACCTCTGTATATTCTCAGTGGGGTCTGAACCCATAGAGAGAAGGCAGACGATTGGTGTCCTCTTGTCATTCTCTGTATACATAGCATCCATGTCCAGTATCACACCCTCTGCGTATTTGTGTCCTATTGATTCTGTGACATACCTTCGTGCCTGCCACAAATGCATAGGTCTGTGTCAGGATTTTGACAAACATCATTTTACAAAGGAAAGTACACTGCCTGGCCAAAAAAGTCACACACTCTAAGATTTCATTCATTCACTTTCAGCTTTGATTACACCACACAATGTAATGGCCAGATCATGTGTGAAAATGAGTCCTCATGCTTCCAGAAACACTTTTTTACAATCTGACTCCTTGAATATGCTAGTGGCATTATGAAAAGAAAATTCATCTGATTGATAACCTGGCAGTTCAGTATCTTCAGGTCATCATCTGACTTCATGTAATTGCTACATAACGTTTCTGAGCATTGACCTGGCAACTCAAAATGGAAATCCTCTCATACTCAGGAGTCTGACATACCAAATGCCCATAATAGAGAACTAGATGGAGTTTGTGCTGTCTCAACTTGTGGGACTAGTACATGGGTCAGCTGAGATACTTATCGCTAGGAGGCATGCAAGCCTAGGGAATTTTGGGGAATTCACAGAGGGGAAGATGAGGTGAAGACAACAGTTTCTCTTACTCTGGTGTGAGTCTGTCTTGGAGGGGTTTTTTTTTAGGGAGGCTGTGTGTAAGTTGATGGCCAATAAGTCAGCAGGTGTGAGTGAGCACCAGGATGAGGCTGACAGGGGAAACTCCTCACACCTTTTGGGTACGGTACACTATTGATGGGGTGCAAACCAGTGGCAGGGCACAAGCACACCACGGATCACAATTATTGTTAATTATTACAATTGTGTTTGTTATACCGTATATACAAGGATTAGCTTTAGATACATCATTATACAAAGTTTGACTTGATTTAAAACATGTTTACTCTCTTGAGACAAAAGTGCATACTTGGATGTGCAAAAAACAGTAACAAATAAGTGAAGAAAGATATGTGTTCAGGGAATTATGGGCCATTTGCTACTGTTTACAAGTTTTTACAAGTTTATATGTTTGGAAGGTAAATTCATAATTCATTCTTTTTTTTCCATTTTAGTTTACCATAAAACCTTGACTTCAAAATTAATGCACAAACCGTACCGTGACAGTGTGTACGTTAAGTACTTTTGCAGTAACGGTGTCGAGCCTTAGTTTGGACATCCCTGTATAAGGGTATTCTGTGCAGTAATAGCAGTGCCCAAAAATAGTATGCTGTGCAAATGATGGAGACTAAACAGGTGTGTCTGGCAAACCGTCATAATGTGGTATGTTAACCTCTGCTCAGAGTTATAGAGGAATTATTCACATATATTTTTATGATTACTCAGAGCTCCAAATATGAAACGCTATTATGAGCCAGATGGCTTTAATTATACTAAGCATTCTCATGTTATGTGAAGTGTGTGAGGGGCTTTCCTTAGGACAGTAAAAGAGCGGTGGACTGACAGAATCTCACAGGGGGTGGGACTTTAAAGCTCAGTGGCTGATCAGCTGTTCAAGTTCATTTCAGGGACGCTTTTTATAGCAGTAGCCACATGATACATATAGGGAACATTTTAGACTCTGATAGTTTATGAATGATTAGATTAAATGTTTTACTCTCCATTTTTTAAAATAAATTTGCTGTGTCCCCACCAACATGAAAAATGTAAATTGTTGGCTTTTATTATTTATTTATTAATATCATAATATACAATGTGTTACAAAGTCTTGTACAACTTTCTCACTGGCATTCTAGAATGTTAGTCTAGCTCTTTGTCTTCTTAACCATTTTGCCAATTTGCCAATTTGTTTTTGACTCAAATAGAATAAATGAAAATGTAAACTACTCTGCTTGACTCCAGTCAAGTCAAACCCACTTATATTTTATTAAACTGCCTTTAGATTTGATTGCAGTGTGTATTCGCCATGGTATGGTTTCACCAACCCTATGCAAAGTTCCAACATTTGGTTCTGTCCAGAGTTGCATATACACAGTGGGTGAAAGGTCACATTAGAATGAAAAAACATTTATAAGAGAAACAATGAAACATATTAATCAACCATATCAATAACCATATTAATTATTTAAATAAATAAATCCAACCTTTGTTGTTTAAGCAATGTGAAGGAAAAAGTTTTTTATGTTACCTGTGCAATAGTGCGGTCAGGGCACCAACTTCTGATCAGCAATAGCTTGTGAAAGGCATCCAGACTGTCATATCCGTCAGGAAGTTCTGCATCCTCTGGAGCGGCTTCCTCAAACCAGGATTTCCAGACCCTGTCATTGCATGCCACCTGATGTAGAAGTTTACTAAAGGGATGCAGATTAGATAGCTGTACCAGGTTCAGCCACGTCATATCCAGGATCCATCGCTTTGGCTTGGGCTCGACAGAGTTCAAGTCAAGAGATGCTCCACCTAGAAAAAAAGGTATACAATTTTCCACGTTATTTTATTACAAATACTTGGATTCATTGTTAATATTAATGAATCGGGAAATTATTTATATAATTATATTTGTATAGAATTTTAAACATTTTTGTGAAGGAGCTTTAGAGAAAAAAAGAAATTGGATTTTTTCTTTTTAATGTGAACAAAAATATATACAAGGGGGTACAGTGGCCAATTATATCTCAGTAAGTAATGTTCATTGGCGGTGATTAGGAAATGAGAAAAAATAGTTTCAATCCCTGACCTTGCACTTAAACTACAATCTTTTACCAATATGCTTAATCTGTTTCAGGTACGAAATGTACAGTAATCTAGCAAATTATAATTCGGCATTAGCTGCAAGCAAGGCTAATTAAGGCTGCGCTTTTTAAAAAGGAAGGTCAGGGTTCAGAGTGATCACACTCACTGCCATGCCTGCTTGTCAGTCATAACTCAGTGTGTGTGTGCGTCAGGGAGATGCAAAGAACATCAGCTGGTTTGGAATGTGAGCATTATGTGAGTTGTAATAAGTGTTATTATGAGCTGATATTTAATGTTACATATTTACATGTTGCTCCTCCTTGATGTTCAAATACTTAGATATGTTGGTGTGCATTGTGTTTTTTGTTATTTTTTAATTTAAGGATTAAGAGATTTTATTCAGCATGATTGACTGAAAAAAAGTTCTGCATATATATTCATGCAATGAAAATGTGTTTAACCTTTTAATAACATTTTCATTCCTAGTACAAACATCATGTGTGGCCTCTATTAGACAGGATTTATGATACGATCATCGGTACTAACAATCACACAGTACACTTTTAGTTCGACATTACATATATCTAGAAATTATTGCACAGACAGTATAAGACAATACTTGCTGGGTAACTGTATGTTGTAGCTGTCATACTAAACTTATGAACGTACCTTTAATAAATGCATGAAACTCGCTGTGAGAAATATTTTGGGCTTGAAGGTCTATCTTCAGTGCCAAAAGAAGGGTGAATAGGAATTTGTGATCTTCATACAAGCCTCGAACTGTATAACGGAAAACCTCATAGGTCAAGAAATCCATTATGTAATCGAGTCTTTTCTGGGTAATTTGAGACTTTGGTGACTTTTCCAAGGAATTGTCAAAAATATCAAGGAATTGTCTCAGTGAGGTCTGGTACATGACATTGACCAGGCTCATTTCGACAATGAGAAAATAGAGGATGCTGCCTCTTGTAGCTATTGGACGATACTCCTCACGAGCATGATTGATCTTTATTTCAGTTTCTGCTGCCACTGATAACTTCTCCCTTACCTTGGAAAAAGTAAAAAATTAAAAATTAATACACAAAGCAATATAATGTACTAGTATTGGATTACTAGTAACAAATAATACTG
>JAOTRS010000044.1:28388585-28398816 GCA_028565755.1 Dinotopterus cunningtoni
AGACACACACACAGACAGACACACACACACACACACACACACACACACACACACACACACACACACACACACACACAAACAGGCCACAGATGCAACATTCCTTAAATTTTTTTTTTGTTTTAATCACAACCTTTAGTTTTAATCACAGCGCGTATCCCTATGGCATGTTTTTTTAACAATCTTATGCAATGTCATAACACTTATTCTGTCCAGAATTGCATAAAATGTTGGCTGAGATCTTGTGTTGTCGACAGGAGAGTCAAACCACTCAATAAAGTCTTCTCTAGCACATCCCAGAGAATTACAACGGTGTCTGATTCTTGGGTAAAAAAATATTTATCATGGTTCCAGAAGCACTATAATGTCACCATGATGGAAGGAAAGAAATTGATTGACAGTATAACCTTGTCATTCAGTTCAGTGGGGTCGCCAACTGACTTAATTTTATTACCACATGAGGTTGCTAAGCGTAGATCTGACCAATAGAAGCAGCCCCAGATCATATCACTGCCTCTAGTGGCTTGTACAGTAGGTACTATGCATGACAGGTGCATCACTTCACAAAGTTCTTTCCTTTTTACCCTGATATATCAATCGCTCTGGAAAAGGGCCGATCTGGTCTCACCAGGCCATATGACCTGAACTGTACTGTTTTCTAATTAGTCTCACTAACAAGTGGTTTTCTTACGGCCACAGCTGTTTATTCCCAATCTTGTGAGTTCTTATCACTTTTGTCTTAACAAACATAGCTGTGATTTCTTATTTTTTATTTATTTATTTATTTTGATGAGGACGATGACGAAACGCCACCAGCTGTTGTTTTCAGATCATGGCCATTTTTCTGACCACACTTCTTCCATAAAGATGATGGTTCATCACTATCCTTCCAGGTTTTAATAATGCATTAGACAGTTTTTAACCAAATTTCAGTAATTGCAGAAATACCCTTAGTTGTTTTCTTTGCTTCATGCAGGTCAATAATTTGACCTATCTGAAACACAGTCACAGTATCAGTTGCCGGCTCAACAGGAACATATTAATCACTGCAATATTTATTCAATTAATAGCTCTTCAATATTTGCTTTTAAATCCAAATTGTGACTATATGGGCGAGGTAGTGTGCATCATGCATTGGATAACTGTATGAAATGAAATTATGCAAAAAACATTTTTCTAACTTAGATTTAAGATTGTGTTAAACCAAAATTAATGATAGTGTAATTCTAATGTATAACTATCTCCTAAAATTAATTATTTGGACCTACCTGTGCTTCGTCCAGTTCTTTCTGCTTTTCATCTAACTGTTCCTGGGCTCTGCACAGTTCATCTTGAGCCACACCCAGTCGGGCTTCCTGAAGCTTTAAGTTAGCCTGGGATAGACAGTTTAAGTTTTCATTCCATTAAAGGCTAGTAATCTCATTTAAATAGCTTTTCAAAACACAGGCTATAAAAAAACAATACCTTCAAAGGCAAGACTTCTTTATTGATGCTGAAGAAGTCTACCATAGCCTCAGTCCAGGAGCAAAGTCCAGCCACATTGCCACAAATCCTCTTAGCTGCCTCCAAATTATAATCATCCATATTCAGATAAGGCACAAGAAGCTCGACAACCTCCTCTGTAATTGTGTCCTTTTTAATAAAAGACAACAGTCAGAATATTTTACTGGGTTATTAGCCACAAAATTATATGTGGGAATAATATGATGAACCAATAATAGTATATATACTTTATATACAGAGTCAGCCAAAAGAAATGTATAGGATACACACTTCAGGAAAGAAATACTTGTATAAATATTTTAATACTAAATTTATTGCTATATGTTATATACTGATATACGGTATATGATAATATTATGATAATAATATGATACTATTAATGATATTATATTAATATAATACACATCATACTATTTTTCTTTTCCTCAAGTGTAGGAACTCACTTTGTAAAATACATACACAATAGTACATATACAATATTTTGAAGACATAACTTTGCTCCCTCTACCATTATTATTTTTCTTCACTAGTACAAGTTTGATCTTTTTCCAAGTTTTATTTTTGCTTTACAGAAAATATTTTTAATAAAAAACAAACATGAACCATGGAAGGCCATGGAAACTGAAACAGATGATTGAGGTTGATGGGCATTTGAATGACAAAACCAAGAGCAGCTTGATCATAAAAACTTTAAAAACAGTAAAAAGATTAATTTGCCATCTGGAGAGTAATTAAACACATTTAAAAAGCTTTAACAAATGATCAAAGGAAGACAAGGGACTGTGACCTTGTTTCCAGACCGGTGAAGATTGATGGTGGGGTAGAAATGCACCATACAGTATTTGGCTGTGGTAACCTGCACTTCTTCAGCTGCAACAGGAATTACTTCCTTTGTTATGCCTATTTTGTTAGGGAGTTGATGTTTCGCTCGCACTAGTGGTCCTGGGTGATGGTGGTGCAATTCTCTACTGCGTTAGCATTAATGGAGCAAACAATACACTACCAGGTACAAAAAATATATCTCTTCCCAAAAAATACTGTATGTTTCCTGAGCTTATTTAAGTAACAGGCTCTGATGCACAACAATGTCCCAGTACAGTGATGAACCGTTTTATAGGTTTAATTGGAAAAAAAAATACTGTATTGTTTCTTGCCATAGCAAAGTTGAAGTAGACTGTAGCTGGTGGTGGTTCACTGTTTAGTAGTGAGTCATGAAAGGGCTTTCGGGGTAATTCTAATCAAGTCTGATTTATTTTATTCTTCTACAGACATGGACAAATTTGTTGGTACCCTATTATTAAAGTAAGCAATTCCCACAATGGTTGCTGAAATAACCTGATACTGACAAATGTAATAATAAGTAATAATTGAAAACTTACTAGCATCAACTAATTAGTCCAAAATCACACATTACCTTTGAATTCAACAGAATCATTTAAAAATTAAACTAATGAAATTGGTCTGCACAAATGAGCTGGTACCCCCTAGAAAAGACTGAAAATAATTTGACAATAGTGACATACATGGTGAAAACTGCTCACTCTACTGGTATTATGGAGCAGAGAAAGCAAAGGAGAGAATTGTCTAAGAGCAGAAAAAAAAATATTTCCAAGCACATTAAAGGTAAACTATATAAGATCATCGTTAAAGCAGCTTAATTATCCCGAGACTATAGTTGCAAATATAAGATAGATAGATAGATACTTTATTCATTCCCGTGGGGAAATTCACAGATCCAGCAGTCCACAAATAGTTACATCTAAAATAAGGTAAAAAGAAATCCTATCAACAAACAAGAATTAAAAATAAAAAATAAATAAAAATAGATAAAAGCTCCTGTGCATATTATTGTGCAAAGTCAGTGGTTTTTGTGCATACTGTATAGTGAGGATGTTATGATACTGCCTGACTCCCCCCCCACCCCCACTCCCACGTGTGCGGTTAAACAGTCTCATGGCGTGGGGGAGGAATGACCTCCTCAGTCTGTCAGTGGAGCAGGGAAGAGACAGCAGCCTGTTGCTGAAGCTGCTCCTCTGTCTGGTGATTGTGTTGTGCAGTGGATGTGATGGATTGTCCATGATTGACAGGAGCCTGTTCAGTGCCTGGAGCTCTACCACAGATGTTGGGCTTTCCAGCTCTGAACCCATCACTGAGCCTGCCTTCCTCACCAGCTTTTCCAGATGTGTGGCGTCCTTCTTCATGCTGGCTTCCCAGCGCACTGCTGCATGGAAGAGCGCACTCGCCACCACAGTCTGGTAAAACATTGTCATCAGTTTTTTGCAGATGTTAAAAGATGCCAACCTTCTGAGGAAGTACAAGCGGGTTTGTCCTTTCTTGTACAGAGCATCTGTGTTAGCAGTCCAGTCCAGTTTGTCGTCCAGCTGCACCCCCAGGTATTTGTATGTTCTCACAAGCTCCACACAGTCACCATTTATAGTTACGGGTTCTGGTTGAGGCCTGGGTCTCCTGAAGTCCACCACCATCTCACGGGTCTTAGTGGTGTTAAGGTGCAGATTGTTCATGTTACACCATGCAGCAAAGTCCTGGATCAGTTTTCTGTATTCCTCCTCCTTACCATTCCTGATACAGCCCACGATCGCAGTGTCATCCGCAAACTTTTGTACATGGCAGGACTCTGAGTTGTACTGGAAGTCTGACGTGTACAGGGTGAACAGGTCTGGAGAAAGCAGAGTCCCTTGCGGCGCTCCTGTACTGCTGATCACTGTGTCAGACCTGCAGTCCCCCAGCCGCACATACTGAGGCCTGTCTGTCAAGTAGTCTGTAATCCAGGCCACCGGCTGTGAGTTCACTCCCATATCTGTCAGCTTGTCTTTGAGGAGCAGTGGCTGGATGGTGTTATATAATTAAGAAATATATGTAACTCCCTGGATGTGACTGAAAGAGGAAATTTGTCACCAAATTGAACAAAAAGGATAATTCATATTTTGTGTCCGATCACAAAACTCATCATTGTTTGAGCAAAAGTGGACTTAATGGAAGGCAACCCAACAGGACGCCACTGTTAAAAGCAAATCATTAAAAAGCCAGACTGGAATTAACCACAATGTACAGTATATTGACAAGCCACTTATTACGTACAAATCAGACAAAACTGGAGCTTTTTTATGTTTGTACAGTACAGTAGATGCAAAAATAAACAAAATGAACACTGTACACGCTGTGAAACATGGAGGAGGCTAGGTTATGTTCTGGGGATTCTTTACAAGGTGTCTTAAATCTGTGCAGAGTAAAGACTATCAAGACACTCTGGAGCATTCTGTAGTCAAACATACTACACAGTGTCAAAAAGCTGAGTCTCAGTCGCAGGTCATGGATTTTACATTAGGTGATTTCAGTGTTCCTTTACAGTTACTACTTTACTGCTTTACAGCTTTAATGAATTACTGTATAAGACCCGCTAGCACTGAATTAGATACAAAAAACATTTTCAACATGTATTTTAATGCATACTCTATGTTGAATTTAAGTGACCAAGTGAGCAGTTGAATACGACACTCAGTGTGCAAGCTGACCTTGTTAAAATTGAGAAGCATGCCAAGAAAGCCCGAGTTGTTCATGAGTTTTAGGGCTTCACTCCAAGAGGGTTTTAGGCAGAACCTTTCGGTGTCCATGGTGACAGTATCAACCCGACGCTGGAACAGTAGCAACACACAGTCCATAATTCGCATGATCAGATGTGGAGGCTTCCCCAGTTTACGCACTGTTGCGATGTCTGCCGGCTTTATAGTCTGAAAACAGTAAATAAAATATAACTAAACATATAGAAATCATTCTAACATATCAGTAACATTCATGCTTTTAAAATAATAATAAAATAAACTAATATGAGAGGATTACTCAGACAGAGCTGGTAAACATTCTCTTTTACATTTATGTAAAATGAGGTCAACACTATCCTCACAATAGATAATATAATCCATTTATAGCACACAGTCCAGCAAGTCACTGGTGTTTATATGGACTATGAAGCTCATCTATTCAAAACACCACCGCAGCAACTCCCCAGCCTCACTTGAAAATCTCACTTTTTTTTTCTACCCACAGGCAGCTTCTTGACAGGGGTTAGAGGTGGACAAGGGTAAGGTCACATATCCAGGAGAGGTAGGCAAGTAGAGGAAGTTATACTGTATGGCAGTTCTATTAAGACCAGGGTTTTATTGTCTCTTATAGTTTTGCAATTCCCATATGAAGTAAAAGTGGGCAAGAGATTCCTATGATTCAAGACCTCAGAAATAAGCAATAAACCATCTAAGAACCTCTGTAGTCCAACAAGGGACCACTGCAAAACTATAAGAGACAATAAAACACTGGTCTTAATAGAACTGCCATATAACATTGTACTTATTCCCATTTTACAGCCGTGGTAGGACTCAGGTCAACATTCACACGCAAATTCATACACTAAGGGCAATATGGGAACACCAATTAGCCTAACATGGCTTTGAGCTGTGGGAGGAAACCAGAGTACCCTGAGGGAACACACTAAGCACAGGGAGAATATGCAAACTTCATGCATGCAGACCCCGGAGCGGGAATTGAACCCGTACCCTGGAGATGCAAGGCAAGGGCAAATCACTAAGCCACCATGCCACCTAATTAACAAATTAGTGTGCAGATTTCCTGTTTCACTGATGGTATCACATGCCTGTGATGTGTTAGCAGTGGTTAAAATTAAACAGTTACAAAGATGACCTGCAAAACTCTCTGAGCAAGTAATGGGGTCAAAACCTAACAGCCAATAGTTCAATATGCCAGCATCACACGATCCTCCTTACTCTAATACGTCTGGGGTTGCATCTGTAATTTTTAGTAATAAGAGCTAATCCACTTTCTCGCTTCTTCTTGCTTTTGTTGGAGTTCCTAAATCTGGCTAAATCCACAAAAGAACCCAGTCTTTTCTCTGTTAAACATTGCAGAGGAGCATTGCGCTAAAAAGTATACCCAGCTTGAGCCTCAAAGTTTCAAAGACAGGGCAATTTTTAGTAAGGAAATATAACTTTTTTTATAAGGAAAAATAAATTATGCTAAGGTCACTAATGCTGATGCACTGTAGGCAGGCTGATGCCCGTAACATGGCCATAAATTTTATCTTGTCAATGTCATCGTTAGCAATTTATGAACAATTTAATTTAACATGGTCTAGGAACAGGATGTGAGTGTAACAACCAAGGAAAAGTATTTATTATTACAGTACCTTTCCATCAGAGTTAAATACACACCACAAGGGTACAGGTTTAAAAATGTAGATATTTGAACAGAGCAGAGCATGTTTTTTTTCTCATTTTTTTGTTTAATTGTGGAGGAAAAACTTTAAATTGAGGTACATGCAGTTCTTAGACTAATCTTTTACTAATAATTGTATGCAGAAACTATTGCTAATAACATGTAGTGTGCTATAATACACTACCTACCCTAATAAATAGATTAATCAATTTTCTTTTGTTTCTGTGATAAAAACAATAATTTTACTTTTCCCGAAACGGCGACTCATTTTTGGCCAAGCAATGTATATTATTGTTTTAAAAACCACTGAACAATAATGGAATGATTCATTCTCTGTGATTTTTTCTTTTCAGGGCAATGATCCAATTTTATCACTTACTTGTAGAGCAGCCTCTGCAGCATCTAAAGCAGGTTTTGCAGCTTCCAGTTTTGCCTCTGCTACTTTTTTATCCCCAGCTATTTCATCCACAATAGCTTGGGCCTTGTCCTTCACTTTCTGGACCTGGGTCTTAACCTTCTCAGCTGCTTGTGCTTTAACAGTCACCTCTTGGAGGACTACATCTGCTTTATGAGATGCCACTTCCAGTTCCTGTTCTTTCACAACTAGTTCTTTGGAAAGTTGGCTGATAGCTTGCTCTGCTTCCATTAACCTATCAAGACCTGCAGGAGACATTTAGCGTATCTATATATACAGTACAAAACATTTTCTTGGTAACAGTTAAGGTAATATTCCAATAAATAATATTGATTTCATGACCTTCAACTTTTATATCCAAGTTATGTTCTTTCTTTCTTTAATTATCAATTTGAACTTAAACATTCATACCTGTGTTCATCCGTTTTGCCAACATTCCAACATTTCCAATCTTCTCATGGTAAATGGTCTGATATCCTTTAATAAAAGATAAGTATGATTTGGGTGTAACATAGGTCTGCCTTCTGTAGCGCTGAAAATATTCAATACATATCTGTGCCACCAGATCCTGAAATGTTCCCATTGTGCTGATCACATTTTTTTTCACATTCTCGGAGCACTGAAAAGGATAACTAGCCAGGAAATGCTGAGCAACAGCTACTAAAGCATCCTTTGGCCATCTTTGGAACCAGTCCACCGTGCATCCAGAGATCAAACCAGGGAACCGCAATGCACGAGAACGAAGTTTCTCCCCAACAGGAGAGAAACAAAGAACGACATGGAGGTTACTGCGTACTCTAGATAGAAAGTAGCTGTACAAATTGTCAGAGGTTGGAGGCATGCGAGGATGTTGGCGCTTCATGAAGGGAATCAAATACTGAGTGATTTCGTCAATTTCATCTCGAGCAAACAGATTGGAGACCTCACCAGATGCCACAAGGTTATTCATGTACTCAAGGAAGGACTCATCCTTAACATCATTGTCAGTGAAGATAAAAGTAACACCTTTGCCTTCCACTCCTGCAATTCTGTACAAGGTCTTCAGGTCCTCCATGAGATTACTCACATTGTACGTTCTTTAAAAAAATTGGAAATGGTAAATATTTATTATAAATATGAATATACACACATATCCATATATTCAAATGCTTACCGTGTGAGAGTAATCTGAAAAATCTGATAACCAGCAATAAAGGAGGCCAAGCGTGTAAGACTCTGCTTTCCTGATCCTCCTACACCAACTAACAGGGCATTACCTTCAGGAGTGCGAATTATGCGTGATATCTTCACCAGGTGAATCATTGCATCCTGTCAGACAAGAAGAATAATTACATATATGAAAGATTGTCATCATATGTATATATACAGTGGTACCTTAACATACAAATGCCCCACTTTAAGAATGTTAGCAAGGATGGTAGCAAGAAGAAAAGGGAGCCACTTTTAGTTTGATTTTTAAAGCAGCCGGTGCCAAGAGGAATCATAAATTAAGGTTACGTGAGGTTTAATATTTATTTATTTTTATATTTTACTTTTACTTATTATCTGCACTTACATTATTTCCTATGGGAAAATGCGTTTCGCAATACAATATTTCTTCGTAAGAACTTGCCTCAGAGTATTAAATTTGTATGCTGAGGTACCACTGTAATAATTTATTGAAAAACATCAACTTTTTGTGATAAGATAAATTTACACACATACAAAAAAAGCTAATATTTCATTATCAAAAATAAAATCTTCAAACTGACCTTAAAGAAGACCAGGTCCATTGGAGCACCTCTCATAGACTCGTTATACTGCTGCAGAAACAGAGCAAGGCGCTCTGACAGAGCGCCGAAAGAGGGAATAGGTTCATATATCTTTGGAGTCAAAAGGTCAGAGTCTTCAGGTTCATCTCCCATTATCTCAGGGGCATCTCTAAGGAAATCCACAAAATATTCTTCCCATAGGTTATTCTCCGTTGAACCAGGTCCGTGGTCTTCTAACAGAATCTACACAGTACACAGATATGAGATCATAATTTCATATTGCTACCATGTAAGTGAAGCGAAAACATAAAGGTAGTTTCACCAAGAATTTAGATAAAACGTCTCGGGTTACTTTGCTGTAACCCTGTTCCCTGAAAAAGCGGGAACGAGATGCTGCGTGAAGCTATGGGAACATCTCTTTGTTCTACCGGTTGTGAAGCAGGTGTGGATCAAACACGCCAAATTTTGGCTTATATAACCTCGGTCAGGTGAGGTCATCTGATGAGGTGCACCTGCAGGTTATAAATAGGAGTGAACCGGAAACATCCTCAGGTCAATTTTTGTCTGAAAGGACGTCCAGTCACGCCAGCAGTGCGGCATTGGAGCGCAGCATCTCATTCCCGCTTTTTCAGGGAACAGGGTTACAGCAAAGTAACCCGAGACGTTCCCTTTTAAAAGTACTCGATGCTGCGTGAAAACGCTATGGAAAAGAGAATACCAACGCCGCCGCACTGCAAGTGTCTGGACCTCCAGGGTTGTGTTGCGTGTGCACACAATAGCCTAGGAGGTCTCAGACATAACTTTGAGATGCTGACACGAGGACCCATGAGCCCAGAGTAGCATGGACATCCAAACTATAATATCTGATAAATGTGTGCGGAGAGGACCAACCTGCCGCATCACACACTTGCTGCAAGGGGACACCTCTTGCCAGCGCAATTGATGAGGCATTCCCCCTGGTCGAATGAGCCCTGATTCCTAGAGGCAAAATGTGACCATGTGCCTCGTAGGCTAGGGCAATGGCATGTCTCACCCAATGTGACAGCGTTTGTCTAGTGGCGACCGCCCCCTGGTTGCGGCCCCCTTAGCATATAAAAATCTGCTTTGACTTACGCCACTGGCTAGTGCGGTGGACGTAAATCTAAAGAGCACGTACTGGACACAATAAGTGAAGTCTTTCCTGCTCCGGAGCTGTAAAAGGCGGAGGACAGAAGGCTCCGAGAACAACTGGGTGCATGGTCGAGAATGGAACTTTCGGAAGATAGTTTGGGTGAGGATGCAGAATAGCTTTGACTAGCCCAGGGGCAAAGTCTAGGCAGGA
>JAOTRS010000044.1:28412249-28422310 GCA_028565755.1 Dinotopterus cunningtoni
TTCACAGTCTCCTTGAAGCCCTTGGAGAGCGTGACTTTCACCCAAACATTCAAAGCAAAAAGTGTGGAGATCGCCCTTCGAGAGGAAATTCTTGCACGGAGGGACACATCTCGCTTTAAACTCAGCCATTATATCGGTGAGTTAAACACTTTTCTTTTTAATTTGTTTTTGATTTGTTTGTGACACACGCGCACAATGCGGTCATGAAGACAAAAGATCTGAGCAATGTTTCCGGTTTACTCCTATTTATAACCTGCAGGTGCGTCTCATCAGACGACGTCACCTGACCGAGGTTATATACTGTAAGCCAAAATTTGGCGTGTTTGATACACACGTTTCACAACCCGGCAACACGAAAAGATGTTCCCATAGCGTTTTCACGCAGCATCGAGTGTAGCCTTTGAAAGGGAACAGGGTTACAGCAAAGTAACCCGAGACGAATTCTTGCTTAGAAAAAAATATAATGTTGTTTAGAAAGGCAGTACATACAAGTTTGTTGTTAATGTCCCTCAAATGATGACACTGTTGTCATAGCTATGTCAGGAAACATCAGTGGGTTCCACTAAGGGCAGTAAACAAACTTGACCATTTGATGAATCTATTCTGAAGTCCTTGTAAGTTTCTGTAAAATTCATGTACAGTAGTCTAGTTAATGTTATGACTCACCATGCCTCACGCGCTGAGTCTCGTAGAGCTGCACCAGTTTGAGCATCCATGGTGGATGGGCAATGAGGCCTGCCTCCTCAGCCTGAGTGCTAATAGCTGCCTCCAGCTCAGGGTAACCAACTTTATCCAGACTGATGCCCGGAAACAAGTCATTAATCAGACTCAGAAACAGAGGCTCATCCTCATCTACCTGTAAAGAAAAAATCAGATGCTTATTACCATTATAAAAGTTTAAAAGACACTGTGACACCCTGGCTGTAGGGAAAATGAGGTATAGTTTTGATCATTTGGAAATGATAAGAAATACTTTGATCACTGTAATCTGTTTAAAACCCAGCTTCACTTGTGGGGTCATAGTTATTACCTACAGTAAAGGCACAAGTATTAAATATCAAAACTTTATAAAATCTGTTTTTTTTAAGAAAATGTATTCCCTACGGCTTTCCGATTTCAGCTGGTCTAAAACTTTAAAATAAAATTAATAGACAATATCAGTTTCACACAACAATATAAAATAATTTTCATTGCTAGCGCTTAAATGTCACTTGGTTCTTTTCATTGACAAAATGCTGTGCTAATTAACCACAAGTATTTAGACAGTGACATACCAGTTTGGAGAGGTTCATGTCACGGAGCACCCTCATGACCACAGTCTTTTCTGACTCAGACGGGTTAGACCGCTTCACTGCTCCCAGCGTCCTCAAAACAGACAGGATGTTTCTTAGCCCAAAGTCATAGTGAACCTATGAAAACATACAAATATCAGAAAATATTTACTGCTGCATTTTTACAGAAACACAGCAGGAATTGTTGTACTGTGATTCTCCTTAAAATTAATTGTGTATTATAATTTGATGTCATTTCCAAACAAAACATTTAAAGCTCAATAACACAACTGGTACGTAAAGACAATCATACATAGTTTACTTTGCAAAATACATACCAACAGACTAGATAATAATGGAAAAACTTGTTAAATTTCAGAAGGTAAAGTATAACCATAAAAATAAATAATAGCAATATATACAGTACAGTAGCTTGCTTTGTTATTATTTTGCAGGAATCATCAATTATGGTACCTCAAACTACTGAACATATTTAAAAGTGCACCTGCGTCTGTGCTGCTGCCACATGAGTGACTGATTAAACAATTGGATACCTGTGCAGGTATAAATATAGGTATTTACACTATATGGTCAGCAAATCCAGCTGAATGTGGCACTATCCTATCTACAGTATATATATTTTTAATTACTAAGAAAATGACCCAGTTTTTAGTACCACATACTGTAGAGAGCTCCAATTCTACAGTATGTGACTCATTATAACATAAAATTTGATGAATATGTAATTCCTCACGTTAATGAAAGGCCTGAATGGAACATCTGACCAGAACGCTCACTTTTATTTGACACCAAGTTAAACTAAGTTGTATTGCCAGATTCCCTTGATTTCAATATCTATAGGAAAAAAAACATGTTTTACTTTGTCTGGGTTACTCCATTACTGTACTGTATGTCCCTTTTACAGCTGTTTGGTGCTCCAGCAATGTTTCAGTGTGTCATGGACAAAAACATCTTAACGTTAGCTGGGTCGAGTGTCTGGTGTGGGCTGTCCTCAAACTCCAACACTACCTACTGGGATGGACTTTTATCCACTGTTTGGATCACACCCCATTACAACTGCTTCACTGCATATACAGTAGAGCACCAACACACAGATGACACTTAAAATTAAATTAACACAGGTAGAAGAGAGAGAGAAAGAGAGAGAGAGAGAGAGAGAGAGAGAGAGAGAGGCCCACTGTTTATAATAAGGATTTATGAGTAGATAAACATTCAGACATGAAGTTCAGGCCAAATTTTGCACACAACATACAGTACCAGTCAAGAACTTATTTACAATGACAGCACAAAGAACACTGTTGTGCATGTACAGTACTATTTCACATTGTAGTACAGTGAAACCTCGGATTGCGAGTAACGCGGTTTGTGAGTGTTCCGCAAGACGAGCAAAGATTTTTAAATACATTTTGACTTGAAAAATGAACAAGTCTTGGTTTACAAGTACCGAGTATCATGTATCACGCATGCACTTCTTGTTTTGACACCGGTTTTTCTCTCTCTTGCGCTGTGGAATTGTGGGTAGTGCTCGTCTCTTATTGGTATAATCAACATCCATGCACGCGTGTACTGTTTACTATAACACTGTGACCACATGTGTGCCTGTAAAACATATTTTATTTTGTGTTTGTATGCGTGTGTGTACAGTGCGCATGTAAAGCAAAATAAAGTTTCATTAGAGACATTAAAATCCATTTTCTCTCTCTCTGTATCAGCCTGCTGTTACAGTATGTCTGTGTGCACGTCGTTGGACACAGTGCCCCTTCACACACACACACACCCCTCCTCTCGCCTTTACAAACACACACTCTCTGCTCTACAGAGAAACACTGCTCTGTCGCGATTCTTTTTAAAGGTAAAGTGCAGGTTAATTTGTTTGTTTGTTTGTTTTACTTTACAGCAGTGATTCCATTAGTGTGCTCTCACGCGAGTGTCATTAGCGATGTTCCTTGCTAATTTTTCTGATAAAACAGTCTTTCTGTTAATGTGTGTGTGTGTGTGTGTGTGTGTGTGTGTGTGTGTGTGTGTGTAATTTTTTTATGTATTTATTTTTTTGGGGTGTGGAATGAATAATTTGAGTTTCTATTATTTCTTATGGGAAAATTTGCTTTGATTTATGATTGTTTTGAAATACGAGCTTGCTTCCGGAGCGTAAATCCAAGGTTCCACTGTACATGGAATTTTGAGGTAAATGGTGAGCAAATCACAGTGTTGAGGCTACCAAGACTAAACCTTAAAGAGATGCTCTTGGCATGCTATACTTGCACACGCACTTATTTTGTAAATGCTTAACGTAAACTGCCTGCCTGTCTTTTTCATTTTCATTGAAAATAAATGTAGAATAAAACTGTGAACCTCTAAAATCTTTTCTTTTTAAAAACTTTTAAAAACTTTCTTTATCACTTGTTTACTTTGTTTACACAACAAAATTTAATGACTTTAAACTTCATTTATCAAATACATTATGTTCGGAATTAACATGTATTGTCATCAGTTACTCCCAGAATAGCTTACTTGTTTGGAGAGCTGCTCCTCACACAGTTTGTAAAGCGTATAAAACTTGCGGCTGAGCACCTGGTTGTCTCGGAAGCCAGCACTCGCAAGTTTGACTCTCATAATGATAGCACGATCTGGCACCATCATGGCCACTATACGAAACTGAATCTTTAAATTCTCTGGCAGCTCCTGTCTTCCTGCATATCCTGGATTCTGTTTTATAAGACACAAGGATGAAGAGGGTTTTATTTGCTTAGAATAAATATAATCATTCACTGGCATTTATAACAAGTTTGTTCAGTTTGATATAGGAACATTGGGACATTTCAGTGGATGCATCGCTCCACTTTTCTTGGTTTTACATTAAAAATACATAAAATTCCATTTCCTAGTTTAAAACGGCTACTGCAGTACATTTACGGCATTTGGCAGACGCCCTTATCCAGTGTAACTGACATTTTATATCATTTCACGTCTGAACAATTGAGGGTTAAAAGCCTTGCTCAAGGTTGCTCCAGATCAGTAGTCCAACACCTTAACCACTGAGCTACCCTAATGTTAGCAACATCTATAGTGCAAATCCCAAACATCCCAAATCCCATACACATGTGCACAACTGAAGACAATTCCTATATCTTTTTCTATATCTAAGTGTCATGCAAGTATTCATACAAATATTACCAAATGTGGGCTATTCATGCACAGCCTATGTGTTAATGCTAACATTGTGCCTAGCTTTATGCCTTAAGGACTTTACACGTCACATTATAGATAAATCTTATCTCTATTAGAAAAAATTAAAATGTGATGAAAAGATGTGTACTAACCATAGTCAAAAAGATGCCAAACTCTTTGTCCATGTCTACGACATCTCCATCAGTAAAGACAAACTGAGTTTTGTTGTTCTTCTTACACTGGAGCACAATGTAGATCTGTTGAGCAGCCACTGATAGCACCGGCAACTCAATGCGGTTAAACTCATCAAAGCAGCCCCATGCCCCAGACTGCGCCAGTCCTTTTGGACAAACAGTAAACATTTGGATGTTAACGTATCAAACCACACAAACACAAACCCCTAAATTTGAGGCTTTTTATGTAAGTTTATGAAATCATATATTATCCATCATAGCTACAGCTACCATAATTTATGACCATAATAATTATATATGTATGAAATGACATAATGCACCTTTGTAAATACGTCCTAATCCTCGATAGTCCATCTGATCTGAGCAGTTGAAGACCACAACATATTTACCAAGGCAACGACCCATGTCTTTAGTAGTCTCAGTCTTTCCTGTTCCTGCTGGACCTGCTGGTGCCCCACCCATACCCATACCTAGTGCCTGCGCCAGGGTTATGTAACATCTAAAGTGAACAATCAAATAAAGAATTATTAGCAAAAATACCTTCTAATAAAAAATCTAGATGAATAAGGACTTTGTCTTAAAGGACAGTACAATTTATAATTGCAAATCAATTTGCTAACTTAAAAAAAAATGTCATCATATCCTTAAAATATCCAGATGTTATACAAATGTAAATTGCTTCAGTTCACCACAAATGAATCTACAATTGTAAAACAAAAGGTAAAATATAAATCTGAATAATTAGTTGGCTTCTTCAGTGTCTAGTTCCTTACCTGTCAGTAAGAGGGGTTATGACTAGTCTGTCAGTGCACCCAAGGTACTCATTGCAATAATCAAACTCCACATCAGTGATGTGTATCATGCATCTGTCTGTGTCCTCATCAAAGTAGAAACGTGACTGCTTCTGCCACTCAAAGTCTGTTTTAGATCGAATGTTCATTTTTACCTGTAAACACATGTTCTTCAAAGTCAAATTTATGCAAAATCCATTCAGACTGGTAGGTTAATAATACAATAGTTACTTCCAACCCAAGTGGTGGTAATAGAGCATAACAGCACTTGGACATTTAACTATATGCATCACTCCATGTCACATGTGTTCTAACAATCCTTAATCACCAGCATGGCTGAAAGTAAGTCGGTACAGTCTGCAGTACTGAAAAGAGTGGAAAGAGTGAAGCAGCTGCCTGACAAAACCCACATTAAAAAAACAATCATGGAAGCATGAAAATACATTTTATAATGTTATATCACTTTAAACCACACTTGGTTTCCTTAACAATTTCTTCTATGTCGTTCTGAATTGCCTCTGATTTACCTGTGATGTTTTATTCACAGCTAACGTGAGCTACAAAGCTAACTAGCTTATAACACAAGGCTAAATCCCAAATCCCTCTCTTACCCCTGATCAAGGGCACTACTTGGTGTGTGGATCAAGGGATTATATGCCATAGCACACTATCTTTATATTTAATGCTATTTAGGATTCAATCTAGGAAACCCAGAAATTAGCTGAAATTTGAAAGCGGAATAAGTGGAAAAATCAAGTGAAAATTTAGGCCTTTGTCTGATTTGAATTCTGAACATTTGAATCTTGTAAGTTTCTCAGGACTGTTCACCACCTCCATGATTTATTCTCCTTATCTTCTGGTACCAAAAATAACATAGTTATTTAAAATAACTGGTTAAAATACACAAATAATAACCTGTAGATAATAAATGGTGTTTGTGGAACTGTTGCACAAAAGCAATATCACACTTGAGGCCCGCTGTGATATCTTCAGTACTCATGCTGAACCCTTTTGTCTATGGCCATGTCACATGATATACATCACAACATCACTCCCGCTTATGCGATATTGCTTATATATTAAATAGTTTAGCATATCATACCAAATCATCAAATATATCCTTCTGATGCACATGGATTGTTATCAAAGTTTCATATTTGGTTCTTTCCATTTTTGTCAAATCATGAGTAGTCATATCAATCAGCTCATTCAAAATATCCAAAAACTTCTGATTCGTTGCCTGCATGATCTGTAAAAAGAATATTGGTATGATATACAGCACACATAGCCAACTTGATGTAGCAGATGACTTTCTCCAAAGTATTTTTAAGTACCTCTGATTTATAACATTATTGATTTTTAAAATGTATTGCATGAAACACAATTTAAATTAATCCATTTGTAATGAACAAATTAATATTTGTTCCATTTGTTTAAATGACAGTTTTTGACAAAAATTGATTAAATATATTTTCCCAAACCTTCTTGTCAGCCTTGCTGAGGCTGAGGGCCCTCTCTGCATCTCTGGTCCAGATGATTTGTATGCCTAACAGCCCTACCTGAGCTGGGAACGCTGACTGAAACTCAGTGAGCTTCAAACCTGGGTCGCTTACAGCCATGTGAGCGTTTCTGATAATGCTGTGTATGGTCCTCCTCACCTCATCCAATAACAATCCCAGCCAGGTCTCCACATTTCCCTAAAATATATATATCAGTAACTATAATTGGACACAGTGCCATCTCAGTCGGAAATATTACTCACAGTCATGTGATCTTTAAAACATCTGCACAATATAAATGTTTTATTGCGACTCCATCACCTTACTGTGTCTTCTGTAAATGTTAATTGGTTTTATGCCTTCATCACAAGTCCCAGTTTTTTTAACAACTCAAACAAAACAGAACTCTTACTTGAACATTAACTGGATTGGTTAGATTCACTGACTCTCCTTCCTGTGACTGAAAGCTCAGTATTTGGTCATAGTTTTTCTCGTGGAACACAACTCTGTTCACATTATCAAAAAGGCTCAGCAAATGATTCTGAAACACAAGAAAAGAAAATATACGTATAGCTACTAATATGGCAAACATGTGTATAGCTGCTCACTTTGCACATATTGTTTAAAAAACATGGAAAATAAGTTAGGTTACTAACAAGATTTATAAAAATTATTGATGGTTCTTGGTCACATGCCTCAATGATGGATTGGCTATGCATTTCCTATGAAATTACAATGTAAATACCTATGACTCCACTACAAGCCATGTCAAACCTATGCTGAGTTGTCACAAATTACTTACGAACCTATGATTTGTCACCTGTTAACATCAACATGGATACCTGTTTTTGGCTACCTGTGACTACAGAAGCTATGATATTGCCATAACAAACCTGACATAATAACGTTGTTTGACTTTATAGCATACATTTGTGAACGAATAACAATTCATAATTGCATTTCACTCAGACGAAGATGGACTTCATTTTCAGTCAGTTTTTTTTTTTCCTCCTACAGTGACCTCTAACTTGCTAATTTGCAGAGAGCCTGGTAACTGTGTTGAGCTGAGCCACGATGTAAGGCCTATATCAGAAGTTCACAACCCTGGTCACAAAGGATCCTCTGCCCCACACATTTTTGTGTTTTCTCAGCTCCTATCACATCTAATTAGCTAATTTACAATTTGTGTAGGTCTTAAAGGAGCCAACAGGCCTTTTCAAGCTCCTGATTGTCTCTTTCTGTCTGCCCAGGTCTGTCTGGGGTGACTGCGGTGCATGATTTAATATGATATCCACAAGCAGGCCATGGAGGTGGAAAACATGGGGGACGAACAGTTCAGCTTTCTCTTTGGCCGATGGGAGTTTTGGCAGTAAAAAAAAGTGGCTTTGGAAAATTTATCCATCACGTATCGCATGATACAGGTGTTGCCATCGGTTGTGGTTAGGCCCTTTACAAAGTCTGTTTAGAACAGGGAGTGGTCTCTAGCAAGGGGTATGCTGCTAGACTTATAAATGTTTGATCTCCCCCAGGGTGGCATGTGATCTCTGAGCTATGACCTCACTCCAGAACAAAACAGCAACATTGGTTAATTCCCCAAAGTTCATTTCATTAGAGCCTCTATTTATAGTAGTGCGTCTTCCACAAATGATCTGGAGGGGGAAACAGTTTCTGAATAAACATGATATTGAAATAGAGAAAACTGACATGACAATGAATCAGTTAGAATTCTTGGAACCTGGACAATAGAACATGAAATTAAACCTGAAGAACTATAACCACCATCCTTAATGAAGCGCTCTTGGCTATCTTGAGATAATTCAAATTCCTATGGTCCATCCAGAACAGACATGGAGACTCAGCTTCCTTCAACAGCAAGTTGAGCCTGGATGAATTTTATTATCCCTCAAAGACCTTTGTGATATTATTGCTCCTATCCTGTTCTTTATGTCCAACAAGGCATCCTCACCCCAGTAAGACAGAAACTTGGTTGGTGTTAACATACTCAGGGGAGAAGCTACTAAAGTGAAGTTTATGATAAAACATCTGAAAAGTAGGGGACTTGCCCTTCTTTTCCACAATGAAGAACCCCTGCCAGGGATAAAGATGGTCATATTATCCCAGCCACCAATGGGAACAGAGAAAACAGACATCCCTGTGGGAAGACTTTCCAGGCAGTCACAGGGTCAGTGTGGTCGTAATGATATGGTGTGAGTCAACCTTCTATCTGACAAACTTCAATCCTCTTTCCTTCTCCCTCTCCAAACTTCAATCCTCTTTCCTTCTCCCTCTCCTTAACTCCTTCTCTTTATCTCTAAACAGCTGCCCTCCTACACACAAGGCAGGGAATTCTCTCGACCTTGTTTTTTTTGCCGCCCATCCCCAGTCACAGATATCACGACTATTCCTCTTCATAAATCTGATTATTACCTGGTATCCTTCACCATAACCCCTCCTATTCTATGTAAACCTAACCACCAAAATTTCTCTTTTACCCGCAGAAACCTTCACTCTGTCCCCCCTTCCTCTGTGTCTTCATGCACCCTATCATCCCTCCCAGACCCAGACTCCTTCTCCTCTCTACCACTGCGACTGAAACTTTCCTCTCCTCTCTCTCCTTATCCATAGATCTCCTTTGCCTGCTGTCATCTAAACCAAAGAAGCCGTCTTGTCCTGCTCCTTGGCTATCTGATGTACTACGCAACAACAGGAAAGAATTAAGAACTGCAGAGAGGAGATGGAAGAAATCGCAGCTTGATGCAGATCTTGTCGCTTACCAGACTCTTCTCTCCAAATTCTCATGTGACGTGACTTTTGCCAAAACTACTTTCTACAGAGAAAAGCTGGAAGCCTCTGCACATGATCCTGGCAAACTCAACAACATCTTCTCCTCACTACTCAACCCCGACCATCCTGCCCCTTCCTCTCTGACTGCTGACGATTTTGCCACATTCCACGATGGGAAAATTGCAGCAATCCTTCGCCAGTCCTTCACTCCCATCCAAACTCCTACAGCAGGACCTTCCCTTCCCTCCCTTAGCAGAATTCTCCAACCTGTCATCTGATGAGATTCAGCAGATCATCTCATCATCTAACCCCACCACCTGTTCATTAGACCCA
>JAOTRS010000044.1:28453644-28473756 GCA_028565755.1 Dinotopterus cunningtoni
GTGTGTGTGTGTGTGTGTGTGTGTGTGTGTGTGTGTGTGTGTGTGTGTGTGTGTGTGTGTGTGCGTGTGTGTGTGTGAGAGAGAGAGAGAGAGAGAAAGACTGTCTAGTCAACATCTGGATATAATTGTCCCTTTCCACTGGGTCATATATTTTCTGAAACTGCAGTTGGTGTTTCACTGTGATTCAGTTCAGGATGTTGGGATGTGATTCTAAAATTATTTTTTGAGAGTCATACAGTATATGTAGTTCTCAGTTTCCCTGGGATTTTCTTATATAAAGCATTGACCTACTGAATGTTTTTAAAGAAGAATGACTGCTTTAACAAACAGTGTTAGTTTTTCTACTGCATTTCTTTGTATTATTGACATTTTCTATAAAGAGCTTGTGTAAAATCTTCATATAGTCTTCACTCACAGAGCATTTTATTATGAACTCTATATTTATACTCCCAGTGCACTCAGAGCAGATACTGGGAACATTCCTTTAAGATTCTGGTTCGTGTAGGAATGACTGCATCATGCAGTTCCTGGTGATTAACTACATGATTTCATGCATCACGAGCAGCTGATTAAATAAATACATAAATGAGTAGATGTGCAGCGTTCTAGTTAAAATAAGTGTTTAAACAAAGCTCCATATATGACTTTTTTGGTCAATACAGAATCTTACAAGAAAGAATCAAGCCCTAAGAATCATTTCTGTGAATCCTGTGCAGTATGTGTTAAATTCTCCTGGGTGTGGATTTTGTCAGTTTTAATGACACTAAATGTGTGTTTGTTTGTGTGGCTTCCTTATTGTATTACCCAGTTTGACAGTGTAAGAGCACACACCCAACTTTTGCTCATGTGATATTGTTACTCTTGTTACCCTGGGACAAATCTATGTCACTAAATTTACTTTAGTCTGTGCCAGCATTAGAGTTTTTCAACAGATTAGCCCCAAAGTAATTTCACAGAGATTCAAATCTCTGTTAAAAATGCACAGAGGACCTGTGGCACGCATACCAAGTCCTGTAAACAAGTCTTTTAAAGTGGAACAAAGTGAAAGATCTGAGGAGTGTGTGTGTATAACGTTGTGTTCTACAGTGTTGCTGAATTAAAGTGACCGCAGACGTGGGCCTCACCTGTGCTGGGTGTGGTTCAGCATCTGACTCAGCGCTGAAATAAAGCCTTTATTTTTCTTAAAGGGAGCAGCACAATGAGTGATTGACTGTCTGACCTTTAAAAGAATGCATTGAAAAAAAGCTACAGGTCAAAAGAAGTTCCAGTTTGTTTTTGCTTTGTGTCTCTGGTTGGTGCTTTCAACACAGATGCTAAATATAAGGTTATGTATTCAAGCTATTACATAACGTTCTGTTTGTGTGTGTTGTGTGTGTGCGCACGTGTGTGTGTATATACAGCATAAACAAAACTAGAGTGTGTTTCATAGTATCCACAGTGTGTGACAACAACAGTATCACAAGTTGTGTCATCTATAATTAACTCATTATTTAATAATGACATTTTTATATTAAAGTCATAAAGATTTGAATGTTGCCCTGAATAAAAATCCATCTTTGTCTTATTATTGAAGAACACTATTGAAGAATCTAGTACAAACAAGAGTATGTCATGTTTAATGCCAGAACACAGGCATGCTGAGTTTCGTTCCTGCTAGTTTCACCTTCATCTATGTGTACTGTAGCTCACACTCACACACACTCGGGTCATTGCACACACGGTTATTCCTGTTGTTCCTCATTTCTGAGGGAACAGGAAGGAAACATGATTCTCTGTCTTACTACTGTTCTTAGGCACTCTGGGAATTTTTTAAAAACTGATTTAAGCATCCACAAGCTCACAGCACAGTCTCTCTCTGAAAGTGAAGAAATGCCTGAGTGTCTTCACAGGTGAGGGGTTCAGCACTGGCTCTTTGTTTGTGGTTTGTGTTGGCTCAGTGTGTTAAGGCCCTGAGTCACTGATCAGTAGGTCGGCGGTTCGAGACCCAGCTCCGTTAGGTTGCCGCTGTTAGGCCCTTGAGCAAGACCCTTAACCCTGTCTGCGCTGACCCTGCGCTCTGACCCCGGCCTACTAACTAAAGCTGGGATATGGGAAGAAAAAAAAAAATTTCACTGTGCAGTTATGCACTGTATATGAGGTGAATAAAGGCTACATTTTTTACAACATATGCCCTTCTTTTTTAATTAATATAGTAAACCTTTTTAGGATTCAAACGTTGGCTTAAATTTTTTTAAAATGTACTCTTTTGGCCAACAGTAATAGAGTTGTACTGATTGCAGTTTTTTGTCTAATAAAAGTCTTTCAAAAGTCTGACATACTAATACTAATTTTGCCCAATTCAAAATTTTAGCTATAACTGATAGCAAACCACCTCTTGTGCTCGTCTTGGACTTATTCAATTTAAGGTCATACACAGGGCACATTTCTCCAAGTCTAGTCTCTCTGAAATGTATCCGGAAGTGGAAAACAAATGTGATAAATGCCATGGCTCTCCTAGTCACCTTAGCCACATGTTTTTTCTGTGTCCTGAGCTGAAAGGTTTCTGGACAGGTTACTTTGCTATTATGTCAACTGTTCTTGGGGTAACTCTCCAACCTTGCCCTCTGATTGCTATATTTGGGATTCCTGATCGCTCACTTGCACTTAATTCTACACAAAAGGATATCATAGCTTTCACATCCTTATTTGCGAGACGTCTATTATTGTTGCATTGGAAGTCTGCTAAATATCCTACTATCTCCTAGTGGCATAAAGATGTCATGTTTTTTTTAAAACTTGAAAAAATTAAATATACGTTAAGAGGTTGTACAGCCAAATTTTTCCACAATTGGCAACCATTTATTTCTTATTTTACTAGTCTAGAGGTATTGCATGATTAAATATATACCTGTTACTGTTATAGTTAGGTAATATGATTGGTGGTTGTGTTGAGCCGTGTGTGTGTGTGTGGGGGGGGTGTAAATAAATAAATAACTGATAGCAAACAAATATTAACATTATACATCGAAAAGAACACGAGCATGGCTCATATAAAACTGTCATCGATGCGCCTAATGTTCTTATTTTGCTTCTAGCTTTTTCCTGACAGGGCAAAGGCAAGCAGTGATCTTTAATTCTTTGACAGACTCTCCTCTTTCCTGCGTCTCCCTCTCTGCACTGTGTTGTATAGTACAGCAGGCCTGCATTCAATAACGGCAGTGTTAAAAAACATGATGTTTTATTAAATCCTTCAGCTGTCATACGTTTGTGGATGTTTTTCATTTGCAAGTTATTGAACGCAGCCCTGCTGGCTGTCACACGCGCTCCCGTGATTCATGGTGAATGTTCTTGGATGCTCATTAAATGTAACATTTTATTTGACAGTTAAATTTATTAATGACGTTAGGTACTTTATTTATTTATTTTTTTATATGATCTCAGAAGATTTTGAAACTCATGCAGTGCTGTTCTAACTGATGTGCATGAGGACTTTTTCTCACTCCCTGCCTGTCCAAACGATGCCTCTATATTGGATATCACCGATACAGAGTCACCTTAAATGAAAGTAATATGTCAAGTCTGAACGCACCCTTATTTTTCTTCACCACTTTCACTTTTCAGAGAATTTATTTATTTATTTCCCTGTGCACATATGCACATGTGTGTGTGCGTGTGTGTGTGCGTGTGTGTGTGTATGTGTATATGTGTGAGCGCGTGTGTGTGCGCGTGTGTGTGCGTGTGTGTATGTGTATATATACTGTATACACACACACACACACACACACACACACACACACACACACACACACACACACTCTGTGCTGTAGAGCATTACACTTCTCCCTCTCCACTCTCACTGAAACACACAGCACTCATTATACAAATCCCATACAGGTGTACATTCTCACCAAACAGTTTTTCCCCGTGTCTAAAATACTAGTGAAGACCAGATTCAAGTGTGATTTAATAGCAGCATTGTCAGAGGGCTACTTTAAAAATACATAGAAATAATTTTAAGCGAATAAATATGATTGATCTTTTTTATTGTGTGTCAACTATTGTGTGTTGCATTTATGAAATTATCGAACTGTTACAGAGAAAACTAATTGTTATTTCTGCATGCAACGAAAACATTTTGAATTAAAAAAAAAAAAAACACTGGGTTGAAGATTACTTTTAAATGAAACACTCAGTGTCTATTTGAGTGCTCCACAGATTTATGAAATAAAAAGCTGAACTTAAGTTATCCACCTGCAGCAAAGCAAAACGGTTCTACAGTTAGTGTTAACTCGTTTCTGTGGTCTTTGTGGAAATGCCAAATACTTGTAAAATTGTGTATATTGTAACCTGTAGCATAAGTTAAGTGTGTTGGGCTCATGAATTATTTTTTTTGGTCTTATGGCATGTGTTAATGATGTAATTGGCCTCAATGGGAAAAAAGCATTAATATTTTAGAAGAATTCAAAATTTCAATGCAAACCTGAAAAACAGGTTGTTTTCACCACTTAGACGGCTGGAGATTTTTCTGTACTTGTTTGTTACTTGGGAAAGTGATATTTCTGGTCAAAGAATGTTTTAATATTATATATATTGAAACATCTTTTTCCCCCTCAGATGCACAGAGAGGCGATGTACACAAGTCGAGATGCTCCTCCTCTGATGCGTCAGACGTCAAACAGCCCGTCTATGTCTCCTACTTCTCACTCGATAACTTCTTTGCCTTCACGCATCCCTTTTGGCCCACGCTCATCAGGGGGAGGAGCCACTATGCCGCGTGAGAGAGCAGGCCACCCACTGGCCACGCCTACCCGCTCAGCTTCACCGAGCCCCAGTGCCATTCTTGAACGCCGTGATGTCAAGCCAGATGAAGATCTTTCTGCTAAAGCCATGGGGAGGGGAGGAGAGGGAATCTATGGTGATCCCTTTCTGTTACATCACAATTCTCCAACCTCAGAAACTCTGGACCAAGGCTACCATCGAGCTTCTATTCGTCCGTATGGCATGACTATGGAGCCAACAGAGCATCAATCGCTGTTTCGGCAGAAAAGTTGGAAGACTCCACCTTCATCACCGCACAGGATGGGTGAGATTAGGATGACTGACATCCAGGCCAGCCAGTCTCAAAGTCCTTTGACTATTGAACGATCTTCGCCGGTCCGACAGTCATTTAGAAAGGAAGGGCCTATTGCTTTGGAAAAGGCCAAGAATGCAATGGGGTCCCATGTGACCACTGATCTTCAGGGTCACGGTCTGCCGGTGCAATCTGGTGAACCTCAGACACGGTAAGTGTGCTTTAGGGAGAAAACGAGGGAGGGGACCTGCGTAGATATAACTAAACATGCGTCTGCCTAACGTCATCATCATGCACTTATGTATGCTAACCCTGAATTAACTCAGTCTGTTTTTCTCACAGCAAACTGTCAGGGAAATGTGTCCGTTTATACAGGAAGTATTAGACACACAAGGGACAAACCAAAAATATAGATACTTTACTGTAAATTAATGCAATTAGTCTTATTAAATAAGTTGCATTAATTAGTAAGTCTTATAGCGTATTTAAGGAAAAATAAAATGTACCAAACCTTCAAACCTCGGGTTTTGCTGAAAAGTTTAATTATAATAGAAATGGAAGAAGGTGGGCCGGTCTGGTGAATTAAGCTTTCTTTTAGGTAGGATAAGATGAGATAAATATTTATTAATATTGATGCAAACTGCATCATGTAGATGGCTTGCTTGTGTGTTACTTACGCAGGGAAGAGGATGGGTTCCCTGTTGAGTCTGGCTCCTCTCAAGGTTTCTTTCTTTGGCATCTCAGGGAATTTTTCCCTGCCATTGTCGCCCTCGGCTTAGAAACAATCTGATGATTATAATTTATACCAATTTCTTCACACATTTCAAACTCATTTCCACATTTTTTTTCAAATTCTGTAAATCTGTTTTGCGACAATAGCCATTGTTAATAGTCCCATATAAATAAAACTGAATTGAAATTTTATTAAATTGATGAGGTATTTCTTGTATATTTAGAAAAGTCTAATCCTTGCAGACCCACCTTGTAACTTACAAGCTGCTATACACAACCTAAATCTATTTGTAGAGTATTTCTATGTTGCTCCAATAATACGATGGACTTGTGTACTAGCGTAAAGAGCATATCAAAAGTAGTTACTGTAAAAGTTTCACATGGATAAAAAATTTACATATTCTAAAGTTTATGGACCACCCTAGCATGTTTAACTTTTTATTTATAAAATATTTAAAAGTTTTATTTTATTTATTTAACTTAAAATTGTTGCCATGCAAAATCAAACTAAAACCTATTCCCCCATTAAGTTTTTGCTAATTGCTGCCTATGAGATAGTAGGTGCCAATGCATTTCTTTAAACTGCTATTAGAAGAGAGAGCTAAACTTCCAGGTCATTCTTCAAACCCATGCAGCAGGATCTGGGTCATTTTAGGGATTTGAACTCCTGATTTTCTGTGGACAGAGTAAATGCCTAACTTTCAGTGGTTTATCATCAATAATAGAAGACAGACACAAGTCTCACTAACTTAACAAATTAATGCTTTGCACCGAGTTCAACTAATATTGCCATTACTGTACTGAGAATGTTTTATTGTTGTTGCACCCTGTTGTGATTGCATGCACGCACACACACACACACACACACACACACACACACACACACACACACACACACACACACACACAGTTAGTAGTGAGCATGTGCATGTGTCTTTGCTCTCTCTCTCTGCAGAGAGAGAATGAGGGCTATGGAGGAGCAGTTAGCCAGTCTGACTGGTCTTGTGCAGCATGCACTCCTAAAGGCTCCCAGCATTAAGAGAGGTGACAGGGAGCATGTCAGGTAAGCAAGGCCTTCTGGGAAGTGTAGTATAGTATGAGTATCTTGCATAACTACTAACTGTCAGCATGGATTGGCTGCTCACACTAATTCATTGAATTGAATTAGACTGTATAAAAACATTCATGTTCTCATGTAACCCATTGTTATGTTACATTTTTGTGCTTGCTTTTTTTGTGTTTTTGTTGTATGATGTCTTACCTGTTATTTCAGTGACAGATCTATGAAGTCGGGATCACCTGTACACAGCATATCTAGCACAGGTCAGAGATGTCATTCTCTAGTTTGCATTTAGTCTTTATTTTCTTGCTTATTCATTTTCTTTGTCTGGTTTTACTTTATATGCCTGTGAAGTCCAAAGCTGTTGTAGGTCTTCTCTCAAATGTGACAGCACACACACACGCACACATACAAACAGTGTAAGCTATTATATAAACATGCACACACAAACTCTCAAGCAAAAATGTACTGCTACAAACATCATGCCAAGTCATATTGTTGACCAACAGGTTTCAAGTATTTGTTTCAGCTTTAGCGCAATACCTGATTTTGGGTGTGTTCATATGTTTAATGCACATGCTGAGTTTATACAGGTACAGTTGTTTGCAACAGTATTCACCATCTTAAGTCTTTTCAGACGTTACAAGAAAATAAAAGGACAACTATACAAACTGACCCATAATACTGAAGCAGGGGGAAATAAAAAAAAAAGAAAAAGAAATAGGCAATCCAGCAACAACAAAAATATAGCAGTGATTGTGTAAGGAGGGCGTTAATTAGAGAAGAAACCAAGATGCCTACTGGAACTCAGTGTAGAGCCAGGGGAAGGGTTACCATTGTTCACAGGACTAGACAAGACATGATAATAATACGGCCTCAGGCCAGATGCATCCCGTTGACGTGTCTCACCTGGTCTGTAAAACTATGGCAAAATAAAATTTTGCTCATTACTTTTAGCATCCTAAAAGTATTTTAAAAACAGTAGTTTGTAAACTGCTTTCTTTGTAAAATTACGCACTGAAAGCATCAAAACAGGTTAGCTAGGATGCAAATCCTATACACCTAGCAAAATAAGTGGTATTAAGAGAAAGCTTGATGCTGAATGCTGGATGTTAAGCCATGAGAAATATGGATTTCTCAATTATTTTTTTTTCCTGAAGTAGTTGGTAAAGCAGTGTGTTTAATTTACAAGTAACATATTGCCATGTTATATTTTTGAGTCATCACTTTGAGACAAAACACGGCGAAAAATACAAGAATCTGTCACAAAAACAGCAAGGCATATTTACATATTTAAGCTCCACACAATGAACAAAGGATTTGTTAAAGCTAACTATCTGACAGTTCACAAAATTGCCAAGGACATCAGACCATTCTCTGAGGAGGAATTCATCAAAGAGTGCTTGGCGGACACTACTGCAGTAATCTGTTTAGACGAAAAGGAGGTGTTTGAATGGAAATCATTAAAAAGATGGATTGTGACAAAGTGGGTTGAGGAAACTGACAAATATGGAGCATCTACTAAAAAGTAGATCAGACGCTTTCACCTACTGCTCTTTTGCCCCTGATGAAATTTGTGAAGTGTCCCAGCTTCTCGTCTGTCTAAGTGGAGTAATGCGAAATTATAGAATAACCGAGGAACTCTGGCAGCGAGATATTCACAGACGTACATGCATGCATACAATGTTTTGGGACTGAAAAGGGAAAATTTGGGTCTCTTATAAAGGATGCCAGATAAAGTGGCTAAAATGAACCCAGTGCTGAAATTAATATTCTTGCATTGCATTATATATTAGGAGTTGCTTTACAAATCAGTGGTAAATCTTAGGGACCTAGTGGATGTTGTAACCAGGCTAATAAACTGAGTAAGGGCATTAAACCACGGGCAGTTTGTTGCACATGTGTATTTCCTTGCACATGTTTCCTTGCTACTGTGAGGGCAGCTTTTTTAGCTAGATAATAGTGTATTAGTTTTCTCAGAAATAAAAACCATGTTATGAGAAAAAATGTAATTATGCTATCACAGTGCAGTTACAATAATTTCCATTTGATATTGAGCTCTTGATCTGTTCTACTGGTATGGTCTGGTTATGCACATGAAAGTATATATGTTTGTGTGTGTGTGTGTTTATGCGCATGGCAGTGCCTCTGAGAAAAGCCATAAAAACATAAGTTGCCAAAATTTTGTGTGACTGGTACAGAGCTCTGGTCTCAACACAACTGAACAGTCTTTGGAATAATCAGAATGCGGACTGTGCACCAGGGCTTTTTGCTCAAAATCAGTGCAGTCGTCTTTTAAAGCTTTTGTGCTTGAATATTCCACAATCTAATGTGAAGCCTTCCCACAAGAATGTAGGCTGTTCTAGCAGCAAAAGAGGGAATGTTCAACCAGGATGTATGCACCTATCGTCAAGTGTCCACAGACTTTGACTTAACAGTTATGTTTATATGTTTGTGAGAGCTAGGTCACTGAGGTTTTTTTTTATTATTTTTTTTTAATCTGTATTCAATCAGGAGGTTCTTCTCCAGTGCTTGGACCCCAAATTGGCAAAATTTCATCTGTGAGCAGCACCAACCCAACGTCTCCCAATGGTACCATCTCTATCCAGGTGAACCTCTCGCATTTCAGAAAGAACATCTCTGGGCTGCGCCTTCAGTTGCAGCAAATGAGACAACTTCAGGTACAGTAAATAAGGCAGTAAAATAAATGGGGAAATCATGTACATACAAAGTGAATAAGACGCATGTGTTGTGTTCGTATTATCACATCTGTAACTCTGGGTTTTGTGCCTTTTACAGTTGCAGAATCAGGAGTGTGTGCGTGCTCAGATTAAACAGGCAGAGCAGGAGATCAGTGCAAGGCTTGCTGAAGTGTTGAGACAACAGGAGGATCCTGCACAGAGACAACGCGCTCTGGTGGAGGAAGAGAGACACAAATATCTCAGCATGGAAGAATCAGTCCTTACACAGCTGGGGTGAGACACAGAGCTCTGTCCAGTTGTATTGTCTACTGAGGGAGAAAATAGTAGCAATACACAAACCACAATGTTATAAAGTACAAAGGCAACTATGATTTTAGTTTTTTTTTTGTTTGTTTGTTATTCCCATCTAGCAAGATTCTCACTTTGAGTGGTGACAATATAATGAATACAAATTAAAGCAAGTTAATCTAAAGTCACTGCATGGAATAAATCTCCTTTCCTGACCAAATAAGTAAGACAATGATCATTTATATTATCTCAGAGATGGTCTTCCAGAAATGTAGGGAGGAGTGGACTAAAGGGATGAGTTGGGATGGAGTTACTCTCGCGTGTAACTGTGTGTTAGTTTTAGGTCGAAGCGCTGAGGGAACACATCTAAACAAACTCTCTCAATAAATCTATAAGCTATATCGGGGGTCGGCAACCCGCGGAGCCTCATGTGGCTCTTTCATCCTTCTGCTGCGGCTCCCTGTGGCTTTGGAAAATAAATAATGAGTATTAAATGTATTGAAGATTATGGTGATCCTTTAACATTAAAATTAATATGTTTCATTTTTGATTGCTCAAAATAAGCGCCACAACTGCCGATGTGCGAAACCCGCCGGCACGTGTTTTCTATAAATAGTCCTTTTTTTATTCAGGTTGACCGCTGACTACACGCTCCAGTACACATGATAAAAGGATGATGTCACACGGACACAGAAGACATTTTTGGTTTGCTGCAGGTGGATAATTTAGGTTCGGCTCATAAATACGAAGAGGACTCAAATAGACATTAAGTATTTAATTTGAAAGTTACCTTCAACCCAGCGGCTTTTTTTGGGGGGAAGAGTTCAAAATGTTTTTGTTGCTTGGGATTTAAGGCTTTACAAATTCCGTCCTATAGTGCACATGTCCATGAAGAATGTGCAATTCAGTCTCCTCTTTCTATATGAGCAAGTGTACAGGTTGGATGAGCCATTTTTTTTTCTTCAAATACACTAACACTGTGCACATACTTGCTGATACCCGTGTGTAAAGTGCCATCACCTTTAATTTTTAGGAAATAAATTCATACAGTGAGCTTGAATCAAATTGTTTACGGGGCTTTAGAGTTTAAAAAATTAATTGCATTTTGACCTTGAAGGTCTATATGTGAAACATTTGCAAGCCAGTATACAAGCTACCTCTGGGGACGTCCGTCAGTGATGTGCTGAATAAAGGTTTCTTTGAAGTGTGCAGATCACAGACTCACGAGCGCCTGCGGTGCTATTTCCATTTTACCTTACCAATCATACCTTACCTCAGAATGCTGTAAGGAAACTGTTCAGAGTATTACAGGGTATATATGGATACTTTCAAGCATTAGTTATTACATAATCAACAATGAACATAGCCTATGATTGGTTACACATTACATAGTTTAGAATGACATCATCAGCACTAAGGTTACAGAGAGTACAGAATAATTCGAGCAGTCGGTCATTTCTTATCGCTCCTTGGTATGCAGAGTTACCCTGAAAGCATTGTGTTCTCTTCACTCCCTTATCTGCCTGAATAAGCATTTACAGACACAGCATAGCATTTTGGCACATTTTGAACCAGTGTAACTCAGAGAAGGAAATGTGCTTATATTTAACAAATTTTGTTTTAACATATGAACATATTAACACATACAGAATTTAAAACATAACGCCATCTAAGTAACTGTAAAGGCCCTGCTGGAGTGACTGGCAGCATGAGCAATGTCAGACAATGAGTAACAACCTGTCATTGACCAGTAATGATACTTCATGCATGGGTTTTATGATTTACAGTTATGTGTAGACCTAGTAAACTTGTTACTTGTCTCTGCCTTCTGTCTGTCAGTATCTAATTATCACATTATCTAATGGCACATTTTCTCAAACTCGTCTCTGGAGAGCATAATGTGAAACGTTACTCAGTATCAACTCATGAAAACTGTTGCCTTGTCATGCCAAACCTACTCAATTCAGTTTACTGATGCAAGGGAAATGCCTTGGAATAAGCTGTATTTAGAAAATGCAACTTTTAGTGTGTCAGTGTGGGATCAGCCTGCAGCATTAGAAAGAGAGTGTAGGCAGTGCAGAAGCTCTGAAGCACAGGAGTGTTAGGATGAATCAGGCATGTCTAGCGGGTGAGAGGAGTCGCCGCAATAGAAGTGTTCTAAGACCGGACACTGGACACATTAAATAGCTAAAGTACCCATATTTCTTGACAGATAACTCTCTGTAATAGCATAATATTTACCATTATATTTTCTCTGTAATCTGTACTTGTAACTGGATGTCTAAAATAGAAATGGCATTAAATAATTTAGCATTTAAACTGTAGCTTATTAAATGTTGTGGGGGATGTAAAATATTTCTCTTAGCTTTTATGAGCTTTAAGATTTTTGTTCCATATCTTTAAATAGACTTTCTCAGAAGCTTTATACGCACCTGCCCAAAGAAGTCTAATTTTAATACATTTTTTAAATAAACTACAAAAAAAAACCTTAGATTGCGAGTAACTTGATTTGCGAGTGTTTTGCAAGACGAGTAAAATTTTTTAATAACTTTTCACTTGATAAACGAGCGAGATCTTGACATGCGAGTAGTACCCATGCGCTTTGTCTGCCCAGCATCACATGATCACAACTGAGCCAATGGTTCTCTCTCTCCCTCTGTCTCTCTCATTCCTGTGTGTTGTGTGGGTTGGGGATATTAATCGGGAGACTTTCCAGCATTACAAGGGCGAATGCGGGCTGTGCTTCCTCGCTCTGGGGGATTATGGGTAATTGTCTCCCATACCGTTTCCCTCAGTCTCAGTGCATGTGCGTCATTCATATAGTCAACATCTGTGCGCGCGTGTACTGTTTACTATAACATTGTGACCACATGTGTGTGCGCGTTTAAAGCATTTTTTTTTAATTTTGTGTCCAAGTGTAGTCATTGTTCTTTAGTAACTGTACTGCAACAACAGCCTCCGTAAAGGAAAAGGTTAAAATGGCTGTAGCAGTGCGGGAGATAATTATGTTTAACGACAAGGAGGCAAAAGCAAGTGTCATTAGAGAGGTTTCTAGTTAAAGAGTTTAACGGCAGTGTTTCTGTTAATGTGTATGTGTGTGTATGTGTGTATGTATGTGTGTGTGTGTATGTACGCGTACCCATGTGTATTTGTGTGAAACTCGTCCTACACAGTAGCCCCCTCCCTCCTCCTCTCCTCTTTCATCTAACACCAGCCACGGTTCTTTTCAAAGGTAAAGTGCAGGTTAATTAGTTTTATTGTCTGAATTGTCAGAGTTTTCATTATTTCTTATGGGGGGAAACCCTTTGACATACGAGTGCGTTGATATACAAGCACGCTTCTGGAACAAATTATGCTCGTAATTATGCTTGTAATGACGTAGGGATAGTGAATTATATGATGTGATAAGATGTGCAGTATTTTTCTGTGCTTCATTGAGACTTTTATATAATAAATTGTAATTATGATTCTCTGGGAGCTGTACTGTTGTAAATAAAAGCATTAAACATGTGTGCAGGGATCTGGAGCAATATGTAGAGTCTGTGAGAAGGGACTCAAGCTCAGCCACAGCTGCAAGACCAATCACACTGAAGGAAGTAGAGGAAGGAGCAGTCGGCCTGAGGAAGGTTGGGGAAAGTCTGGCAGGACTCAAAGGTAAAAGACAAGTATAATACACTACTGTAAAGAAATCCCTGCTGTACGTCATGTGAAAAATGCTTTGAATATGTGCCAGAATACATGAGGTCATTGCTTTTTTTCTCTCACATAAATGATTACATTTATATTTATTGTGCACGTGCAAGGCACAGCATATCTCTACGGGATTCTCCACCAAATTACTCATTTAACTTATTAAAACAAAGCTTCTTCATTATGTTTATTGTGTCCATCATTCTTGAATTATGTTTTACTATTGTTAGTCTTCTTGAAAAAAAGTAATACAGGCAGTATAATGAAATACATCTTTAAGAACAGATATGGATATTTTATACATAAAACAGATCCAGATAACGGTGTTGTGTTACACTCACAGCCATGCACAAAGGACTCACACATTCTACAGTGCTGTACTTTGCACAGCGATACTTCTTTACATAAAGATGTGTCCTCGAATCCCCAAATATGGCAGACAGTCCCCCTTTAAATACTCCCTAGCTTGTTCATGATGCTACTTAAGAAAAACTAAATTTTTGGCACATTTAAATGGTTTGTTGAAAAATTTAACAAGAAATAAAGTGAGCCAGGTAATGTCCAATACCATCCTGCTAGATCCTAACCAGTAGCTGCGCTGTTCAGCATTGTGTGTGGTTTCCCTGATACTGAATATGCTCTTCTGTCACTAGAGTTTCTGCAATTATATAATCATGAGCATGTTCACACAAGAATACCTTCAAAAATCTTATTTGCACTTTACCACACAGAAACGAATTAAAAAGTAGCTAAGACTAGTGAGACTCTACTGAGTAATTTGACACCATAAATTAATACAAATACAGTACGTGTAAGTGACTGTAGCAAAAATGGCAAAAGGCAAACCTTTATTTGCATTCCCCAAAATTTTCCCTATTAACCTTATTTTTCCAGTTGCATGGCTTCCTACTCTGTATGTGCCATTTAAGCTTTGCACTACTCATGAACAAACAATCATGAGTTAGAGCTGTATGCAGTATCCAACGTAACATTTTCCCCCACTGGCCTCCTGGGCAAGTAGAAGTGTTTTATTGGCATGGACAAATATCAGAATGATTCATCCAAGAATTGATTAATTTCATTTAGATTTCAGTTAGAGTTCAGTCACTTAGAACATTTTCAAAATAAGGTGTATCATCATAATCAC
Organism: Dinotopterus cunningtoni; assembly: GCA_028565755.1. Classification (NCBI taxonomy): domain Eukaryota; kingdom Metazoa; phylum Chordata; class Actinopteri; order Siluriformes; family Clariidae; genus Dinotopterus; species Dinotopterus cunningtoni. The sequence continues at coordinate 28,468,314 of JAOTRS010000044.1, forward strand.
CATAATAATAACAATAATAATCGATAAAGAATCTATTGAGTTACATATACAGTAGCAGTTTTTTTAGTTGCCAATACAGGTATTCCCACACTGACTTTGTAAGTAAATTTGAAGCTTGAATGGGTTCTCATACAAGACAAAAATTTTGCAGTTCCTCTCTAATCCTACAGGTGGTGTGCTTAAAACTGTCCACACTTTGGCAGGCAGCACAGTACCCTGTGTGATGGGAGCAAATTATTGTCAAGGTTTGTTTAGAATTGTAACAAAAAAACAGAAAAAATAATTATATCGGATCAGGATTTTTATAAAATTATGATACAGGATTCGCAGTACAAATCAAATTAGCACCTGGGTATCATGATAATATTGTATTGAGTAATCCCTGATGTTTCCCATCCCTATTAGCAGTAGTGGTAGTTACAGTATTAATACACAAATACTTAACCAGCTTTCATCCCTATACTGGCCACAAGGGTTTGGTATCACTAATCTCATATTGTGTTCTCAAAAGTTAAGCCGTGCACAAAAAAAAAAAAAAAAAAACCTTCTCGTTGAACTCACTTCCTTTAAAAATAATTTGGTGTGTATAAATAGTGTGGAGTGTCATGACTCATACTACCTAGTATGCTAGTAAGGCTGCTTTTTCCTTTATTGCTCCGGTGATGGTCAACAGGACTCTTAGAGGGAGTTAGTGGTGATAGAGTTTCCCTCGGACAGGACCTCACAACACTGTAAACACACAGTTTATGAAGATAATGAAGGATCAGAATGACTGTATGCAGAAATGTGACTTCTGAGGAAGGTCATTTCAGTTCTTTGTGTATATGTATAACTAAGAACGTCCCAAACAGCGATCAGCCAATCAACTTGCCCTACATTTACACTCCTATTGGTCTACTGCTTACATGGAACCCTGAATGTGTGTAAATTACAGTAGTTTCCATCTCCTTAGAACTGAGCTTGCTTTTGTTAATTATAAAGGTTTAAAATCACCAGAGTTTTTTTTACAGCAAGATCTTAAAAGTCCTAAACCAGTCTGCAAAGTACAGTATGTTTCAGGGAGTGTGTTCACAAGTGCTGCAAAAAGCAGGTATTTACAGTTTGAGGTAAAGGATCTTAAATTATCATTTTTACTGTATACGTTATAGTTATTGTTTTAATTAATTAGGTCATCATTAATAGATGAGTATAGTTTTCTGAGATATGGACTACTAAATAAAAGCCTTGTGCTAATTCACCACGTGTGTTGTTTTAGTGAGCAGTGGAGGGCGCACTGCACCTTTCCTCCATTCGTTTTTGCAGTAATAACAATAATAAGAAACCCCAAACAAAAACATCAGAGTTCCAGTACCCTAGGGCATGGAACCACGAAAAATACAGTGATCACCCGACCAATTAACGTAGCATTGTTGTACAGTCATGTGACTATGAATTTGTTATTCTCACAATCACTACAGTATGCTCATTTGACATTATGATTATTCTCCTCTCTCTCTCTCTCTCTCTCTCTCTCTCTCTCTCTCTCTCTCTCTCCTGTGTGTTTGTGTGGGTTGGGGATATTAATCAGGAGACTTTCCAGCATTACAAGGGCGAATGCGGGCTGTGCTCCGAGTGGAGGTGGAGGCTGTGAAATTTCTTAAAGAGGAGCCACACAAACTGGACAGCATGCTGAAGAGAGTCAAATCACTTACTGAAACACTCAGCACTTTACGGAGGTACACTTTTGTAATACACTACATAGCCAAATGTTTGTGGACACCTGATCCCCATAGCCATACAGTGGATATAAAAAGGCTGGACACTCCTGTAAAAAGGCAGGTCTTTCTGATATATTTTTTTAACAACATAAACAGTTTCAGAATCCTTCTTGTAAAATCCTTCCAACCAATAAAATGAAACAAGATGAATGATTTAAGGAAAAAGTAAAAAAGAAAAAAAAAGAGAGAAATAACATGGTTGCATAAATGGTTCTCAACTAAGGAGGGGTCTAAGGCTTTAAGGTTGTCAGTATAAGATTTGCATATGTTAAATAAGATCATAGTTATAAGCTTATAACAGTATAGTCAAAAGTCTGAATAGAAGACTAAAAGATCTATTTATTCTTTTGTTTTCGTGTATACGGCTGGGCTGGGGTGGAGTCTCCATATTTTTTTAGATAAAGGGGGATTTGGGAACCACTGCTCTAAACTAATGCTTAACTGAAGCACCTTTAAATCTTATCTCTGCACGCAGTCTTTTAGATAAGAGTCCGTTGGTTCTCAACTTTTGCCATTTTTCCTTGACTGGGAATGTTGCAGTCCTTTTCAGGTCATCAAACAGATTTTCCCTATTAAGTTAAGATCCAGAGAAGATGCCACCACCTCCGTGCTTCACTGTGGCAATGCTCGTCTTTTTGATGATTTGTTGTTTTTTTTTTTTGTGTCAAACTAATTATTTGGTATTGTGGCCAAATATTTCAACTGGATTGGCTGGTGCGATCAGTATTTGCCAGAAATTACTGCTTGTGACTGACTATTGATTAAATATTGAATATAAGATTTGGATTAGCTGGTCATATGTGGTAGTATGGATACACATCTGTCAGCAATTAATTACCAAGTATTTAGCCTAGCCGTAGTATAAATTGTATTTTATGTAAATATATAAAACCAAATCTGGGGAAGTCTGTTGGAATGGGTCTGATGCAGCTCTGCAAATTCACAGTGTTGTAGGAGCGCTAGGTCTGACTGTGTGGCGCTGGCAAACTGGCAAATACCAGGTTCACAGGTTGGGTAGGAACTCCCCTTCATACTGTAGAATTTTGCTAAGGGCCCCAGGGAGGCCCCGTTTGTTGATGTTTTATTTGGTTTTTCTTTATTTTTGATTAAATACTTGTGTCTCTGAATGTCTAAAATTATCAAAAGGGAGTTTTGCATTCTAGTCATATAATTACTGTGTAGTTAACAGTATGAAAACCAAAACATCCAGTGAGTAGGAGTGCTGTGGGCAGAAGTGCCTTGTTGATGAGAGCGGTCAGCGAAGAATGATTAAACTGGTTAAAAAATGCAGCGAGGCTATGGTGACTCAAATAACCACTCCTTACAACAGTGGTATGCAGAAAAATGATTACTGAAAAATAATTGAATCAATAAATTTTGTTGTTAATTCTGAAAATAAATGAGTGAACGTGTGTCTTTACGCATTCTTTGTTAATACACTCGTTACTATTCAAACCTGTGTATATGTGTGTTATGTAGGAATGCCACAGAGGGTTTACTGAAGCCAGATTCCGTCATTACCACAATGGTGGATGAGGCAGAAGCAGTGCCTCCTGCGGAGCTCCACAGCACAATCCCTCTACTCGAGTCTCAGAGATCCTCTGTGAGTTCAGAAGCCGTCAACTCCAAGCCTCTAGTACCCCACTGCACCCAGAGATCTTTCCCACCCACTCCTGAGCTGCCTACAAAGCAGACCAGCAACACACAGAATGTTGAGAGATGCAGCTCAGCTCAGCCAGAACTCACAGCACCCCAGAGCAGCAGCGGTGGACTGCCTCTTAGCATTGCTCGTTGTAACGGATCTTCCAGCAGTGAAACTTCAAGCCTATTTATCGAGGAGATCATTAGTCACAGCAAGGGCAAGAACAGAGCCCCATCCATTGAGGTGAGATCCAAAGAAAATGTACATATTTAAAAATATTTAAATATCAAATAAAATTTGTCAAGTTCACCGGATATCTCATGTTCCATTAGCTGTGTGTTTATATGTGAATTGTGCATTGCCAAAGCAATAAGCACAACTGGCCAAGTTGACCCATATTGATTATAAAGCATCACCAAACAACATACAATCCCAAAAACACAGCATCCTAAACACAATGTACTGTAGTGAAAACTAATTAGACTGAGCTGTTTAGTCTGTTTTTATTGGTTTGTGTTTTTTATTTTTTAATTTAGCAATTTCTAGACTCTTTTTACTTTGTTTTTTTTAGTCTTTTATTGAATCTGTTTGTGCATATTGTATGGCAGTTTGGATTTGCTGGTTAATAAACACAGGCTGTCTATACTGGTCATGTTGAGCATTACGGTGACCAGAGAGGATCAGGCTCAGCGTCTGGACCTCTATTTTATGACAAGGTTATGATCACCCATTACAAATGGACTTCCAGGGAGTCACTACAGGGTGGCAAAATCCGAGACGTGACATTTTAGACTTTTATTCCTGTAGCTGTCGAGAGACTGAATCTATTCATCTAGTTTCAGGATTTGCACACCTGTATTGATATGATATTCTATTCCGTGTAAAACTATATTTTTTTAAATTGATGGATGAAATTTTAATGCTTCATTTAATGCCTGGCTGCAAACAAAATTTCCTTTGGTATTATAATAATAATAATAATAATAATAATAATAATAATGATCAAGGTTAATATTTTCTTGTAAAATTATTTTTTCACCGCACAGGGTTACAGGTGGAAGTGTTCTTTCTCAATGTGACATATGGTGTATTTGTTTACACAAGTTCAAGAGCAGAAAGCTGTAATTGCACAAATGAATGCATTTCTGAGAACAGTTTTAGAATTTCAAAACCATTAGAGGAACCTTACATTCTAGCTTAGAATTTAGAAATGACCATTACAAACATTAGCAAATGGAACAAAACAATACTGAACTGTCAGATGTGACAAACAGCATAACCTTCAAACAGAAACAGAGCAACATGTTCATATAACCTCTTTTATAATTATTACTCTTCAGACCTTTTCACCTTCCAATCATGATAATTGCATAGAGATCAGCACAGCAAGTTTTGTGGCTTTTCATGCACCCACTGTCTCCTGATTGATTGTGTGTAAAACCGGTCTTTCTATTATTGTATCTATGAGTGTACCTATAAAAAAAATTACATTTCTGCACTTTATAAAGTTGACCATCTCCAAACAAGCGCCCTATGAGGGGTTCTGGATTAGAGTCAATCCTTACAATACAGTTATTCCTGTATAATTTTAGACAGTTAGGTCATTGAGTCATGCTTAGTGTTTTGTATTCTGTTTACTATATTTAAGTTCACCTACAAACCCGATTCCAAAAAAGTTGGGACACTGAGAATAAAAACAGAATGCAATGATGTGGAAGTCTAAAATTTCAGATAATCAGAATACAACATAGATGACAGACCAAATGTTTAAACTGAGAAAATTTATCATTTTAAGGAAAAAATAAGTTGATTTTAAATTTCATGGCATCAACACATCTCAAATAAGTTTTGACATGTTTACCACTGTGTGGAATCTCCTCTTCTTTTTTTATAACAGTCTGAGTTGCTCAAGTTTAGGAATAGGAATGTTGTCCCATTCTTGTCTGTGATGCAGTGCCGTCTAAGGGAGAGATTGTTCCAGATTCTCTGAATCTTTGGATGATATTATGCACTGTAGATGATGATAACTTCAAACTCTTTGCAA